>JAANDH010000030.1:160418-478836 GCA_011799765.1 Nymphaea thermarum
TTTAAAAATATGAAAATTTATCGCAAGTAGATATATTTAATATGAAAAAACTCTTGAACTCATAAAAAAGTTTTAATTTATAAAATTAAAAATTATTGATTGAATCAATCAAGACAATCATTTTTTATAATCATGTAGTATGTCCAAAAGTCTTAGGTATTTGATATATAACACAAAATTTACAAATTTGTAAACAAAAGCCTTTAACTATTAGAAAAACAACAAATTATTCGATTTAATAAACTATCTTACATATCATTGGAACAATTATATAATTTCATATAAAAATAATTATTGTAATAAAGGTAAGAGGATTAATAAATTATTTGATATATTATTAAAAACTCTTTTTATGGGTGTAACACAAATTATTTCAAATAACTCAATAAAATGAGAAAAAATCATTAAATAATGTCTTTTAATTCACAATAAGTGATCAATATGAAATAATAGTTTACTCAATTAAAATATGTTATTTTATTAGTTAAAAATAAACCAATTAATGTTCAATATTCACAATTTTTATAACGAAAGTATGAAAGCTTCTTCACCGTGTATTTTAGCAGGAAACCTTAAATAATATATTTATTTGATAAAAAATAAATAAAAAAACTTCATATTTTTTCGACAAGTTTTTCATATGATTTGTATATTTTTCTCATAAGTTATTCATATGACATTTCATACTTTTTCATATTAATTGTGTATATAGTACATTGATTTGACTATTTTTAAATAATAACATATTTTGATGGAGTAAACTATATTTTAATGATAATTACTTATTGAAAATTGTTAAATCAAGTGATGTCAAACTTTCATTGAGTAAAGACATTATTTAATGGTTTTTTCTAAGTTCATTGAGTTAATTAAAAGACTATTGCTTTATGTATGTAAAAAGAGTGTTTTAATGATGTCAAACTTTCGTTCTTCCACATCCTCACTAACTTTTTGGGTTAGTCCTCTTAGTTTTATTGCAATAAATGTTTTTTTTTATAAATTTGTATTATTTAATCAAATCATATAATTTATTAAATCAAACAATTTATTGTTTTCCTACTAGTTAAATGTTTTTGTAAATTTGTAAATTATGTGTTATACAAAATAGCTAAGACTTTTGGACATATTATATGATTATACAAAATAATTTACTTGATTAATGAAATAAATAATTGATAATTTGATAAACAAAACTTTTTTATGAGTTCAACATCTGTTTCATATTAAATATATTTATTTGCAATTAATTTTCATATTTTTAAAAATACTCATTTTATTGAAATTTCTTTATAATAGTTTTTTTATTTATTTTTAATTAAATAAATACATTATTTAAGATATCCTCTTTAGTTGACGCCTGAACTATAATAGTTTACTTGTTTACACAAAAATGTTTAAATACATGAATTATTAATTAAGTAGTTTTATGTGACTTTAAGATAAATAAGGTATATGATAAGTATTTGACTATTATTATATGCAACTTTAGGCAAGCCATTGCCTCTTAATTTATGTTAATACAATTTTTATTTTTCTTATATAATAACTTTAAGTTGGGTCATTTGGTTAGACCTTTTGCCCAACTATTCATAGGTCGCAAGTTCAAAACGTGAAGCCACCAATCTTAGATTCGGATTCGGATATAACTTAAAATTCGGATTGGATTCGGATATAACTTAAAATTCGGATTCGGATCGGATTCAGGTATAACATAAAATTCGGATCGGATTCGGATATATTAAATTTCGGATTCGGATCGGATTTAAGTATAACTAAAGATCGGATTCGGATGTGGATTTTGAAATCGGATTCGGATATGGTATAAATTTCTTCGCATCCGAATCCGATTACATGAATATCCGAAAAGTCGGATGTGGTAAAAGGTTTATCCGATCCGATCCGTTGACATCCCTAGGTCTATGGGTCCTAATGCCCCTATCAACCTGAACTACAACCTCACTTGGTCTATTACTGTCGATAATGGATTCCGTTACTTGATTAGACTTCATTTTTGTGAGATTCAGTCTGAGGTGTTCCAAAAGAACCAAAGGGTATTCAATGTGTATGTGAACAGCATGACCGCGGATCCTGGATTCGATGTGATTCTCAATGCGAAGGGAAACGTCCAAGCTGATATTTATACTGGCGTGGCAGTGTATAGAGATTACATGGTAACGGTGCCTTCATCGAGTGGCAAGCAAAGCGATGTGTGGATTGAGCTCCATCCAGACCTTGATGTTCAACCGTATTACGCAGATGCAATCCTTAATGGGCTTGAAGTGTTCAAGGTCAATGACTCATCTGGTAATCTTGCCGGACCAAATCCGGACCTCCTGCCGCCAGCGCCTGCACCGGAGAATAGTTCTCCCATTGGTCGTCATGGTGGTGGTGGTCACAGCCACTAGATTGCAGGCGCCGTGGGCGGCATAGCTGCCGCGCTTGTTGTCGGCGCTTGCATCTGCTGCCTGTTGTGCGGGTGCCAGTGGAAGAACAAGGAGAAAGGGAGTGATGGTAGTGGGTCGGCAGGCGTCCCGCTATCGCCTTATGCACAAGGGGAGAACAGGAAATCGACTGCATTTTCGGCAGAGAAGAGCCTGGGCGCTCTAAGCAACGCCTCTAAAGGTTATTGCCGGCACTTCAGGTTCTCAGACATCGTTGAGGCCACCGACAACTTCAGCGAGTCTCTCCTTCTTGGGGCCGGCGGTTTCGGTAAGGTCTACAAGGGCGTTATTGACGGTGGCAATCAAGTCGCCGTAAAAAGGGGGAGCGAGCTGTCGCAGCAAGGTGTTCACGAATTCCAAAACGAAATCGAGATGCTCTCGAAGCTCCGCCACCGCCACCTGGTCTCTGATCGGCTACTGCGAGGACAGCTCCGAGATGATTCTGGTTTACGAGTACATGGCTCGTGGCAATCTGCGTGAGCACCTCTACGGCAGAAAAGCCTCACCATTGTCTTGGAGACAAAGGCTCGAGATCTGCATCGGTGTGGCCAAGGGGCTGCACCATCTCCACACCGGAGCCAAGCACACCCTTATACACAGAGACGTGAAGTCCGCCAACATTCTCCTCGACGGCAATTGGGTGGCAAAGGTCTCTGATTTTGGCCTCTCGAAGATGGGCTCGGAGATGGATCGTTCCCATGTGAGCACAGGTGTGAAGGGCACCTTCGGGTATCTCGACCCGGAGTACCACTTCCTGCAGCGGCTCACTGAGAAATCTGACGTCTATTCTTTCGGGGTGGTTCTGTTTGAGGTTCTCTCCGCTCGCCCTGCGCTCGACAGGTCGCGCCCCACCATGGAGGTCTGCCTGGCGGAATGGGCTCTCCGCTGCCTGAGAGAAGGCCTCATAGAACAGATCGTTGATCCCTTTCTGAGAGGGAAGATCGCAGCTGAGAGCCTGCGCAAGTTTGCTAAGACTGCAGAGAAGTGCTTGGCTGACGAAGGAGTAGATCGTCCCACCATGGCCAATGTGCTTCGGAACTTGGAGTTGGCTCTCAGCTTGCAGAGCAGCGCAGAGGAGGCAGACGTGAAGGGTGTGGTGGTTGCTTTTGTTGGCGACTTGGATGATCAGGAGGCACCGGTTTCTGCCAAGGGGAAGCGATCCGATGACGCCATTAATTGGCCGACTCCTGATACTCTTAACAGCAGCACAAGATTCGAAGGTGGGAGCTCCATCAGCATGGGTTCAGAGCAGATGCACCCAAGTGCAGTTTTCTCGCAGATTATGAATCCAAAAGTGAGGTAGTCTTGGATTCTTGGTATTATATATGTTTCTCTTCTACTAGTTATATTGGAAATTAGTCTTCTACTAGTTATATTGGAAATTAGACGAACATATTCGTTTCCATTAGCCACGGGGAAGGAAAATTTGAAGCTTCAAGTTTCCAGTTTGAGCAGCCAACGAGTAAGGAGACTTGCAGAGGAGCTGCAACAGGCCTTGGTGGCCCTGTTTATGGCTTATTTTGCCTCACCAGCCTTTTCCAGTAGACCTTTTTCCTGTTGCATTAATGTATTCTACCGTGATTTCAGCTGCAGGAGGAAATAAATCTGACGCCCTTCTGCTGTCTTTTTCCTCCATATGCCACCTCCTAAATGTAGCCTATAACCAATAATGCGTCCTCCTAGCAATAAATTCATCCGAGCAATATAGCTCAGTGTTTGTATCTCTTCTCTTTATTGTTTGTTCCATGACAATGCTCAATTGTGTTCTGAAATTGCCCTCGTTTACATGGAACCCCTTTCTTGGTCACGCTTGTATTAGGATAATGTGGTCAGCTTATCTGCTTTTTCACAGACTCTACTCCCTTCTTGTTTACCACCCTTTAAGACGAGTTTTTTTTGCTTCTCTGAGTTCTGCTAAGAAGCAGCAAAATAAGTTACAAACCATGCTACCGGAATGTTTCTGCTGCCAATGAGTTGTGTTCTTCGGAGGATCTTGTCTCTTCCGGCAGGTGCTATTCAATTGTTCCAGTTATTGATACTTGCAGTCCCTTAACTTGGATGTCATTAAACCCTCTGATAAATACCCGGTGTGGTCTGACTCAAATGGGGACCTACAGGACACATAAGAAGCACTACTGTTCACTGATGCACAGAGCAGGGAATATGAATGAATTTTATAAGAGGAAAATTACCCCAATTTTCGACAACGTAACGGAATTCATTGTTCAAAAACACCACTTGAAGAGCACAGTTACAGAAGAAAAATGACGGAAGGGCTATAGTGGTTCTCCCCATAGTTGCTGCGGACTAAAATTAGAAACAGGAAGCGGTACTAGAATCGGAATTAACAAACAGGAAATGGGTAAGGAAGAACACGGGGAACTATACAGGAAACCATATATTAGATCATCCATGATACTTATAATAAATTGATATTGATAACAATTTTTTAGAAGAGAAACGAATGCAATGTAAGAGTTAATATCCAACGCATGGAAATTGAGATCTCGGTCTCGGAGAATGAGAATCAAGCCCTATTCTTAATGAATTCCACTCCCCAATTCCTAAGTAAGGGTTCCTTATTCCAGCTGATAAAAGAGTTTATTAGTGAATTGATCATCCGCAGCTTTCAGGAGGGTGTTTGCAGCAGGTTGCAGCATCGTCATATTTCTTGAGGTTATATAAATCATTTCATTTTTATTTTTAACAGAGCACGTGATTTGTTTGTTCTTCTCTTCCCTGATGAGCGGAATATTCAGTTAAAATTGATTCACCATTCAAGAGTTGATCTGGCTCGTTTTTGCATTCATCGGCTAAGTTGATCTTGTCTGTATTTCGGCACACATCATTGGTAAACACCATTCAGTTTTTAAGATGTTCCAATATGCAATTCTTTGGCACAGGCACGATGCGATTAGACACTACAGAACACAGAAAGCCATATTGTATTTTAGATCGGTACATTGTTGAACAACATGACTGCAGAGTCTGGGCTAGATGTGTGATTTTCTATGCAAAAAGAGAAGTCCAAGTTGCTCTTTACACTGGTGTGCCAGTGTATAAAGATTTCATGATAATAACGCCTCTGACGAGCGACAAGCAAAGTGATTTGCGAATTGAGCTCCATCCTAATATTGATAGTCCACCGTATTGCACTGATCCTTTGAGGTGTTTGAGATCAGAAAAGGAAATGGTTTGTATTTCCAACAGCTACCAATGATTCTAATGCACCGAGCCCACGCTTCCTAACACTCATCGTCGGCATTGTTCGCTCTCTGAGATAATGGCAGCCACCAGCAGTTTTGACGATGCCCGCCTCCTTGGGTGTGGTGGCTTCGGCAAGGTCTACATAGGCGAAATAGATGGCGGCGCCAAAGTTACCATCACGTCCCATGGAAGAGATCAGCCTGGCTCAGTGGGCGTTGCACTCTATGAGAGAGGGAAGAACCCGGCTGATCGTCGATCGGTTCTTGGAGGGAAGAATCATGCCGGAGTGCCTACACAGGTATGCAGAAACTGCCAAGAAGTGCCTGAAAGAAAAAAGTGCAGGGCGTCCACCTATGACCAATGTGGTAAGCAGTTTGGAGCTCGCTTTTCCTCAACAAGTCAGCGCAAAGGAGGAGGAGGAGAAATCGAGTAATGGTACTTATTTCGTGGATTTTGATGGTGATGAAGATGATGATGGATCGTCCTCGCCCATGTCTTCAACGCCCTGCCAAACGGATGAGGGCGTAAGCACATCTACTGTTGTTGTAAGAACAGTTTACCTACTTAGATCATCTTAACTAGTAAAACTAAGAACATGCTACAATTTCGACATTTGTTTTGTAAAATAGCTGCTTTAGCCCTTCCCTCTATCCTCTTATTTTGGGGTTGAGAGCTAATTAGAGACGTATATCAAGCAGGACACCTTTCAACTAACTACCGATTACAGTTCAGAACGGTAGAACCCATGGAAATAGAACAGTTCAGAAAGAGTTTTTCAGGTACTTAGTGACACTCTGTAGTCCTCTTATAATATTTTGAAAAAGACAAGTTTTCTACAAGAATCACAGCCACACATTTGAGCAGCAATGAGCTAGCACTCTCGCTTGTTAATTATTTAACAACTAAAAAAGCTCGAACCATGAATATTGTAAGGTGATCCACCCACACATCTCCGGGATCAAGCTCTTATTCACTTATCTAAAAAATACATTTACGAGTAGTAAATGGTTAGAGCATTTTGGAAAGCTGGACTTCAAATGTACTATTGACATAATATATAAAACTGTTCAATCCTGCTGGATGGAGGAGGTTATCTCGGATTGTTAAAATTTAAAATTTTTTTATTCAAGAACAATCATCTTTACATAAACATTAGTGCTGGTTTATAGTGCAGCAACAGTTTATTGGCTTTAGCAATTCTTTATGGTCCTTTTGATAATGAGTTTTATACATCCAACAACTATCAAGCATCTAACATGGATTCACGGAGCATGTACTTGAACCATATGGTGTTCTCCGCATCTAGTCATGCTGTGAAGATGATCTTCTGTTTCTGTTTTTTTAATTTTTAAGTACTATACAGGTTTGTCTCGCATAGAAAGCTTTTAAAGAGTAAATGAAACAGTAAGAAAAGCTGAAACATAAGAAAAAAAAAAATCTTGGTTGTTTAATATGGACAAATGTTCACAAATTTTCCACAAGATATATCTGTCAACTACATTGTCATCAAATCACAACCACAGATTTGGGCAGCAACACATAGCACTGTAGCTTCTCGATGATGGGACCTGAATTAGAAGTGGGCCTGAATTGTACAATAACCTTCTCAAAATCTTATTGATCTTAATTTATTAACGACTAAGTATCAAATGAATTAGCTTAAGATCGAACCGGGCTTACAGTAAACCTGCTTCGTGATATAGTTAATAAGCTTAGTCCCGCCGGCCTCAGTCAACCATTGGCTGAGCCTATAGCGACAAAATAACCACGATCTAGATACTCGTGGTCTTGCATGGCACATATCATTGATTGATCAAACAAGTTGCTTAGTTCGTTAACTTCTTTTAAATAATCTATCAAGAAATAGGTCGTTGGACAAGATAAATTCATAACTTCTCATCGTATAGAAACATTGTCTCCAATCAACCTGTTGGGTATTATACTGAAACATATTTTGTTTCTTTAAAGTTTTATTTCTTTATCTTACTGTTTATAATCCGCTGCCCACGTACTTGTCATTGCCACCAAGATTGGGCATCACACATTGGCGGTCACTCTTCTTGAAAAATTGTGTGGTGTACGATCTTCTTCATTTATTTCTTTTTTTTTCTAACAAAAACTTGTCAAATAATTAGAGTTTGGTCGTTAGACAATATATATACTAATTGACACAATATAGAGGATGTTGACTCTCTTTTTATTTAATGTTCGGTGTTGAAGTGTAAATATTTAATTATAACAAATAATAGTAACAACAGTTGGAATTGTTATGATCTTAAAAGTATATTCACACATGAAATATATACATATATATATTTATATACGTATCTACATATTATAAGTCCCATCAGCCTAAATAGAGAGTTAAAACTCAAAGCCCTTGTTGGAAAAATTGGAAATAAAATCGAATCGGCTAAGCAATATAATGATCCTGGCAATCAAGGGAATAAGCAAGAAACATTATTTACATTCGTCTGAAAAATAGATACACAACACAACGTGTAAAAATAATTATAAGGTAAAAAGAACGGATAAAATATTTTGAAAAACAATAAGCGTATGAAACATGAAGCCCCACGTCGGCCGGTAAAAGGAATCAATTCATAACGTCGTTGACTGAAAACTCTGCTTGGGGGGAAAGGAAGGAGGTAAATACCCGATCGATGGTTGTCTTCACTGCACGTCGCATCGGATAGCCATTATCCTCGCTTTCTGATGCAGCCTTTTCCGTCTCCATTTTAGAATTTTGGAAGAAAGAGAAAACACTTTGCGTACGTCGAGTGGAGGAGATGGAGGCATGGTCGTCGCTTCCCGACGACGACCGGAATGTCGATCCTCTCCTGGTGGACTCCTCAGTCTTCCTCCTCCATCCCACGTTATATTTACCAAAAGGTCTCGCCCATCCCCAGAGCTCCCCCTTCTTCCTTGAGCTGGATAAAGCTTCCCGCTGGAATCTAACTCGTTTGGGAGCAATTTGTTGTCTGTTCTGGTAACACCTCTCTCTCTCTCTCTCTCTCTCTCTCTCTCTCTCTCTCTCTCTCTCTCTCTCTCACACACACACACACACTATGTTGGCGGCGTGTTGGAATCCGACGTCCATCCACTTGAGAATCATGTTTTCGCTCATTGCCCGTCTTTGGGAGAGTTATTCTGTGAATTTTTGGCGTCATTCTCTAAAATCCAAGTCGCTAGACGAGTTTCCCAGGAGCGAGCTCTCGCGTGCAGTAGGTCTATCTGCGTTTTCCACGGCAGAATGTCAAAAAGTCAGGATAATACAAATTTTATTTGTTCTCCATTGTCTGAATTTTTTCTAAAAGTTCAATCGTGGTTTCAGTACAAATGATGAGAGGTGCTAGTATCACCTCTTCAATCGCTAATCAAATTGCTTTCGTGAAACAGAGCTTCTTTTCTTCACTCCCCGCTTAAATTTTCAAGCCAATATTTATAGTCTCAAAAATGGTTGGGATGCTAGGAAAGTTGCAAATTTTGTCCGGAATAGCCTTTTTCACTGCAAATTTCTCTTGGATACATAGAAATTTTTCATTACATGTACATGGTAAAGTAGATTCTGTGCTTTTGTTGGGCTTCAGGTGTCTGAGGGAGATAAAGGAATCAACTTGCTGGCTGCCTCTCCTTCTGCTACCTGTCTTCCATTTGTTGCTTTTTTTTTCATTTGTCAGCTCCACACCTTTTTTCAAACCCGTGAGTATCCTTCTCAACTGTGGCGCTTCCTCTAACGATGATGATAACGATAAGCGTCCATGGACCAACGACTCCACCACCCACTTTGGTCCCTCAAATTTACAATCTTCTTTCGCTGCCCAAACTTCTAGCGCTGAGCTCCCTTCTGCTGTTCCCTACCAAACTGCTCGCATCTTCACTTCTGCTTCCTCTTACAACTTCACTGCACTTCCTGAAGGTCGTTGAAGGTCGTTATTTCGTTCGGCTCCACTTCTTCCCAGGAGTCTACAATGACCGGGACACTAAAAATGCACGGTGAGTGAATTAAAAGTTTAATTCAAAAAATATATATATTTTTTATTAAAAATTATGCCTTTTTCACGCTACGTGACTCATCTGACTTTTTCATGTTTATTTTTTCTTCTCTCTTCGTCAATAGGGACGTAATCGAGTTGGGAACAAATTTGGCTTAGTCTGATCTCCCTGATAGAATTCAAACTCGGACTTCGGGTTGGATCCTTATATATTCAGATCCAAATTGAAAAAGTTAAAACGAAAACCTTATTATTAAATTCCAGAACTCATTTTTAGGATTCTGATTGGACGAATCCGGGTTCGGATTGGTGATCAAATTGTCGATCCAATAGGTGCGCGGTGGGGCCCTTGAGGTGGAGAGCTGGCGGGGCCCACTGAAGCGCTGACTTCGATACAGGAGAAAACATCACTTACCGGCCGAGGCAGCATGGAGAGAAGAAAGGGAGTGGGGCCCGCAGCGGCGACGAAGAGCACTCCCGACTCTCCGACTGCACCAGCCACCGCCGTTCGTGACTTTGTCTCATAAAAAAAGGGAGAAATGGCCACAGGTGGAAGGAGCCGCGGGCGGTGATGCTTTCCCGTCTCCTCTCCTCCTTCTGATTCGGTGATCATGCTGTTGAGCTCACGGTGGTCGTCGTTTTTCCGGTAGTTCCTTCGTTCTGCTGAATTGAAACTCCCGTCTGCCGAAACACCGCGTGTTTCTACGCTTCTTTTTGGTATTCGTGCTGCTCGGACGCCTTTTTCGGGTTTCTACTACAAATTTGAGGGTTCAACCTACAAGAAAGAAGCTCCGCTCGTGCAAATTGGTGAGTTTTTGTAGTTTCACTTGTCTTTGAATCTGCGTT
The DNA here is from genome assembly GCA_011799765.1 of Nymphaea thermarum. Classification (NCBI taxonomy): domain Eukaryota; kingdom Viridiplantae; phylum Streptophyta; class Magnoliopsida; order Nymphaeales; family Nymphaeaceae; genus Nymphaea; species Nymphaea thermarum. The sequence goes on from JAANDH010000030.1 coordinate 170,908, forward strand.
GAAGGTGGGCCTGCGAGATCTTTAAAGTGTTTGGCGTTATATCTCAAGGTTTAGCTATGGCTTGATTAGATTATATAGAGTTGGGAACTTTTTCCTCATGGTCATGGGGGGTTCATTTCCCCAAACTCTGTGCTCTAACCTACTCGCCTCTTCGGTTAACTCCCTGCATATTTCTGAGAAATCTTTCATTGACATGTGCATGGTAAAGATCATTTTTTCATAATAAAAGATGCATAGATTTTTTGTGGGTGCATCAAAGGCGTCACCCATTTTAGCAAACTGAAGATTTCGGCTTGAACCCTCCGCTAGATATCGTGGAAAGATCTCAGCTCGGTTGCTTAAATGAAAGGAAAGGGCTACTTTTCAAACTTGGCACCTTTCTGCACCACCACTAAGTTGCTGATGGCCCCTGCTTGGGCCGGCGACCCTTCTCTACGTCCACTTTGACGGCACTTGGCACATTTCTTAAGTAGGCCCTCCGAGAGAAGGTGGATTTGCACTTTCCTAGTCCACTTTTTCAAAAGTGGCGTCTTCACTTTTCTTTGCCCTTTTTTTCCCAGCTCCTAATTAAGCCTCTGAGAAAAAGAGTTGATTGGCACTTTTTCTAGTTCACTTTTGAGAATATAGCATCATTTATTCCGTTTTTGTGAAAATGGCAGCTTTTGAATCGCTTTGGCATTTTTTGCATCGGAATCTGAAGAACTTAAGTTAAGCTTCTAATCTGACGTGCTGGCTCTGCAGTACATACTGATTATTTCCACGAGTCCCCATCGATTTTAGTTTAATAGAATCCTTTCCCTCATCCACCCAAATAAAAGAACCAAAAACAACCCGCCTTAGATTTGTGGTTTCAGTAACTTTGGTTGCAGGTGCTACAATCACCTTTTCAATCGCTAATCAAATTGCTTTCGTGAAAACAGAGCTCCTTTTCTTCTCCTTACTTCCTATCCGTTTAAATTTTTTAAGCCAATATTTCTAGTCTCAAAAATAGATGGGATGCTAGAAAAGTTGCTAATTTTGTCTGGAACAGTCTTCTTCTCCCTGCATATTTCTCTTGGACACTGAGAAATTTTTCATTTACATGTGCTGCTGTGCATCGTAAAGTAGATTCTGTGCTTTTGTTGGGTTTCAGGTGTCTCAGGGAGATGAAGGAATCAACTTGTTGGCTGCCTCTCCTTCTGCTACTTATCTTCCGTTCGTTGCTTTTTTCTTCTCTTGTCAGCTCCAAACCTTTCTTCAAACCCGTGAGTATCCTTCTCAACTGTGGCAGCTCCTCTGACGATGTTGATGCCGATAAGCGTCGATGGACCAACGACTCCACCACCCACTTTGGTCCCTCAAATTTACGATCTTCATTCTTTGCCCGAGCTTCCAACACCGACCTTTCTGCCCTCCTTTCTGTTGTTCCCTACCAAACTGCTCGCATCTTCACTTCAGCTTCCTCTTACAACTTCACTGCACTTCCTGAAGGTCGTCATTTCGTTCGGCTCCACTTCTTCCCTGCTGTCTACAATGACCGAGACCCTAAATTCGCCTTCTTTTCTGTCACAACTGGGACTTACACTCTGCTCAGCAACTTCAGCCCCGCCATCACCGCTTTAGCCCTCACACAAGCCTACATCATGCGCGAGTTTTTCGTCACAGTCCCCTCCTCTGGCTCCCTCACCCTCACCTTCACTCCCTCACTAAGCACCCCTGATTCGTTCGCCTTCATCAATGGAATAGAGATTGTGTCTTCGCCGGAATTGTTCCCTTCAGGTGCCTTCACTGTTCCAACCAACCAAACATTCCCCATACATGATTCAGATACTCTGCAAGCTATCGTCCGGTTAAACGTAGGAGGGGGTTACGTCTCCCCCACCTCTGATTCCGGCCTCTCCCGAACCTGGTACGATGACTCTCCATACATCTTTGGTGCTGGTTTGGGAGTTTCCTATTCCCGTGATCCCAACGTAAGTATCCAGTACTCAAAGCATGTCCCGAAGTATATTGCTCCACCAGACGTGTATGGCACTGCTCGGTCTATGGGTTCTAATGCCTCTATCATCCTGAACTACAACCTCACTTGGTCTATTACTGTCGATAATGGATTCCGTTACTTGATTAGACTTCATTTTTGTGAGATTCAGTCTGAGGTGTTCCAAAAGAACCAAAGGGTATTCAATGTGTATGTGAACAGCATGACCGCGGATCCTGGATTCGATGTGATTCTCATTGCGAAGGGAAACGTCCAAGCTGATATTTATACTGGCGTGGCAGTGTATAGAGATTACTTGGTAACGGTGCCTTCATCGAGTGGCAATTAAAGCGATGTGTGGATTGAGCTCCATCCAGACGTTGATGTTCAACCCTATTACGTAGATGCAATCCTTAATGGGCTTGAAGTGTTCAAGGTCAATGACTCATCTGGTAATCTTGCCGGACCAAATCCGGACCTCCTGCCGCCAGCGCCTGCACCGGAGAATAGTTCTCCCATTGGTCGTCATGGTGGTGGTGGTCACAGCCACGAGATTGCAGGCGCCGTGGGCGGCATAGCTGCCGCGCTTGTTGTCGGCGCTTGCATCTGCTGCCTGTTGTGCGGGTGCCAGCGGAAGAACAAGGAGAAAGGGAGTGATGGTAATGGGTCGACAGGCGTCCCGCTATCGCCCTATGCACAAGGGGAAAACAGGAAATCGACTGCATTTTCGGCAGAGAAGAGCCTGCGCGCTCTAAGCAACGCCTCTAATGGTTATTGCCGGCACTTCAGATTCTCAGAGATCGTTGAGGCCACCGACAACTTCAGCGAGGCTCTCCTTCTTGGGGCCGGCGGTTTCGGTAAGGTCTACAAGGGCGTTATTGACGGTGGCAATGAAGTCGCCGTAAAAAGGGGGAGCGAGCTGTCGCAGCAAGGCGTTCACGAATTCCAAAACGAAATCGAGATGCTCTCGAAGCTCCGCCACCTCCACCTGGTCTCCCTGATCGGCTACTGCGAGGACAGCTCCGAGATGATTCTGGTTTACGAGTACATGGCTCGTGGCAATCTGCGTGAGCACCTCTACGGCAGAAAAGCCTCACCATTGTCTTGGAGACAAAGGCTCGAGATCTGCATCGGTGCGGCCAAGGGGCTGCACTATCTCCACACCGGAGCCAAGCACACCCTTATACACAGAGACGTGAAGTCCGCCAACATACTTCTTCATGAGAATTGGGTGGCTAAGGTCTCTGATTTCGGTATTTCTAAAATGACCCCATCGCTGGATTGCAGCCATGTGAGCACGCTGGTGAAGGGCACCTTCGGCTACTTTGATCCGGAGTACTTTCGGACAAAGCGGCTCACTCAAAAATCGGACGTTTACTCATTTGGGGTTGTGCTACTTGAGGTTCTCTGCGCTCGACCTGCACTTGACGAGTCCTGCCCTTCGACAGAGATGAACCTGTCTGCGTGGGCAGCGCAGCACCGGAGGAATGGAAGCCTCAACGAGATTATGGATCCGTTCCTGAAAGGGAAAATTGCACCAGAATGTCTGCACAAGTTTGTACAAATTGCAGAGAAGTGCTCGGCGGATCGGAGAGAAGACCGTCCTTCCATGGCCAACGTGCTCATGAATTTGGAGTTGGCTGTCCGTCTGCAGCTGCAAGCTGAGGAGGCAAATGAGGAGCCAGCAAATACCTGCGTACCTGATGATGATTGTTCACCTGTGATTCAGAAATGATCCACTGCGGTACCGTGTTTTGTGACTTGGAATCCAATAGATCGATCTTCATTCTTCTCTACAGCCTTAAAAACATTTTTCAGATTTGTACTGTAGTTGGCAACCAACTTCTCAAATCTTGTCTAGATATTGTAAGTTTGAGATCGCGTGTTTGGTTACCTAGCTGATACCTGTTGAAGAAGAGTCTCGAAGACAGTGCCTGCTGTGTTACAACTGTATCCCATCCCACCAAGAAGTACTCATGTAACACTTCTATACACATATATAGAAAATGAATAAAGAATCTTCTCTCGCCTTCTATTCCCTTTTTTGTTTCTGCGGTCTCCCTTGAGACCTCTTCTTATCGCAGGTATACACCGATTGCAGTGAGATTTCAGTAGCTCTCAGATCTAAAATGGTATCGGAGCCTCTCTAGATCGTGGAAGAGGAAAAGGGTGGAAGACTAACATATCCACAACACGATTGTCCTTTTTTTTTTTTCCAATCCCTGGAAAGGCAACAAGAGTCTCAATACAGGTGAAGTGGATATCTGCTTTCGATTATACGGCTGCTCAACGAGATGAAGAGACATCTTGCCTTGCTTCTGCTCGGCGTTGCCACCCCGACTCTGTTCCCTTCCGCTTCCTCCTTCAACCCTCTAGTACAAGTCTTTGTTTCCTACCGCTGGCAGTTCAAGTCCGCAGCTTGATGAGATGGAGGCTGATTTGGCTGTTGACTACTCTCTCATCACATGTTCGATGTGAATCTTGCCTGACGCTCATTCAAGCTACTAGCGGACGTTTATGCCGTTTTGATTCGTTTTTTCACTCTTTGTTTTCTACATCTTGTTTTCATGCTGTCGATCTCAGTTTCTCTCTTTCGACGTGTATGGGAACAACATGACTGCAGAGTCTGGGCTAGGAGTGTGATTTTGTATGCAAAAAGAGAAGTCCAGGCTCCTCTTTGCACTGGTGTGCCAGTGTATAAAGATTTCATGATAATAATGCCTCTGTCGAGCGACAAGCAAAGTGATTTGTCAATTGAGCTTCATCCAAATATTGACAGTCGACCGTATTACACTGATGCAATTCTTAATGGGTTTGAGGTGTTAAGATCAGAAGAAGAAATGGTTTGTATTTCCAACAGCTACCAATGATTCTAGATGCACCGATCCCACGCTTAATCACACCCCTAACACTCATCGTCGCCATTTTTCGCTCTCAGATAATGGCATCACGTCCCATGGAAGAGATCGGCCTGGCTGAGTGGGCGTTGCACTCTGTGAGAGAGGGAAGAACCCGGCTGATCTCCGCATCTACTCATGCTGTGAAGATGATCTTCTGTTTTTGTTTTTTTTTTTTAATTTTTAAGTAGTATCACAGTTTTTGTCTCGCATAGAAACCTTTTAAAGAGTAAATGAAACAGTAAGAAAAGTTGAAACATAAGAAAAAAAAATATCTTTGTTGTTTAATATGGCCAAATGTGCACAAATTTTCCACAAGATATGTCTGTCAACTACATTGTCATCAAATCACAACCACAGATTTGGGCAGCAACAGATAGCACTGCAGCTTCTCGATGATGGGACCTGAATTAGAAGTGGGCCTGAATTGTACAATAACCTTCTCAACATCTTATTGATCTTAATTTGTTAACGACTATGTATCAGAGCTCAAGATCGAACCGGGCTTATAGTAAAACCTGCCTCGTGACATATATATCAAGAATTAGGTCGTTAGACAAGATGATTTCATAACTTCTCATCGTAGAGAAACATTGTCTCCAATAAACCACCTCCTTTATTTCCTGGTAGGTATAATACTGAAACATATTTTGTTTCTTTAAAGTTTTTTATTATTTGTCCCTATCTTCATGTTTATAATCCGCTGCCCACATTCCTGTCATTGCCACTAAGATTGGGCATCAAACATTGACAATCACTCTTCCAAAAAAACTGTGTGGTATACGATTTATGTCTATTTTTTTAACAAAAACTTATCAAATAATTGGAGGTGTTTGGTCGTCAGACAATATATATACTAATTGACACAATATAGAGGATGTTGACTCTCTTTTTATTCAATGTTCGGTGTTGAAGTGTAAATAATTTAATTAGAGAAAATAATAGTGACAACAGATGGAATTGTTATGATCTTAAAAGTATATTATCAAACATGAAGTATATACGTATATATATTTATATACATATCTACAAAGTACCGTCAGCCTAAATAGAGAGTTAAAACTCGAAGACCTTGTTGGCGAAGCAATATAATGAACATGGCAATCAAGGGAATACGCAAGAAAAATTGTTTATATTCGTGTGAAAAATAGGTAAACAACGTGTAAAAATAATTATAAGGTAAAAAGAACGTCTAAAATATTTTGAAAAATTATAAGCGTATGAAACATGAAGCCCCACGTCGGCCGGTAAAAGGAATCAATTCATAAGGAGGTCGACTGAAAGACTCTGCTTCGGGGGGGATCAGAATTGATGGCTGAGAAAGGAAGAAGGTAAAAGCCCGATCGATGGTTGTCCCCACTGCACTGCACGTCGCATCGGATCGCCATTATCATCGCTTTCTGATGCAGCCTTTTCTGTCACCATTCTGGAATTTTGAAAGAGAGAGAACACACTTTGCGTAGGTCGAGTGGAGGAGATGGATGCATGGTCGTCGCTTCCCGACGACGACCGGAATGCCGATCCTCTCTTGGTGGACTCCTCAGTCTTCCTCCTCTATCCCACATTATATTTACCAAAAAGGTTTCGCCCACCCCCAGAGCTCCATCTCTTCCAATCCCGTTCTTCCTTTAGCTGGATGAATTTTCCGGCTGGAATCTAGCTCGTTTGGGAGCAATTTGTTGTCTGTACTGGTAACTACTCTCTCTCTCTGTCTCTCACTATGTTGGTGGGGTGTTGGAATCCGACGTCCTTCCGCTCCAGCATCATGTTTTCTCTTATTGCCGTCTTTGTTTCTCAACTGGAGAGTCATTCTGTGAATTTTTGGCGTCATCCTGTAAAATCCAAGTCGTTAGACGAGTTTTCCAGGAGCGAGCTCTCGCATGCAGTAGGTCTATCTGCGTTTTCTCCGGCGGAATATCAAAAGTCGGATTATACAAAATTTATTTATTTTCTTTTTTCTTTTTTTTTTTAGAATTCCAATCGTTGCTTTGCATTTGTGGTTTCAGTAAATTTGATTGCAGGTGCTACAATCACCTCTTCAATATCTAATCAAATTGCTTTGTGAAAACAGAGCTCTAATCAAATTGCTTTGTGAAAACAGAGCTCCTTTTCTTCTCCCTACCTCTTACCCGGTTAAATTTTCAAGCCAATATTTCTAGTCTCAAAAATGCTTGGGATGCTTGGAAAGTTGCAAACTTAGGTCTGGAACAGTCTTTCTCGCTGCAATATTTCTCTTGAATACTTAGAAATTTTTCGTTTACTTGTGCATGGTAAAGTAAATTCTGTGCTTTTGTTGGCCTCCAGGTGTCTCAGGGAGATGAAGCAATCAACTTGCTGGCTGCCTCTCCTTCTGTTACCTATCCTCCATTTGTTGCTTTTTTCTTCATTTGTCAGCTCCACACCTTTCTTCAAACCCGTGAGTATCCTTCTCAACTGTGGCGCTTCCTCTGACGATGTTGATGCCGATAAGCGTCGATGGACCAACGACTCCACCACCCACTTTGGTCCCTCAAATTTACAGTCTTCTTTCTCTGCACGAGCTTCCAGCTTCGACCTTTCTGTCCTCCCTTCTCTTGTTCCCTACCAAACTGCTCGCGTCTTCACTTCTGCTTCCTCTTACAACTTCACTACACTTCCTGAAGGTCGTCATTTTGTTCGGCTCCACTTCTTCTCTGCTGTCTACAATGACCGAGACCCTAAGAATGCCTTCTTTTCTGTCACAACTGGGCCTTACACTCTGCTCAGCAACTTCAGCCCCGCCATCACCGCTTTAGCCCTCACACAAGCCTACATCATGCGTGAGTTCTTCGTCACTGTCCCCTCCTCTGGCTCCCTCACCCTCACCTTCACTCCCTCACTAAGCACCCCTGATTCGTTCGCTTTCATCAATGGCATAGAGATTGTGTCTTCGCTGGATTTGTTGTTCCCTTCAGGTGCCTCCACTGTTCCAACCAACTTAATATTCCCCATACGTGATTCTGAGGCTCTACAAACCATCGTTCGGTTAAACGTAGGAGGGGCTTACGTCTCTCCCACCTCTGATTCCGGCCCCTCTCGAACCTGGAACGATGACTCTATATACATCTTTGGTGCTGGTTTCGGAGTTTCCTACTCCCGTGATCCCAACGTAAGTATCCAGTACTCAAAGCATGTCCCGAAGTATATTGCTCCACCAGACGTGTATGGCACTGCTCGGTCTATGGGTCCTAATACCTCTATCAACCTGAACTACAACCTCACTTGGTCTATTACTGTCGATAATGGATTCCGCTACTTGATTAGACTTCATTTTTGTGAGATTCAATCTGAGGTGTTCGAAGAGAACCAAAAAGTATTCTATGTGTAAGTGAACAACAAGACCGCGGATCCTGGATTGGATGTGATTCTCAGAGCGAAGGAAAACGTCCAAGCTGATGTTTATACTGGCGTGGCAGTGTATAGAGATTACATGGTAATAATGCCTTCGTCGAGTGGCAAGCAAAGCGATTTGTGGATTGGGCTCCATCCGGATGTTGATGTTCACCCGTATTACGCAGATGCAATCCTTAATGGGCTTGAAGTCTTCAAGGTCAATGACTCATCTGGTAACCTTGCCGGACCAGACCTCCCGCCGCCAGCGCCTGCACAGGAGAATAGTTCTCCCATTGGTCGTCATGGTGGTGGTGGTCACAGCCTCGAGATTGCAGGCGCCGTGGGCGGCATAGCTGCCGCGCTTGTTGTCGGCGCTTGCATCTGCTGCCTGTTGTGCCGGTGCCAGCGGAAGAAGAAGGAGAAAGGGAGTGGTGGTAGTGGGTCGACGTGGGTCCCGCTATCTCCTTATGCACAAGGGAAAAGCGGGAAATCGACTGCATTTTCAGCAGAGAAGAGCCTGGGCGCTCTAAGCAACGCCTCTAGTGGTTATTGCCGGCACTTCAGGTTCTCAGAGATCGTTGAGGCCACCGACAACTTCAGCGAGTCTCTCCTTCTTGGGGCCGGCGGTTTCGGTAAGGTCTACAAGGGCGTTATTGACGGTGGCATCGAAGTCGCCGTAAAAAGGGGGAGCGAGCTCTCGCAGCAAGGCGCACACGAATTCCAAAACGAAATCGAGATGCTCTCCAAGCTTCGCCACCGCCATCTGGTCTCCCTGATCGGCTATTGCGAGGACAGCTCCGAGATGATTCTGGTTTACGAGTACATGGCTCGTGGCAATCTCCGTGAGCACCTCTACGGCAGAAAAGCCTCACCGTTGTCTTGGAGACAAAGGCTCGAGATCTGCATCGGTGCGGCCAAGGGGCTGCACCATCTCCACACCGGAGCCAAGCACACCCTTATACACAGAGACGTGAAGTCCGCCAACATTCTCCTCGACGGCAATTGGGTGGCAAAGATCTCTGATTTTGGCCTCTCGAAGATGCGCTCGGAGATGGATCCTTCCCATGTGAGCACAGGTGTGAAGGGCACCTTCGGGTATCTCGACCCGGAGTACCACCGCCTGCAGCGGCTCACCGAGAAATCTGACGTCTATTCTTTCGGGGTGGTTCTGTTTGAGGTTCTCTCCGCTCGCCCTGCGCTCGACAGGTCGCGCCCCACCATGGAGGTCTGCCTGGCGGAATGGGCGCTCCGCTGCATGAGAAAAGGCGTGATAGAACAGATCGTTGATCCCTTTCTAAGTGGGAAGATCGCAGCGGAGAGCCTGCGCAAGTTTGCTGAGACTGCAGAGAAGTGCTTGGCTGACGAAGGAGCAGATCGTCCCACCATGACCAATGTGCTCTGGAACTTAGAGTTTGCTCTCAGCTTGCAGAGCAGCGCAGAGGAGGCAGACGAGAAAGGTGTGGTCGTTGGTTTTGTTGGCGGCTTGGATGATCAGGAGGCACCGCTTTCTGCCAAGGTGAAGCGATCTGATGACGCCATTAATTGGCCGACTGGCCCGACTCCTGTTACTCTTAACAGCAGCACAAGCTTCGAACGTGTGAGCTCCACCAGCATGGGTTCAGAGCAGATGCACCCAAGTGCAGTTTTCTCCCAGATTATGAATCCCAAAGGGCGGTAATCTTGGATTCTTGGTATTATATATGTTTTTCTTCTACTAGTTATATTGGAAATTAGACGAACATATTCGTTTCCATTTTCCACGGGGAAGGAAAATTTGAAACTTCAAGTTACCAGTTTGAGCAGCCAACGAGTAAGGGGAGTTACAGAGGAGCTGCAACAGGCCTTCGTGGCCCTGTTTATGGCTTAATTTGCCTCACCATCCTTCTCCAGTGAACCTTTTCGTTGTTGCATTAATGTATACTACCGTGAATTCAGCTGGAGGAGGAAACAAAACAGACGCCCTTCTGTTGCCTTTTTCCTCCATATAGCACCTCCTAGATGTAGCCTATAACCAATAATGCGGCCTCCTAGCAATAAATTCATCCGAGCAATATAGCTCAGTATTTGTATCTCTTCTTTTTATTGTTTGTTATATGACAATGCTCAATTGCATTCTGAAATTGCCTTCGTTTACATGGAAACCCTTTCTTTGTCACGCTTGTATTAGGAAAATATGGTCAGCTTATCTGCTTTTTCACAGGACCCTGCTTCCGTTCTTGTTTACCATCCTTAAAGACGAGTTTTTTTCATTCTCTGACTTCTTTTAAGAAGCAGCAAGATAAGTTACAAACCACGTTACCGGAATGTTTCTGCTGTTCCTGTTGTTGATACTTGAAGTCTCTTAACTTAGATATCATTAAACCCTATGATAAATACCCGGTCTGACTCAAATGCGGACGTGCAGGACACATAAGAAGCACTACTGCTCACTGATGCACAGAGCAGAGAATCTGAATGAATTTTATAAAAGGAAAATTACCTAATTTTTTGCATTGTAACGGAGTTCTTTGTTCAAGAACACCACTTGAAGAGCACAGTTGCAGAAGGAAAGTGACGGAAGGACTATAGTGGTTCTCCCCATAGTTGCTGCGGACTAAAATTAGAAACAGGAAGCAGTACTAGAATCGGAATTAACATGCAGGAAACGGGTAAGGAAGAACTCGGGGAACCATACAGGAAACGATATATTAGATCATCCATGATACTTATAATAAATTGATATTAATAACAATTTTTAGAAGAGAAACGAATGCAATGTAAGAGTTGATATCCAAGTCATGGGAATTGAGATCTCCTTCTCGGAGAATGAGAATCTAGCCCTATTCTTAATGAATTCCACTTCCCAATTCCTAAGAAACAGGGTTCTTTATTCCAGCTGATGAAAGAGTTTACTAGTGAATTGATCATTAAAGCTCAAACGAATCCGCAGCTTTCAGGAGGGTGTTTGCAGCAGGTAGCAGCATCGTCATATTTCTTAAGGTTAAAACTGATTCACCATTCAAGAGTTGATCTGCCTCGTTTTTGCATTCATCTGCTCAGTTGATCTTATCTGTATTTCGGCACACTTCATTGGTAACCACCTTTCAGTTTTTCAGATGTTCCAATATGCAATTCTTTGGCACAGGCAAGGTGCGATCTAAAATTCGGTTGGATCCGAATAGGAATGAAGAAGAATCTAATACCATATCGGAATCCGACTTTTAAATTCAATATCTATATGTGACTTTTTCTTTTTTACAACCAAATCTCAATCCTTCGTTTAACTACAGTAACTGCTGAATCTGAGCGGTATTATGATATGATAAGAAAAATTTCGAAAACGTATGCATATTGGATATAGAGTATTTTTATTTGAATTTGACTATGAATGTGATTGGAAATTTATTTAAAACTGAATTTGAAACCAAATAGGTTCGAATGTCTTTTGTTGAATCCAAATTCAATCCGATTTCTTACTTGGTGTTTAACTTTTTCCTTATCTTGAAGCAATTTGGTCCGATATTCGGCCCAAATCCAATCTATTTATTTAAATATATAGTATGAAAAATATTCAAAGGGGGCCCAAGCTAATGGCATGTATTTGGTGGATCGACTAATATCAGCAGATATATGAATAAAAGATTCAAAACATATTTTTGTTCTTATTATGATTATTGAATGCGTGTTAAAGTACTTTTCTCTCTCTAAATTCAACTGATCTTAAAGTTTAAAATAATAGTTGTGATCACAAAAGAGAGAAAAATAAAATAGGTGAAAGAAAAAAAAATGAGTTGGAAAAACCAGTTCCAAAATGGCATTGAGTGAACAGATGTTTATTGCGATTCACTTGTTTTCATTATTCACGAGCCAATACCTGAAAATATATTAAATTTCATTTGTGAGCTCAAAAAGAACTTTATTTGGTGAAAAAGTCAAATCGATACTCATCAAACATTTTTTAGATTTTCCTTGTTCTTGTTGAACTCACCGAATCCGTTGGGTCAACAACGTAAACTGAACAAGTTATAGCAGATATTTATGGAGGCTTTAGAATAGAATCAATAGAAAATAAATGCAATTCTCTTAACTAGATTGAAGAAGACTTTTTTTTTATATATATTAAGAAAGCCATCAAAGACGTAAGTTTGCTTTTTTTAAGAGGCAATTTGAAGTGAAACAAATTATTTCTCCGCAAGATTTTGTTGACAATGGCCTCATTTCGATTCGTGTGTCGTGCATTGCATCTTTTTTCTTTTGTTTGTGATTTTTTTCTAAATTTTAATTTCATTCAATTCCCAGCCATTCTAATTTCAGTTCCATTAAGCCAATTCTCTAAACTTTTTGTTTGATCGTGAAACTAAAATCTTTTCCACATGTACAACAAAAGATTAGAAAATTTTTCTCATGTAAATAATTTTATGGAGATTGTTGTTTATTTTCCAACATGAAGATAAATGCTTCGTTTTTATAGAATTGAATTCATAAACAAAGAAGCTTCCTAGAATTGACGTGCCAAAGTTGCCAACTAGAAGCTGTAGCTCTTGCAAGCCCACTTTGCTGGCTTGACATAGACCCTTTGCATTGCATTACAGCTCAACTCAATAATGGTGGGTAGCTCCATTACTTGTAAATTTTAACACCCTCATTCCCTTTAATTTGCAAAAACTTAAAACGTCATTGTACTAACCAACAACTAACACACTTTTAATTGCCATAATATGGCACTTTGCTTCAAAGTCCAGGCAAAGTGTTTACGTGTTTGACTTTTAGCAAGACCTGACCTCCTAGTCTAGTCTTCTAACACGATGATAGAATTAAAAATTTAATTCAAAAAATAGAAGTTTTAATATATACATATGTTAAAATTATGTCCTTTTCACGCTACGTGATTCATCTGACCTAAATTTTTTAACTCCATGATTAACTTTTTCATGTTCTTTTTTTTTTTTCTTGTCTCTCTGCGTCAAGAGGGACGTAATCGAGTTGAGAACAAATTTGACTTAGTCTGATCTCCCTAATCGAATTCAAACTCGGGATTCGGGTTGGATCCTTATATATTCAGATCCAAATGAAAAAAAGAAAAACTTATTATTAAATTCCAGAAATCATTTTTGTGGTTCTGATTGACTGGGCGAATCCGGGTTCGGATTGGTGATCAAATTGTCGATCCAATAGGTGCGCGGCGGGGCCCAGCGGTGGGGCCCACTCAAATGCTGACGCAGTACACTTGGCCAAGTTGAGAGAGAGAGAGAGAATACATCACTTACCGGCGGAGGCTCGTCGGAGAGAAGAAAGGGAGTGGGGCCCGCAGCGGCGGCGAAGAGCAATCCCGAGTCTCCGACTGCACCAGCCACCGCCGTTCGTGACTTTGTCTTATAAAACAAAAAAAAAAAGGAAAAGGAAAACAAGGAAGGAAGAAGTGGCCCCCTCGGGACGCGGAGTCCCACCAACTTCGTTCTTCTCTTCTCGCCTCTCCTCTCCTTTCTCTCTGTATGGTTCGGCGGTGGCTTTGAGGGTGGGGACAGGTGAAGGGAGCCGCGAGTGGTGATGCTTTCCCGTCTCGTCTTTCTGGTTCGGTGGTCCTGCTGTTGAGCTCACGGTGGTCGTCGTTTTCCCAATAGTTCCTTCGTTCTGCAGAAGTGAAACTCTGGTCTGCTGAAACACCGCGTGCTTGTAGGCTTCTTTTTGGTATTCGTGCTCCTCGGACTCTTTTTTTCTGGTTTCTACTGCGAATTTGAGGTTCAACCTGCGGGGTTTGGTGATTGCTTTGGCGTTGCGAAAGAAAGAAGCTCCGCTTCGTGCAAATTGGAGGTTTTTTGTGGTTTCACTTGTCTTTGAATCGGTGTTGAAGGTTAGCCTGCGAGATCTTCGGGTTCTTTTAAAGTGTTTGGCCTTATATCTCAAGGTTTAGCTATGGCTTGGTTAGATGATATGATCGTTTTTATTGAATTTTGAAATTAATTTTTTTCTGACTTTTCAGTGGAAGTTGGGAATTTTTTCCTCATGGTCATGGGGGGTTCATTTCCCCAAACTCTGTGCTCTAACCTACTCGCCTCTTCGGTTAAATCGTCTCAAGATTGAGAGTGTCTGATTCATCATTCTCTGGTGAGTGATTGTATCGAAGGTTGGGTCAGGAGTCCAATTTCAGGTATGGAAATTGAGAATCTCATAAAGCCTTTCTTTGTTGTAATGTTTTCCTTCTGGATATGCTGTTGATCTGTAGATTCTCTTTCCTGTATTAATGTTGGAAAACAAACTTTTGCATCTGTTTGTTGTTTTAGGTTAAATCAGTTTTGGGGGCGTCGGATTAGCACCAGAGATGCAGAGACCATCTTCCTCTTGGGGAGTGATTTCTGTGGCCACTCTCTGTTTGTTGCTGTTTTCTTTCCTGACACATCCCGCATATTCTTTTGTTCCTACTGACAAGATCCTTCTGGATTGTGGAGCCACCTCTGATGGCAGCGATGCTGATACGCGTACCTGGACCAAGGACTCTGGTTCACCCTATGCTCCTCCAATTTCCGACTCCTCTTCTCTTGGCCAAGCGGCGGGTGCTAATTCCGACCCCAACCTCCCTTCCAAAGTTCCTTACGGGTCGGCTAGAGTCATGACTTCCTTTGCCTCCTATAACTTCAATCTGTCCAATGGCCGTCACTTCGTCCGCCTCTACTTCTATCCTTCTTCGTACATCAATATGGATTCAAACAGTGCTGTTTTCTCCGTTACCTCTGGGCCTTACACGCTCCTGAGCAATTTCAGCCCTTCCATCAATGCGCTTGCCCTCAGTCAGTCTTATATCATTCGCGAATTCTTCATCACTGTGTCTGGAGGTTCTCTGCAACTCACCTTCACACCTTCATCTAATACTACAAATTCCTATGCCTTCATCAATGGCATTGAGATTGTTTCCTCTCCAGAAATTTTTGGTTCCGATCCCTCCAATTCGTCATTTATTGTGGGTTCGGGCTCTACCCAGTTCCCTGTGTCTGCTTCCTTTGCGCTTCAGACTGTTGCTCGGTTAAATGTTGGTGGGAACTATATCTCCCCTGTTTTAGACTCAAACCTCTCTAGAATCTGGTATGAGGATGTTCCTTATATCTATGGTGCTGTTTCTGGAGTTTCATACAGTAAAGATGACAATGTTACAATCCGTTATCCACCAGCAGTCCCTGACTACATCGCTCCAGTCGGTGTATATTCCACTGCTCGCTCAATGGGACGTAATACATCCCTAAACTTAGCATACAACCTCACTTGGTTGATCACGGTGGATAATGGATTCACTTACCTGCTCAGGTTCCATTTTTGTGAGATCCAATGGGAGATGTCTAAACAGAACCAGAGGGTGTTCACTGTGTCCGTCAATAATCAAACGGCACAATCTCAAGTGGATGTAATTTCATACGCCTCACTAGAAATTACTTCTGGCAGCCCCACCGGCGTACCTGTATATCGTGATTACGCGATAACTCTCCCACCTGGAAACGGTGGACAGAGCGTCTTATGGATTGCGCTTTATCCTAACATGGCACTAAAGCCTCAGCTTGCCGATGCAATTCTTAATGGGCTTGAGGTCTTCAAGGTAAACGATTCTTCAGGTAACCTTGCCGGACCAAACCCAACCTTGCCACCACCTCCACCCCCATCACCACCTGCAGGTAATTCTCCCAAGGCCAAAAATGCCCGTGCACGAGGCCCGGTGATTGGAGGTGTAGTTGGTGGTGTGGCCGTGGTCCTCGCAGGACTTGGGATCTGCTTTTGCTTGTGTAGACGAGGGAGGAAGGCGGAAGCTGGCCATGGTGGCGCAGCTGGATGGCTACCGCTGTCGCTATACTCACCTACTGAAAATGGCAAATCCACCACCATCACCACTTCATCAACAAGCTCCGGAAAGACCGGCACCACTGGGAGCTATGCTTCTTCTCTTCCTTCCAATTTATGCCGGCATTTCACAATTTCAGAGATAAAGGCCGCTACCAACGACTTTGATGAGTCTCTTCTCCTAGGTGTTGGGGGCTTCGGTAAGGTCTACAAGGGTGACATTGGTAATGGCACTAAAGTCGCAATCAAGAGAGGCAATCCGCTCTCCGAACAGGGAGTTCACGAATTCCAGACTGAAATCGAGATGCTCTCAAAACTTCGTCACCGCCATTTGGTTTCTCTGATTGGCTACTGTGAGGACAACTGCGAGATGATATTGGTCTATGACTACATGGCTAATGGAACTTTGCGCGAGCATCTCTATAAGACCAACAAGCCACCCTTGTCCTGGAGACAGAGGCTTGAGATCTGCATTGGGGCAGCAAGAGGACTGCACTATCTTCATACTGGTGCCAAATACACCATCATACACCGAGATGTGAAGACGACCAACATACTTCTTGATGAGAAATGGGTTGCCAAGGTATCTGATTTCGGGCTCTCAAAGACAGGCCCAGCCATGGACCATACTCATGTGAGCACAGTTGTGAAGGGCAGCTTCGGCTATCTTGACCCGGAGTACTACCGCAGACAGCAGCTTACTGATAAATCTGATGTTTATTCATTTGGTGTCGTGTTGTTCGAGGTTCTTTGTGGTCGTCCTGCCCTTAACCCATCGCTGCCAAAGGAACAAGTCACCCTGGCCGAGTGGGCAGTCGAGTGCCAAAGGAAAGGAATTCTTGAACAGATCATTGATCCATTGTTGAGAGGAAAGATCTCACCGAACTGCTTCCGCAAGTTCGCGGAAACTGCAGAAAAATGTCTCGCTGATAACGGAACAGACCGTCCTGCTATGGGTGATGTTCTGTGGAACTTGGAATTCGCTCTACGGTTGCAAGATGCAGCAGAGGAGGCAAACGAGAAGGGAGCTGATTCAGTTTTCATAGGAGAGGGAAATGAAGAAATGCCGCTAGCTGCCGGTAAGTATGTTGATTCAACGGGAGGCTTCGATGGCCTAACCGACACGCAGACCACCGGAATTAGCTTAGGGGACAGCAGCGTCGCCAGTGGGGACTTGGAAAGGATGACGACCCCAAGCGCTGTGTTCTCCCAGCTTGTCAATCCGAAGGGCCGCTGAAGCACAGCATTGCACGGACAACAAATCAAGGATCCCACAGAAATAGTTATTTGATGGTAAAAGGCATCATCATTCGTGAACCCGCTTCTTCTGCTGCTCCTGTAGAAGCAATTGTTGATTCTTTTGTTTTTGGCGTCGAAACCGCGTGAGCATAGTTCATCTTGCTTGTCCATGTCTTTTTGTGTAATCTTTTATATTTCATCTACCAATCTTGAACCATAGTTTATCCATTATGTACTGTAATGTAGTGTTGAAAATATGAAAGAATCGAATCTCTTTCTCATGTTCATGGTTACAGAAGACAGAAGAGGGGGAGAGAGGGGAGATCATGATGGTGGCCCTTTCAATTTTTCAAGGCAAAGTGACAGCATGCGCGTCTTACCCATCGGTTTCTGCCATGGTCGTTTTCTCTGCTAGTTAAATTAATTGGGCCTGTGTTGTCAGTGCCTTCTGCCGCTCTTATCGGCTTTCAACAAGCAAGTTCTTCTTATTTTTTTTTCCTTTTTTCTATATTCTCGACCTTAGTTGATACTTCATTTTCGGCCGCCATTCGTATCTTTCAATTGACGTGTATTCTCGTCATCTAGCTTTATCTAATTTTCTTAAGAACTCGACGATTTTTTTATTTATTAATCAGGTCAAAAATAAGAATTCGACCGTTTTTTTCATGTGGCGCCACTAGCTTTGGAAAAACGGGACTGAAGAACGGGCTGGAATCAACCGCCGAACTTCTTGACACCACTTATAATTTAAGTCTTTTGGTGTTTGGATGGCAACTTAAATTGAAAAAAAAAAGTCGTAACTTTGAAAATCGTTTTGCTAAAATTTGATTTTTCTAATCAGTACTTGAAACTTGGTTTGTATATTTCGATGACATACCGAAAACGACATTTTTTTAATGAAAGACATAAGAGTCCGGTTATTTGCTCTTTTTGTAAAACATTGTTTTGTCAAAAATGAGTTTTTCCAGAAGCTTCGTTTTAACCGTTACCCAAACACACTTAAAATGGTGTTCTGGATACAAAATGGTATTTTGCTTTCAAAATGCCATTTAAAAGTGTCATCCCAAAGCATCCTAAAATTATTGTTGGGAACTTGCTAATATAATATTTAAATTACCAACAAAGGAAATTTTTTTCTTATAGTAATATTTTGTTTTTAGTGGAAGGCAGAAATTGCGTCTCTCAACTCCCATAAGAGCAGCGATAAGGCTCAACTACGTTTTTCTTAAACTTTTTGAAAAAAAGTAATTTAAAATATTTTGAACTATCATGTAAATTAAATAACCAAAAGAAAAGGGCTGACAGATCGGTGCATAACTATAGATATCGGCCGATCCGCTGTATTGCTTATACCATCATTTACAACATTGACTGAGTCTTCTTGTTGAAACTTCTTCCCACATTTGCAAATGAATATGCTCTTAGGCCATAGAGGTTTCCCACGGAAAAATTCAGCCATACCCTTTACGGGGAGAGATAAGATTTAGTTCATAATGTGGAAAAACAATCGTCTTGTGGTTGGCAATCTTGTATGCTGAAAACGGCCCCATGTTTGCCAAAGAATGTGAAACTGACCGAACATAGATCAGTCGCCGATTATCCGTTCGAACAGCCGTGATGCGCGAGGGAAAATATTTGATCTGATAAAAATTTGACTCTGTTCTTGGAAAGAACCACTTTGATCCGTGTTTTTTCATTCTTTGCCAAATAATTGGTCCATACACGGCAGTTACAAAACTTGCAATAGGAGACCACCCTTTAACAGCATTGTTTGTATACTAATGTTCATACGCAGATAAAACCAAAAAACCAAAGTAGAAGTTCTTGTAGTTGTAGTATTTTGCATTGCTAAGTTAAAGCGCCGCCTGACCTGACCTGAATCTGTTCTCATCCATACTAGAATTGCAGAATGGGTCAGATCTTGTATGTTGGTTGTGCCATTCGTTGTACTGGATGTCGGCGCAGCCTCCTTCATGTTCAACTGTCCATTGCTTCACCTACTTCAGTCCCTGTGGATGCATGCATCGTTTGTGGGGTATATAGTGAAATGTAATAGTTCTATGACCCGGCCCATCACTTTGTTGTTTCTCTATAGAATAGCAAGAGTAGTGTTTGTTTATGAAGAAGAAAATTGGCAAAAGAAAAGTTCTCACATTCTATGTTTTGTGCCGCTCATCTAATGATACAGCTCTTTCAAAGTACGCTGTAACCTATCAATGTGCTGGCCCATTGAGCCATAACAGATCTAAAAAGCCATCAAGGTTTTTCCTTTTCGGGGTTTCTGGATTATAGTCAGTATCAAGATACACAGAAGCTTCGCCAGTTTTGCAGATAGGGAAACAAATGCTGTGGATGAAGATCACCTAAACGAGTTGTACGGTTGGGAAACTGGTTGGGGGATCAGAAAGTCTGCTTATAAAAATGCTTTTGTGGTAGCCTCGCCGAACGAAGTTCATTTTCATTTTAGAAACAAAGCAGTATGAACAAACGCAGATTGTCTCCACCAGTGGTGGAGCCAGGAATTTTTGGCTGAGGAGCACTGGAATCACACATTCAGGTCTGGATTGCGCACCACATATAATTTTTTAATCAACCCAATGCAATTTTGAACCCTCCCAGAGGAATTCTTGATGGGCACTGTACAATATACACATGCATGTATTATGCATATCATATGTGTTCTACATATTAGTGATGCACAAAGACACTAAATTTTATGTAAAACCTTAGATAAGCTTCATTTGGTATAAAGCCCAAACTGCTTCTTTCACTAAATTTTCATCCTCGTAGGAAAGTTCCAAGAGGTCAATGAAGAGGTAACCTACATGTTGGACGATCCGCTATAACTGCCTAGAATGCCAGTCATCATAAAAAAAACTGAAAAAGGACCAAGCTCTATTTAACTGAAAAGAAAGTGGAATTAAATTGTATTCTTATAAGTTCAGAGCTCAACAAAGAAGTAATTTACAAGTTGGACAATCCACTATACTGCCTACAAACGCCAATCACCAAAGAAAAAAAAAACAGGTTAACCGAAAAGAAAAATAGGCTGGTATTTGACCAACTGCCACACCAAAATCACAAAAAAACAACAAAGTAAACAATTATAGGTTCTTTTTGTTATTCTGATGATAAAAGAAACAGCTCCACTCGTGCAGGATCTTACAGATGCATTTACGACCTCAATCATCCATTGACAAACCACATCTCCGAAGATAAACTGCAGGATGTGCATATGCATACATTGCACATATTATGTCCTTGAATCAACAAGGCTTGTGATTCTCGTCAAAAGTTCTGGCTTATTAGCACCCACAAGCTTGTCTGCCACCTGCACTCCATCTTTGAGGAAGAAGAAGGTAGGCGTTGCATGTATGTCCCATGTTGAACTGAATTCCTGCACGATGATAAATGAAAGGTTTTATGATCAAAGAGGAATATTTAACCAACTGAGTGGCACTGCCTTCATTTCAGCACAAGGGCCACAGGCCGACCACCATGTGGTTTTCTTTTCCTAATGAAGATAAGCATTTAGGACAGAACAGAATCCCTCTATGAAATCTCTGAATCAAATAACAATAACCTTTTCTGAAAACAAAAAGGAGATGTTCTACACAATACAGTTCTGGATTTGTTATCTGCATATAAGTTCGTTACCTGATTTTTTTAACTAACAGGAAACAATGTACAGAAAAGTTGAACTGGTTTACATCTTAATCACTTTAACAAGAAGGAAAAAAAAAACACTTTCCTAGTGATCCCCAATCAAAGGTATGCTCATTTTGCATGGGGAGAGAGGCTGGATATGTATGTTTTAAAGAACACCTTGAATATTTCAGTATCACTATTGTTAGTATCAAAAAGTACAGCCCCTCTTGAATTCTCCAAACAGGTCACACGAACATAAATGTAGACATATGACAAGACGTGACCAGCATGATGCAGGAGTAGGAGTCTTGTGGAAAACCAGGACACAAGGAAAAAGACATGCAAGCAAGCCACTCTATGGGCAGTTATGTACGCATAATCATACCAATCATGCACAAGAACAAAACACGTAGTACATGCATGCAAGATCTAAAGAAGTGACATCGTAGTAGCAACAACAAAAAAACAAAATTTTGCCCGATTTGTAGTGCATGGATAATAATTCCAAGAAAAAAACCAAATTCACAAGACAAGTTCAAAAAGTGTCCCAAAAAAAAAAAAGCTCAGTCAGCTGTTTAGAGTGTTTGAGGCAGGTTTGTTTGCCTTCGTGAAATGCCAATCTTTAAGTTGTCAAAGGGCACAGATATACATACATCCAGACAGAAGAACAAAGAAATGAAGAAGATTATGTATTTTACTATTGGTATAAAGTTAAAAAATAAGCAGTGAGCATCAGGTTATTAAAATGTAAGATGCAACTCACATTCATTTCATCAACATCTATCACCAGGAAAACCAGCGAAGGGTACATCTCTGAAAGCTCACTGTAATATGGTGCCATCACTCTACACGGACCACACCAGGATGCACTGAAATTTGCCACAACCTGGAGATGATACACTGATTAAGATCTCACAGTAGAATAGATACACAGGACTCCATCAAAGATTCACAAATAAGAATCCACAAAAGTGCAGAAAATTGTCTTGAGGATAAACCTACACGTTTCAAAGATAAAGACAGGATTTCTAAAGTTTCTTCTATCCAAATTTCATGTGAGCACTTGGAGAGAGAGAGAGAGAGAGAGTCATATACTCCAATTTATGTCCTAATCATGAAAAGATACATAATCATAATGTAATAATCAATGAGGTATAGGATGTTAAGCAAAGTTGCACACTATTTACCCCTCCAGGATTGGAATATTTCCCCTAGGCTATCTGTTGGCAAATGAAGTTCGACGTGAAAATCCAAAAATACTTGCTGGAGAACAGCTAACTAATCAGATTTTTTGTCAAATTTGAACTTTATGTTGACTACATCATAGTCCAAATCAATTAAGTAGAAACATTTAGATCATCCATTCATCACTTCAACCAGGAACATAAGATTCTGGTTAATTCATTAGTAAGTCTCAAATAATCCTTAGGCATGGCCTGATGCCTGCTTTTCCTGTTATGCTTCTCGGTCATGTACCCATCATAGGAAGAGAATAAATGCTCTGACTGACAACATTGTAAATATTTGTTTAAATCTCATTCAGGATACCTCAATGTTACAGTGTTCCAGCCAAAAGTAATCAGCACGCACTGACCCATTAAATCATTTTGATAAAAGAAAAAACAGAAAGAACAAATTTCAAACACTGAATTTCAGCTGAAACAGGGCCATCTCAGCAATACTCACAAGGGACCAGTTTAGGCCCCTTCTCAGTTCTCATTTCGGCTTGGATTTGAAATAATGTGTATCGACCAGTATGGTCTGATATGTGCTTATTTTATGGCAATGGTTCCAACTCATACATCATAATACCCAGCATGAGAAGGATAAACATGAATTTCCTACACTTATCCATCTTCCCTAGAACCCTACTCACATATTTTGTGGCCAATTCAAAGGCAAGGGAAGAGGGCGTAGTTCCTTCCATTCAAGATTTTTGTTTCAGGGGACACTAGCAATATGGAAGAAAGAAATACCTGTAGCGTTTTTTTCATTATCATTGGCCTTAAAAGGGGAATTAACTGCATTCACTATCTGCTGTAGTAAACGTGAATCGAAAAAGGTTCATCCAGGACCATGACCAGGTACAAGAACACATAACTGAGACACTAGTGGTGAAACAAGGAACATATTAGGAAACAAGTAAAGCTGCTTCACTTAGGTAGTTGAATGCCTTATTTTGATTTATGCCTATTGACTAATACAATCATTAAAGATATGGTAACAAAGCTGTTCCTTAGGGAAAAAAAGACTAAATTTCAGGATGCTGTCCAAGTTCAACCTGCCCAATCGCTTTTATCCTTTTATTTACTCTTATTGAAAAGTGAATTGCTTTTCACTGTAGATCATGGAGAAATTTATTTCCTACTTCCCATGGAGATATCCCCACAATTGTACCCTCCACCTCAAATTACATCTCTGAAGGCACAACATAGCTTTTATAGAATAGCATGCAAACATTGGTATGGTTCCAATGAAAATAAAGAGAATCAAGGAAGTCATCTTTAGAAGGAAAACCTGTATCCTATGGACACTCAAAAGTTTCCAGTCTCAATGATGGTCTCGACATCAACAAAAGTTAGCGTTACCAAATGATAGACAGCCAAAAGCTGCTGTTTGTGAAAGTGTACATATAAAGTTTTAGCGCCAAAAAGAGTCATTTTTTATACACTTATTAACTAAGAAAAACTGAATTCACTTACAGTTTTGCCCTCTCTACGAGCTTCAGAGATCTTTTCTTCCCAAACTTTTTGGTCCTTTACAAATTGAACGTTCTTTTCCATGAAAATCTTATAATCTGAATCATCTTCATCAGCATATTCCTACACATTTACATGAAAATAAATGTTTGCACCAGAAGTATATAAATTTTAACACAAAAAAGCTTTACACAGTCGTAAACTCTCAAGACGTTGGTGAGTTGCTACCAGAATAAGAAACACTGCTGCAAAAGACACACAAGCAACTTCACAAATAAACCACTAATGAAGATCATATTTGTGCAATCTGCTGAAAAATGACACCAAAAAAATTGTTTATAGATTAACACTTATACACGCTACTGATACACACTAGAGAAGTTGGATCTCTTTAACTATGAGATTCTACGCCTCATGTGCACACATGGACAGGCACATGATAAATGTATGCTTGACACACACACACACATGTATATATATATATATATATATATATATATATATATATATATATATATCAACAGGTGCTTGATGCATGTATGCTTGCCAAATATATACACATATGTATATGTGCATGTATGCTTGCCAAATATATGCACATATGTATATGTATGCATGTATATATTCATTTCAGCTAAATGGAAATCAGTTATGCAATCAAAATATCCGATTTATAAATTATAAATGAGGTGGGGAATGTTGACCTTTCTAAAGCAATTGCCCATTTCCTACTCCGCCAACTTGAAGCGTCTTGTCTGCTCACCTTGACATAAAAAATCACGGTGAGAAGAACAGAAAAATTGAGACAAACAAAGGAAATTCCAGCACAGTGACATAGAATCATTAATCAAAATGGAAGAAAAGTATTTGTCAAAATGAATTCTGTTCCAACATCTGAGATGGAAGGGATAATAAAGGAGAAGGTAGCTTTTAAAATTACAGAAAATTTTGCTCTTAATTGAACACAATCCATAATAAGGAACACAGAAGAATGAAACCAACTAGCTCAATAAAGATTTCACAATAAAATTATTGCAATTTCAACAAGGAAAGCTATCTTTGTAAAACAATATCATGGCAGCAAAAGGCACCCAAAATTTGAGATAAATCCATAAAGGATCCAAGAAGCACCAGTTGATCCCAAACCAACTTATACCTTGATTCGGAAATCGCCGTACCAGCCAATTAATATCAGCCTTCGGTGAACTCCCAATTTCTCAAGAAAACTCGCATTAAACAGATATCCAAAGGAAGGGTCGGAAACCAAATACCTTCACGAATGCTCACGCTTTTTTGCTGAAACCCGGAAACGCAATTTCGTGAAGATTTAGCGCCAACCGGTGAAGGAAATCTACCAAATCACAGTAGCAAGAGAATTTCAAACCACTATTCTTCAATTGAGTGAGAGAGAAGGGGAGGGAGGGAGGGAGAGAAACTTGCGTGGTGAACAACGGAACCGCAAGACGAACGCACCCCATAAGCTTAAGGAGAGAGAGTCTCGCGACTTCGCGCCAGGGAGACGGTCATCGGTCCTGGCACTTCGGAGCGTAGGAGGAAAAATATCGTCTAAGGCCCAACTATTTTTTTACCGTGAATCGAAACCCAGCTTTAGTTTTATAAATACCGCGTAGGCACTTGCGGGCGAGTGGCGATTGTGAAACAAAGGCAATTTTTTCCACTTTCTTTTTCAATTCAAATAAGAAAAAAATGGACGCTCGCGGTCAACAAACACCTTCAACTTTTAAAGGTGAACAAGGAAGTCCTCAACTTTTTGACAATATATTAACAACTGACCACCTTTGCCTTTATTTAATTAGATAAGCGGCAAGTGTTGTTCTTCATTTTTATGATGAACTTTCCTGCCTCTTGCTAACTATGCCGTAAGAATTGTGATCTCGTTAACCATGCAGAAAGCAGTAGAAAGTTACTATCTTTTTATTGCTACTAACAAAGTATGATTAATTAGAAGTAATACTAATAAAAAATGCAACTTTACTTTTACAATTGAATTATTTTAAACCATGATTAAATGCGTAGCTACTTGGTGTGATCAACAATGCGCTGATCTATTTGCAACAATTGCACTAATAAAAAATGAAAAGGAAATCAGCAAACCCAGAACTGCCCATTGTCTATTTGATACGGGTATGGTGTATTTTTTATGTGATAATATTAATTTTTTAATTTAAAAAATGTAAATTTTAAAAAAAATAAAATATAACATAGGCTTTATTTGAATTTCACCTTTAAATAAATACCCAACCGAATAAAATGACCAGCTAACTTTTTGTATGTTCAGCATGTATTTTGAAACTCAGCTCTTCACATATTATGTTAGGATCAGATTCATTTATGAATTTAAAAAGTGGGTTCTACCGGGATTCATATTGTGAATATAAAAGTTTGTTTGAGATTTGATATAAAAATTTTTTCATCCGCATTTGCAGATGGATATCGGATATATGAAATGATGTATTTGATTTGAATCCCATCCTATTAGACCGAACCCGCCAAGATCTAGGTATAACTGGCGGGTTGAATCCCAAATACCCGAACGCCCGCCTGAGTTACTTCACCGCCACCGCCCTCCTCTCCTCCCCAAATTCGATGCCGAGGGCCCTCCCTGAGGCTCCCTCGCCTTCGTCCAGGGGTCTTGAGAGGAATCCGAAGCCGAAGGGACTCCTCCTTTCCGATTCCGTTGGAGAATGAGAGGATCCACGATTCTGGTCATGTCCGTCGCTCTTTCCTTCTGGTCAAGCCGAAGGGAAAAACGAAACGATGCTGTTTCAGGTCGGTGGCCAGGGGACTCGGCCCACCGTCCACCGGTCGTCTGTCGCCGCCACCGGTCGTCGAAGCTTTTCAGTTTTCAGAAGAAACAGAAGCGGAGAAGGAGAACCAGAGAAGAAGGCGAGCGTCGAGCGTCAGGGAAAATGCGTTATGTTTATGTTTTTCCGGATCAACTTATCGTTTTGATCTGGTTTCAACCCAAAACCAGATCCAAACGTACCTCTGCGTATGCCCCTCCTCCCAGGCGTACCACGGTGACATAGGTTCACTCCAAAGTCCTCAAAAATTTGTTCGACTCTTTCAGAAATTTTTATATCATAAGAGGCACTTATATAAAGAAAAAGCAATTTTTTTGTTAATAGTTTAATTATAAGGTCAAGGTAGACTAGCAGTTCGCTAGTGAAACTAAACTGGATCAATGGTCATTTAATTACAAATAGTGATAAGCTAAAGAAGTTCATGACTAAATATTCCTTAATTAGCAGTTAATAATTGATTAAGTGTGGTGACAACTCTTCTGATTTTGGTCTTGAGTATAATTGATGTTATTTATTTGATTGCCAAAAAGAGTCATTTTTTATACATTAAGAAGAACTGAATTCACTTGCAGTCTTGCCCTCTCTACGAGCTTCAGAGATCTTTTCTTCCCAAACTTTTTGGCAATTTACATAGTGAACATTCTTTTCCATGAAAATCTTATAATCCGAATCATCTTCATCGGCATATTCCTACACATTGACATGAAAATAAATGTTTGCACCAGAAATATATAAAGTTTAACACAAAAAAGCTTTAAAAACTCGTAAACTCTCAAGAATTGGTGAGTTTATACCAGAATAAAAAACACAAGCAACTTCACAAAATAAACTACTAAACGAAGATCATACTTGTGCAATCTACCGAAAAATGACAGCAAAAGATTGTTTATAGATTTAACGCTCATACACGCATCAACACACTAGAGAAGTCAGATCTCTCTACCTATGATATTCGACGCCTCGTGTGCACACATGGACAGGCGCATGATGCATGCATGATTGCCACACATACGCGCGCACATATGCCAGGATCCGACCCATATGGCCTTGAACTTCCCCGCCGCGGAGATAACGCGGGCAATCTGGCGCAAACAACCTCCCTCTCTCTGCCCTCTCTCTCCCTCTTTCTCCCAAATCGTTTGGAGGAGTCCACGATTTTCTCCTTCGTCGGAGTCTAGGGCTTAGATTTTCCGGTTGGGAGTTCCCGGCCTTTAGCATATCTCCAATTTTTTCCCTTTCGAGGAAATGGCTTTCGTTTCCCCTTCTTGTTCTTCATCACATGCCTCTCTTTCCAAGTTCTTCTCCCCTTCGTTGAGGTCTTTTGCGGACATCTTCCCTAGAAGTTTCTTGAATCCCAGGTCACGACATTTTGGCGGCGCTAGAAGGAGGAGTGCTTCCACTGGGTCTTGTTCGTGTTCCTCTTCTCCTCTGATGGACGTCGGCTCTGCTTCTCTCGGCGAGATCACGCGGGTGGATTTTCCGATCCTAAACCAGGTACTAGTTTCTTGGGTTCAAGGCTAGGTTGTTTGAATCAGTGGATAGTTGATTTTTGATGTGGGTCGGTTCCCGTTATACACTGTTTTCTGGTGAGGAATTTGCGTTTTTCAGAAGAGCTGTGGAATAATAATGCCGCTGTGTTTCTTTTTTCCCATAGACTGGTCCGCTTTTACTTGCCAATTCTAAGACGAATCTGTAACGTGAATTTGGTGTTTTATACTTGAAGGATAGAAGATAAGGTTTGTCGAGCATAGGTGGTTGCCATGATTTTGTCATCTTTTGTGCGTTACATGTACGCCCGCAAGTGTGCAAGTGTAGCGTTAGCTGGTTTTTGGAACTTGGGACATGGAAAAATAGAGGAGGAAAGGGCATGTCGATTAATGACTAAGCGGCGGTTCCTGCACAGTTCAATAAAAGGAAAACATTGATCTGATGATACCCCCCGTCCCCCCAACCCACCCCCAACACACGCCCACACACGGCGTGCATATGTAGCCTGAAATAGCACACGTGCACACATATTCATTACTTCTCTTATGAATGCTCAATGAGCATTCAACTAGGAGGAAGACAATGTCCCAAGTTCCAATACTTTTGTCACGATCTAGTTACCATATATGTAGAAGCAGGATGCCAGTAGCTAAGGAAAGACTGGCCATGAATATGTGTGTACGTGCTATTTCAGGCTACTACGTATTAGGTATTTGAAAATCTTATCTTAGGATTTCTTTTGTCTTCACTGTAATGCTTTTGCATCAGGATGTGTTGGAAATAAAGAGCGAAATATGTTTATGCCCCCTCTCTCTTTCCTCACCTCAAAAATAAATTCTGGCTCCACCCATGTCCATATCCATGCATTCTCGTGTCACCATTCTAGGATGCTGTAATGGGCCTTTTACTCTGGTTCTGAAATTATTTTGGATTCCTTCTAGGCTTCTAGCACTTGGGTGGTTGCTTTATTTTAATTTACATGTGACTGGACTTGGTTGTCTTTTATTTCCAAGGGGCCTCTACTTGGTGGAGGCTTGATTTCTCATTTTGGATTTTTGAGAATCTAAATTTTATAGGAGGTGAATGGTTCCCGCCTGGTATATTTAGATAATGCAGCTACTTCTCAAAAGCCATCTGCTGTTTTGGATGTTCTACGTGATTATTATGAGGGCTACAACTCAAATGTTCACCGCGGTATTCATTACTTAAGGTACCACCAACATAACAACCTCTACCTCCCGTTATCTCTCCCTCTCTCTCCCTCCCTCCCTCCTTCTCTTGTTTGCTTGCTCACTCGCTCATATGCATGCTCACAGTTGGATGGCCACAATGATGCATTCTTCAATTAATTTTATTGGCCTGTTTGCAAAGGAAGACAAGAATAGAAAATTCCTTGTTTAGTAATCCTATAGGACCTATACTTTGTATATCAAGAAGGGCAAAAAGAAATATAGTGCATTGGGTGCATAATAAGTATCATGATTTTATTTTATTTTTTTTCTATTATTTAGTTTTTTTTTTCTTTTTTTCCCCTATAGGGTGTCAACTTTTTGGGGTGCATTTTTTAGCTTGATAAATCATTTGATTTAATCTCTTCTCAATAATTCTGTATTGTGCATTATTTCATTTATTATTTGGCATGTTGTGCGATAAATTTGACCCTGGCATTTCAGTGTCTCATGAATAACTTATTGGTTCATGTTTTAGTTGTGTAGGCCTTTTTTTTTTCATGAGCTGATTGTTTCTAGCTGCAGCAGTCCAACCCATATAAGTGCTTCATGTCTGGTACACTACATTCATGTTAATATAATTAATATGTTACAAGTGAAACCATTGTGAATACTGTTGAGACTACTTTTGTGAGGTGTAGTGGGCTTTGTCTAGAATATAATCAGAGTCTCTATCAGATCTCAACAACCTGGGATAGCTGCTGCATCCCAGTTAAGCTGCATAACTGTCTCTTTTGTAATCAGGCAGATAAAGCATCTATATAACCATATTATGTCATTATTGAATGAAGTTTTGCATAGATTGAGAGATAACATTTGATTTCTGCATGAATTTAAAGGACCATGGGAAGAGAATTCATTTTGTTGATCTGGAGTCTTTCTCTTTCCATGGAAAGAAATATGGATTGAGTTCAACAATTTTGTCATGTTTGTGGATCAGGTCACTAGGAGCCACCCATTACCCACAACCATGACAGGTGTACTGCTACTCTAGCCGTCTAGCATCTGCGATACAGCATCTGATCGAACAGATGCATGTGCAAGGGTGCAGTTAATAGATCTCTCCCTGAAACCTAATATGATGTTGCATGACTTACAATGCTAGCTATCCTATCAATCTCCGAGTTTTTGAGAAAATGATTACTAGTGTGACTGCCTGCATCCTTAAGAATAGAAGCCTGAATTTGTATATCTGCAAAGCTCTTAGATGGTAACAGGATTTGATGCTTCTATTATTTTCAGTTATATTCAGATGCATTTTATGCATTATGGACAAATTTGTGACCCTCAAACTGAAGCAGCTTTATGCTTTTAAGTTGAGCATTCATATTGATGTATGTAGTTCTCCATAGTAGGCAGCAGACTAATGCTACTTATTTCTGCTGGTATTCTTTTTTCCATGTACATAACACAGGCTTTGTTTAATCCTCAAGTTGTTGATTCGTTGTGACTTTGGAGAGTTCTATGGATTTGCCACACTTATTACTTTCTTGTTTTGTTTTATCTATCATTGTTCACACATAAAGATACTGTTGTGTGTCTTTGTAGCGAATAGAAGTTTCCTTTTGAGCAATGTTATGCTGATAAATTTGTGGCTTGTCAGAGTAATCTTATTTTTCCTATTAATTCAGTGCAAAAGCCACCGATGCTTATGAGCTGGCAAGGAAGAAAGTATCAGTTTTCATTAATGCTTCAGAACCTAAAGAAATTGTATTCACAAGAAATGCCACTGAGGCCATCAATCTAGTAGCATATTCTTGGGGCCTTGCCAACCTCAAATCTGGAGATGAGGTCTGGTTAATAAGCTTTGCTTATCCCCTGTCTCATTCTTTATGTTTGCTTGGCAAATTCTTCTATTGGTACATGCAATAACTTGGATGGCTAATTGGTTTTCAAAATTATTGTAGTTGAAGGTGAAGTATTCTGACACATTTATCCTCATCTTAGTCACATGGGTACGGCTAGGAGGGCCCCGTACCCTACCGGTACGGGTACGGTACGGGTACGGGGTTGGGTACGGCGGGAAAATAAAAAAAAATCAAAAAAATTCAAAAAAATCTAAAACAAATCAGAAAAAATCAGGAAAAATCAGAAAAAATCAGAAAAAACTAGTAAAAATCAGAAACATTCAAGAAAAATGTATTTAAAGGAACACCCTTAGCATTTTGTTATTGTTTAAAATTTTTTGATATATATATATGTATGTATGTCCGTGTGTACGGCCGTACACGGGTACCCACGTTTTTTGAAAATGGTCGTACCCGTACCAATACCGGTACCCGTACCCGCACCCGTACCCGTACCTATGTGACATAGATCCTCATAGATCCAGCAGATAATATCAACATTACACCATTATTACTTTCAAATATGGCTAAAAACATATGATAATGTATATCTTAATATATCAAAAATGTGTTTCTTTTGTTCGTTTTATCTAGTAAAGCTTTTCTCAAGTGTTACAAATTTAACCGGGCAGGGGGAGGGGGAATTTAGTGGTACTTGTGCACCTAATTACTGCCAAACTATTTTGAGAATGTTGATGTGGACCTGTTGTTAGACAAAGATTGTCATCTCATGATAATAGAAGTTTGATGGCTTGGACTTCTGGGTTTTCAATTGGGGATTTGGAAGAACTTTTATTATGCGACTTGGAGTCCTTTTAATTTTTGAAAGTTGGTGACAAGGAAGTTGTTCCTTTAAAGCCTTCCACAACTAAAAGCTATAATAATTAATAACTACTTGAAGGAATTTTTAATCTACTGCAATACAGTTTGGTTTTGTAGAAGGCTGTGGGTTGGTGACTGTTTTATCTTCGTTATTGGTTTCAGCTTGATTTTCAACTTGGCACTGTTATTGTACGTTTCCATGAGATTGATTTTTTTTCCTTGTTTTGCAGATTGTGCTGACAATTGCTGAACATCACAGTGCGATAGTCCCTTGGCAAGTAATCACTGAAAAAACGGGTTCAGTTCTGAAGTTTGTTAGTTTGACCAAAGATGAAGTTCCTGATGTTGAAGAGTTAAGAAAACTCCTTTCAAAGAATACAAAGCTTGTTGTTGTGCATCATGTATCAAATACATTAGGTACTTTTCCCATCTATCTAAGCTGATCTAAATGATAGTGGGGTTTTGTGCTTTTAAATATAATTTTATTACAGTCTCGTGCACGTGCATCTAAAATATTGTCCTGGTAAAATCGGACCACGTTTGTGTAGATACTTTTACTATGAACTGTAGACTTGCAATTTACAAAAATTGCTTTTCTAGAAAAGGAGTTTCCCATTGGCATAAGCCGTGGTGGCTTCATTATTTAAGCAATCCTGTGGATTAGGTGGACTCCACTTTGAGAAGCAGCACCGTCTTATTGTAGGTGAAAGGCCAGAAAGTATTATTTCTAATATGTCAGGTTACTGTCCCTGGACTCAATCTTTCTGTTGGATTCTTAGAAGAAAGTTGGAAGAAACTGAGTCATGCATTTGCTGGCTAGATATCAACAGATTATGCCTTGGTGAAATTAATGTGGTTGAGATTGTACAGAAGACAACATATTCAAGTATGATTGCCATGAGTTATGTTCCCAAACCAGTTAACTCTGTGTCCAATATAACTCATGTCCGTTATCTTTCCAGAGAAGTATGTGAGCAACTTTTATGTAGGGAACACTCCAAAAAACATGTAATAGATTAGTGTTTTACACCATTTTATGAAATTTGTAGTCGTTATTTGCAAGAATGTGCTGCCACCATGGTGTTATGTCTGACTTGATGATGTGGTAAAATGCTGCTTAAGGTATGGTATCAATTACTTGGCAAGTGCTTTTCTACGTGCACCAAATGAAGAATGCCAATGTTTGATAGACAAGATGAAAAGAAAGGGTGCTATTTGAAAGCAGTTCTATTTGTATCTTATCCTTTATCTGGTCTTGTTCCAAATTTATGGGATTAGCCTTATGAAGCCTTTGGGTTTGGGCGTGATGTGGATGAAGCAAACATTTTGAGAAGTATATGCAGCATAACCAAGTAGACAACTGGTAACTGGGTCAGGCCAAAGATGTGGACATGAAATAACTGTCGCCAATTTGGAAAAAGAAAAAAGAAAAAGGCATGACTGAACTGTAAGTAGTTTCCCAGGTCCCATGTGGATCAAATGGTATGCAGAATCTTTTAAGCTGTCATAAAAAGCAGATATGGTGCATGAAAACAGACATCATCTTGGTCCCGTGATTCTGAGCAGCTTGAGATGACTCTTGTGAACCTCTTCATTTTACATTCATCACTACAAATAAATAGACTCCAATTGGTTCATAAGCAAGTTCAGTTACTGTTCCTGCAGAAGTTGTTTAAGTGTTTTTAGTTTATTATCACCGCATCAATTCTTGTGTTATCTGGAAATTGATTGATCAGGTAAAATTAAACTCACAATCAGGTTCTATACTTCCCATCAATGAAATTGTGGGTTGGGCTCATAATGTTGGGGCTAAAGTGCTTGTTGATGCCTGCCAGAGTGTTCCGCATATGGTGGTTGATGTGCAGAAACTTGATGTGGATTTCCTTGTTGCATCTTCCCACAAAGTTAGTATTTTGTTCTATTAAAATTGAAATTAGTCTATCATAATGTAGATATGTTTTTACCATTATATTTATATAACATTTGTAAAAAAAAAAAGGACCTTTATAGTAATTCTACTAGTTAGAAGTTGCTTAGCTGTTTATGCCAAGAATCAAACCTCTGTTTGTGCTAAGAATCAGATCTGGTGCAGATGTGTGGACCTACGGGCATTGGATTTTTGTATGGTAAAAGTGAGACTTTAGCTAGAATGCCTCCTTTTTTAGGTACTAACATTTTCCTCTCTTATATTTGGGTTCTTTTATATTTCTTATGCAGCCAGAAATGCATTTAATGAAGGTTTTGAAAATTTAAATTTGTTATAGTGACAAAATGTGTAATTTTCTTTCTTCCTTTCTTTTTTTTTTCTGAATCATAGGTGGTGGAGAAATGATTGCTGATGTATTTCTAGATCACTCAACTTATGCAGAGCCACCTTCAAGGTAGACATCTACATCTATTAAGTTTCTCAAATTGCAAATTTGACATTAGTCTTCATTTTTTGCATGAGTTGGAATAAGTGGTGCTAATGCTGGTGAATTATAACTAGGTAGGGGATTTTTTTTTTTAAAACTGTTCAATGTGCTGTATCTTGCTAAGTTTTTTCCTGTTTTTCGTTTTCCTTCAATATTTTCTTGTTACAAGGTATAATTGTTTTTTTACATCTTTTCTTCTTTTGGCCTGCTTCGATTAGAAAGTCACTCGTCAGCATTCTATTTGATTTTACTGTTATGTTGATATGCTAGAAAGAATAGAGTTTGTAGAAATTGTTCATTTGTACTGATAAATTTTTCCTCCATCATATTTGAAAATTAGAGAGTTAACCTTTTAGGGTGTTTTTGAGGTTGAAGTTGATTCAATTTCTTTCCTTTGTTCATTTAGCTATTTTTATGTAAATGGTTATGGGCAGGTTTGAAGCTGGAACTCCTGCAATTGCAGAGGCTATTGGGCTTGGTGCAGCAATTGATTATCTCTCCAGCATTGGCATGCAGAGAATTCACAATTATGAGGTGCTTGGTGTGTTATTTATCCTGATAGATTATGCAAAAAATCTGTGAATTATTTTCATTTTTGCATTTCTGTCCATTTCAGTTAGATCTGGCCAATTATCTCTATCATAGCCTTCAGTCTGTCCCGAACATTCACATCTATGGCCCTGCCCCTTCAGAAACTGTTGAGCGTGCTGCTCTCTGTTCTTTCAACATCACTAATATACATCCAACCGATATTGCAACTTTTCTCGATCAGCAGGTCAGTCAATGATCAATCTGGGATTTGCATATGTGAGACAAAATCTTTTGTATCCAATCCTTGCATTGCATACTCATGAACATCCATCATATGCACATACATCGCCCACAGGGTCTCTCTCCAAATGATGACACCCTTTTCTAACAGTTATTGGATTTGGTTTTCCCAGCATGGTGTGGCCATTAGGTCTGGTCACCACTGCGCCCAGCCGTTGCACAGATTTTTGCATGTGAACGCAAGTGCCCGAGCAAGCCTTTATTTTTACAATACCAAAGATGAGGTTGATAGGTTTATTGAGGCCCTTAAAGATACAGTGAGCTTCTTCACCTCTTTCCAGTAACAAAGCAGCATTCGGTAAATTCCAATCTCCATCTTTTATGTTTTAATCCCTTCATTTTGCTGAAGGTGATGCATATTTTGAGCTACATCTCCTGTCATTTTCAATTCTTGTTTTATGTATATAACTGTTACATAATTGTAATGTAGAACGTGCTTTTGTTATTGTATGGCCTGAAGTATTACTTGTAGAACGTGCTTTTCTTATTGTATGGACTGAAGGCCCGTGGCATAAATTGGAGACTACTTGTAGGGTGGCTTTGTCATCCACTATTCTGGTCAGAGTCTCAGACCACCCGAGTTTTCATATGTTAGTGGGGCACATTGTCAAAGGCGCCAGAGCATGCCTTGGGGTGATCGGCCTTTGCACCTTTGTACGCCAGAGCATGATTCTCACTTCTCAGTTAAGAAATTTAATAGGTGGAAAACAATGTGCATATGTGGACAGCACTTTTTTTATGCAAAATTTGGATTTTCCTTCCACTGTTAGGAATGCTTGTTCATTTCGCAGTGAACGGCATCTGAGGATAATGAGCTATTCATCGTAGACTAAACTCACACTGACCTGAACCCATTCACATTGCTTGGTGGCTAGCAGCCTAACCAAATGAGGGCGATGTGCTGCCAGTTGGGATATGGCTTACAGGAGGAGGATTCCATAATACCCTTGAGGGATCTGTGTTCTAGTATGGTTTTGCAGCACTTGCAAACACCGGATGTTTTGGTTCCAGTCGATTTAGTTGCCGAAGAATAGGCTTGTGAATGAGGTTGTTCTTTTGCTGCACATGAAGTCTGTGGTCTGTTCTTGCCCGGGCATGCTAGGAATGGGAATCAACCAGTTCCACAACTTATTGACGTGCCTCTCAAATTTGTAGGGTAGTCCCCTGATCCGAGAACATCGAGTGCAGGTGAGGATCGAACCCTAAAAAGCTTGGAGCTTAAGGGGTGATGCAAATTGAGTCGACAGTGAGTTGGGTTTTGGAAGCCCAATTTTGTGCTTCTAATTATTTAATCGACCTGTTGGTGCCTTTTTCTTCTTTTTTCTTTTTTTTTTTTTTTTTTGGGTGTTCCACGTTCAGATTTCGCCGTTTTTAACTGAAGTCTCTTGGAGTTTGTTGGTGTGGTTTTTTTTTTTTTTTGTGGGGTTGGGGTGGGGGGTGGAGGTGGTGTTATTGCATGTGGTAGACGCCTAGCTGTTGGATGAGAGATTGCCTTGCAATTATTCTTCACAACAAGTGGTGCACGTCCGACGAGGTAGGCTTCTTAGCGTCTTCGTCCTAACGCACCAAATCCTTCTCTGTTATACATGGACTAAATCATGAAATTGTCAGCCTAGGGTACTATTATTTTCATTTTTATTGTTATTACTAGTATTATTATTGTTTCATAGAGAAAGTTCAGGTTCAGCAGGTTTTTTACAGTTGACGCTTTGACCTCTTACTACGAAAGTAGAAGGGTGCCAAAGTGCCGGTAGGTTTTATTGCCTTTTAATTAATAAGCCCAACTCTTGCGTGATTATCCCAATTGACTTGACCTTGACCTTGAAGTTCTTAACCTCAGACGATAGGTGAAGCTGTTGGGTTTTAATTGTTCTGCTGTTGTTGGATTTTAATTGTTCTAATGCTGACATTAGCGGCTCTAGTTTTGCCTTTTTTTTAGTGTATCTGAGCGGATTGAATTCATTCTGTTTATTGAAGCAACTTCATGCTCCTTTTATAACTAAAATGCTTCGAAAGCCCAGGGATCGAAACAACTTGAGCCATGACTAGTTACAAATCGGTATCTCTGGTCTCTTGATAGTGGAAGACTTAGTGTCAAACTTGTTATACTAGTAGGGAAAGCTTCATAGATGTGTCTTTTTTTCTGTTGCCTCATGAGGAAAAGATGATGTTTTATTCTTCACGGTCTCAAAAGTTTCAAATGCAAAAGAAACCTTGGAGCAGACATTTCTGAATTTTTTCCCTCCGAACTTTCGCTTCTAATGCGGAGAACTTGGTCAAAGAAATAGCCAAAACAGAACTGGTATAAGTGGCTAATACGTCTGGAGGAGAGTAGGTGCGCAATAACAGCATATGTAAAAAAATACAAAATATGGCAAGCGCTAAAAAGGCACTATATATATATATATATATATATATATATATATATATATATATATATATATATATATATATATATCTCTCCGAAATGAATGAAGGCCTTAAATCAACTTCTTTCGGATTTAGCGCTGATGCGAAGTGCGGGTGCCATTAAGTTTGTTGTTTTAAGGCTTCTTTGCTAAAGAAAAGGAAGGCTGCATTATTTTCTCCGAGCCGATGCTTTCTCCATCTTGTCCAAAAACGATGAGGCATTGATTTGAGCAGAAATCGTTCAGAATTTCTCCCACTCCATCGTCAGCGCCGCCCCCCAACCCCACCCCACCCTTTGGGCCATGATTTCTTCCCATCCCTCCCGTAACTTTCATTCCTTTTACTTTAAATTGTGGTCGATTGCTACCAACCTGACTGATTTTCGTTTTCTGCTGACCTATTTTTTGTAAATGAACAGCTCTAGGCAATTGAATCTCTCCCTCCCTCTTTCTTTCTTTGTGGAATCAGAAAGAAACTTGTGAAGACTGAGGGCAACCGGTGCCTCATGGAATCAGGATCTGCAAATATACGTCTGGGGAAGGAAAATCGATGGAATTGCAGACCAGGCAGCAAACAAGCCGTTATTTTGCTTCGTAAGAAGCACAATTTCGCCGGATCCTTCTCCGGGAAGGATTTACTAAGATGTCTTCGAACAAGGCCACTATTATCTGGTTCCTCGAGAGGGACTTATCTCTCCTCCAGGCCCAAAACGATCCTGATCGGATCAGCCGAATGATTTTCCTAGTCTCTTGTGGTTTTAATGCTTCACAATTCACTCCGTTTCACTCCTTTCCCTGACGTTTCATCTACTTCCCAACTTTTTCTTATGATCAACGGCGGACCTAGGTTGTGCCACACCCGCTCAACTTGAATTCCTATAGAAAGGTGCGGTGCAAGGTGTGCAGTGCTCACTTGGATCCAATCTTATCCTTATAAGTTCTCCCTGATTGGGCTTCCTGTTGTCGGACCCGCCCTGGTCAAGATTTCTGTCTCTGCCATTAGCTGAGTTGTCTCTCTCTCGACAGCAGAGGGCGATTGAGGTGGAAAGTGATTTTAACCTGGAGAGGAGGGGACAATCTGGGTCATGCCACAACCGGCAACCATTGATTGCTCAATCTGAAAATGTTTTTGGGGAAGCTAAGTGGAGGTGACGATCATTTTAGTTGGGGATGATGACGCGTCTTGGTTGTTATCATTGATGAAGCAGAAAAAATGGCACACAGTAAAGTAAACTCTTTACATCATGCTTGTGCAATAAAATAGATTAAAATGAATATTTTGCTGGGGTGATGTTGCTCTTGACTTGGACGCGCCTGATAATTTTATTTTTGCTTAAATTGGAGCCACCTTTTCGGCAGTTTTTGGAGATATAAGACTCATAGTTACTGAATTTTCCTTAACGGGCCTGTTCTTAGTTGAGCTGGGGTCTCTTATTTTGGGAAATTTGTCTCTCTCTATTGCCCATGACCATTAAAGCTGTGCTTCCATGGAAACTTTTGAATTTACAGAGTTCACAAGAGATCTCTAGTGTAAATTTTATGTGAAGCCTTTTCACTTGAACTGCACGCACGGTAGCAAGAACTGGTCTCCTTCGTGCTGGCACAAACACCAAGGTACTTAACCGAAACTTGAGGAATAGTGAGGCTGTTCAATTTGTATAAAGATTGTGTCTTCCCTTCTCTCTCCCTTTCTAAAGCCAAAATGCCCTGCTTCTGCAGCTTTCATGTCAGTATCGTTGGGTTTTTTTTTTTAAGCAATTCCACATCTTATATACCTTAGTTGACCTGAACCGAAATTTCCAAGGTCCTGTCCATTTTTCACTAATTATAATCTCATTTTATTTTAACCACTAACATATCTATTACATCCTCATTATTGAGACATATAAGGGGAATATTGAGTACCCATCTTGAGGAGAACGAATTACTTATCTGTAGTGTGGTCCCTTAGTCAGGTGTGGAGCAAAGTATGAATGGTCCTCTATGTATTTTCTTTTTTAGAAGTGGCCGCCCCAAACATGCCTAGTGAGCACTTTTGCACAAGTAGGTAGCCGTAGCACGCCCCTCATCCACAATCCTACATAATTTCAGAAAATGTTGCTGTCGCTTAAATTTTAGCAGATACATATATACAATCCTGGCGAATCATTATCCGAACAACTCCTTTTTTCTTTAATAAATGTCATTATTGAACATTTATTGAAGAAAGAGATATGTATAGCTTGCGGGGCTCAGCAGGTCCGGTTTCCTTGTAGCTCCCGAGGGCCGAGTGTGTGACCATGAACGAACACCTCTCGTGGGCCGTCTGGGTCCTCTTGAGTTGAGATCCACATATGGTTGCTCAGATATTTTTCCTCCTTTGTATAATACAGCTCTTCTACGCTTTTTTTATTTAAACATCTCATTCGATTACACTCAATTACGTTACAGAAAAAGGAGGAGGGGCAAAAGAAAGGGAACAGGAAAGAAAAAAAAAAAGCTTAAATAGCAGACAAAAATGGGCAGGTCACAAAATCTGCCATCCACAATCCACACGTGGCAGCGCCGACGGAAGGGGACGAAGAAAAAAGCGGGGGTGGGGCCGGCCGAACGGAGCGCGGACGGGTCACGACGTTGACGAGGGCAGGAAATCGCCGATCTGGAGGAGGAGATCGTCCAGATCGCCGAAGTCCCCGTCGTCGTCCCGCCACCGCTTCGCCCTCCACGCCACGTCGGAGAAGAACGGGAGTGGCGACGGAGGGGGAGACCAGGAGAAGACGTCGAACCCGGTCGCGAACGGCTCGAACAGGGGAGAATCCGATATGGTGAACTCCGACTCGGACTCGGAAGGGGGCTTGTCGAAGGGAGTGGGATCACCGGTCGACGCTGGGAGGACGGACGTCGGAGAGGAAACCGATGGGGTGGAGGGCGCCTTGGAGAAGTTGGTGACCGCGTTGGGGCCCTTGAGCCTCACGGCTGCGTCGTCATAGACGGTGGCGGCCTCCTCTGCGGTGTCGAACGTGCCGAGCCAGAGACGCTTCCGGCGGGTCGGGTCGCGGATCTCCGCCGCCCAGCGGCCCCATGGCCTCCTCCGGACGCCCCGGAACTTCTCCCTCCGCCTCTCCGGCTCCTCAGTTTTCTGACAGAACTCCGTCCGCCTCGTCGTCATCTTCCGTCGCTTCCTC
Source organism: Nymphaea thermarum (assembly GCA_011799765.1). Lineage (NCBI taxonomy): Eukaryota > Viridiplantae > Streptophyta > Magnoliopsida > Nymphaeales > Nymphaeaceae > Nymphaea > Nymphaea thermarum. The sequence goes on from JAANDH010000030.1 coordinate 211,527, forward strand.
GCTTGCTCCGGCTCAGCCGGGGCCGCGATCTTGATTTCGAGCACATGCCTCTTGATGCGCAACCTGCAGAAATGATCGCCTTCCTCGTCGCTCGACGAGTCAGTAGCGTCCACGTCGTTGAAGTGCACTCTGACAACCTTAGGTCCGCTTCGCCGGCCGGAAGTCGAGGCCGTCGAGAACTCCCTCCGTCCGTCGGGTTCTCGTCCGTTTGCCACCGAAAAACAAGTCATACTGTCGAGGATTCTTCTCCAACATCAAAAACAAGCTCCGTGGAAGAATCTAACTCCGCGACGGTTGATAGATGCAGAATCCCACTAAGCTCCGGCACTTCTGGAGCCTTGAGAATCTTGTCTTCTCGCTTCACGAATCGGATGCAAGAAGAGTGCAGAATAAAGAGGAAGCTCTCTGCTTCCTTCGTTTTTCGTCCACCGGAAAAGCAAAAAAAATCGTGCAGGGTTTTAGGTCGAAACGGAGTGAAGATCAGGTTTATGTTTTCTCTCCTCCTTGCTTTTGGCCTCTTCCCCTTTAGTCACTTAATAACTAAGAACATCGCCTCCAGGAAGGTTCTCGGAAACCGTCAAAGGCTGCCTGTCGCCCCGGTGCGTGCTTCCGCTTTCGCGAGCGGGAGGAATACGATTCCCGCAATCCACCTGCGCTTTCCCCGCCGTGCGCGGTCAGATCCACAGCTCCTTTGCAACCGTAGAAGCTCAGCAGAAGGGGAAAAAGCGGGGCCTTTATTCTCTCCCTTCGAAATCTTCACAGAAAAGGGATAAATATCGAAAAAGAATAAAACTTTCTGCGGAGATTTTTCCCGAGAAAAGGAACGGAATCCGATGACGACGGCCGGGCCGGAGAATCCGCCGTCGATCTTCGCCTAAGTGACTGAACAAGAAACGGGAAAGGTGAGAGAGAGTAGAGCGGCAAGGGGAGGTGGAAGAGAGTGGTTGGGGGAGAGGGGGTGGCCGTTGTATTTATACTCACACTCTCGCGTCTCTAGTGCTCGCTGAGTCGGTACGTGCCCCTCCCCTCAAGGAAATCTTCGTCCCGACTAATCGGCGCCTTACTCGGGAATCCGCGGCCGATTTTTCGGCTTCCCTCCGACGTCATGGCGAGCAACCACTGAACTGTTCTTACTGCGACTTCCACTATGACGAGAATATCCTCATTGATGACTTCAATTACAAATTTCTTGTCTTACGTTGCCCGCATTTAATACTTGTGCTGCGATCCCCATCTCTTCGGAAATATATACAAAATAATTTGTTAACAACTGAATGCATTTATCGAGTATTCGTAAAACTGGCATAAAGTTATTCAAAAATAAAATCTAAATTATTAATTTATAAAATACCTAGTAAATAAAAAAAAAACAACTAATACTTTGTTTATAGCTTATATTTACGTAGTATATGTGTACTTTGTTGAATTTGGAACCAATTACATGGAGTAGTCCCACTAGATACCATGGTCAATTGAAAATTTGTTAACCATAAATTTAGTGACCCATGAAAAAAAAAAATTCTCGCACCGCCTTACATAATGATACTGAATGAACAAGGTGAACTCCATTTTTTCTATGTAAAACAAATTCAAATAATTAAAAAATTAAGCCCTCAATATCTATCAGTGGGTATAGTGCCAAGTATCACTGCCTTATGCCACAAGTATTCTTGAGCTTAGCTTTAATATTGGGCTATTATTTAAGTTTGGGGGTTGCCCCAATGGGTAACTCTGCTACCTTTTTAGAAGCCATAGAAAATGACAGCCATGCTGGAAGGTTGCCTACCTTGTCTACGTGTCTTCATTCTTTCAAAATTATATATATATATATATATATATATATATATATATATATATATATATAATTATAATTATAATTATAATTTTAATGTGGTTGTATTTTTAAAGAAGAAAGTAAAGATGGAGGAATTGAAGCGGGGCCGATACAGCCGATCTGTTTGTATGTTGTGAAACAATTAACCTTGGACACTGATATTGACAAGATTGATCTCACGAGGGGGGACAGCAAAACACGCATTATGGATGGTGGAGTAGCAATGAAGCTTCTTGCACGCCACCAACTAAGGAGCCTATGTCTGCCGTGCTTCTTCTTCTTATCTTTCACTTTCTCAACACGGAACCTCAATTTTACACTTGCTTTTTACTCTTAAATGAAATCGTTCATAAAAAAAACTTTATACAAGACAAGACTCTATATTAAAGTTTTACTGGTAAAGTCCAAAACTTAGAAATGTAAAAACGTGTTTGGGTGAAAAATATTTTGTGGGAAACGTGTTTCACTATGTATATACTTCATGCAATAATACAGAGAAACTTAAAGTGCAAATTATCGCATAGAACAAACAAGGGACAAGCGAATCCAGGCCACGCCCCCGTACATAAGGAATACGCAGTAAAGATAGACGTGAAGGCCAACAGGAAGATTTGAATTGGGAAAACTTTTAATAGTTTTAAGTAAGGACAAGAGAGAGAGAATCTCACCTGGCGCTCTTTCAAGCAAGTCCTGAATATGTCTAAAGTGTCATGCATATTGATAGATTCTTTGATATAATTTGAAGGAACCAAAGGAATATGAAGACAAATGAGGAGTTGTGACATTAAAATATGCAGGATATGGGAGTATGATTCGTGGACCCAATGACTCATTTCAGGCTTCAAACAAACAGAAGCTGCCTTCATCTCTACTCATAAATCATTTGATAGAGCCAGTGTGGGACGTCTCATATAAAACTAGAAAGGTGGGAAAATTTGCCTAAATTCTTTGAGTAAATGTATAACTTTTACATGTGGGTGTCTGATACGTGCCTACCTTCGAGCGGCCAAGATGGCCGATGACCTACCAGTGTCCCTCTCAACTAAATTTTTCCATACATGTAAATTCAAATGATTCAATGGACCAGTGGATGTCAAGAAGAAATAAAGAATTGTGATGTTAGATTATGTTGTGAATGAGAGTTTTGACATGGAATAGGACAAGTTGGTTTGTTCGAATCATTTCGAAAGTAGACTCCGTATCTTAGAGGGATGGAAAGAAAGGTCGGGGGGCTTCGACCCTTTCGTTGAGCTGTAAGATGAAATACTTCTCTTATCCACGCAATAGATACGTCCATTGCTAAGGTCAACAATCAACATCTGATAACGCCAATGATGGACCACATAGAAAGCGAAGAGAACGCGATGGAGCTGCATGTGGATGACTACAGTCTCGGGCTTCTAAAATGGAAAATGGACTTGGGTACTAGGTCCGTCGATGTATCGATCTAAACCTACCCATGCCTTAGTGTTCCACTTAGCCAGAAATTTGGGGCCCTACCATTGCAAGGAGGTCAACATATATAATTTGAATAATGTTAAGTACCAAAGGAATTATGTAATGGAAAGTATAGGAGTTGCCATGTTAATTTTTTATGTAGTATATACATATGAGGGTTTGAACATGAACCCAATGACCTTGTGGGCTTGGAACAGGACAAGTTGGCTTGGTCAGCTCTACTTAGAAATCGCATTATGGACATGTGATCCATGTATTCTTTATATAAATAACTATATTTACATATATAGGTATCACTCTTACATATTACGTATAAAAATTTCTAGCTCGACCACTGGAGAAGACGCTAACACTCGGCACCAATATACATTTTTTCCTTTTTTGATGAACCGTAGATGAAATTTGTCCCTTGTTTGAAAATTGAAACAACATAGTGCTACCTACCTGTTTGTTTGTGACAAGGCATTTTCCTGCTATCTATCAACGGAATCTCTTTAAATGTCTTGAGCTTGTGCGCATGATGCTGCTTCCATGTATGTCCCTCCCACACCCTCTTTGATACTGAGATAATAAGTCCAAGGGTATACGGGTATATACACGAATGTGTACGTACACGGGACGCGCCCCGATGACCGACAAAGTTCATAAATTCCCTTAAATTATTTGCTTGAGACATACGGACAAGATTCACAGTAAAACTACTGGATGCATGAGTTCATCGTATGGTTCACATTTTGATCCGTAACGGAACCCCATACTTCACGTGAGAAAGATTGAAAGGATCGCCCGAATCTATATATATATATATATATATATATATATATATATATATATATATATGTGTGTGTGTGTGTGTGTGAATCATGGTTTATAAGGCTCTATTAGTTCACCAAATCCTGTTTTGTGCTGAAGTCATAGTCAAGAGCATGGGCATTTCGGTAAATCTCTGATGGCCTTGACCCCGTTAGCTTACTGGATTAAATCAGAGGGGCAGGTCGAGACAATTTTAATAAATAACTCCTGGCGGTGGGCCGGACCTCATTTATTTATTTTGGCGGCGAGGACCGTTCGAGGACCGGACCACTTAAATGTGCCTTGCTCTCAAGAGGCAAACCCGGAGCGAGCTTCCGGCTGCCGTGTCTCGCGAATATCTGAATTTTATTAATTACATTACTTAGTAATAGGTCCAGAATACATTTAATTTTGAAGGGTACTTTCGGAAAAATAATTGATCGCTTGGAAACGAAGGGAAAACAAAATGGTGGTCAGGTTTGGCCCCCACTGGTTGTGCAATAATTCTAAGAGTGGCCTCCTTCATTTTCCCTTGGTTTCAAAGGAAGACCAGCGTGGCCTTGGCTCTTCATGGAAGACATCTTACTTCACATCGATGCAGCCACACTGACACGTGATACGTTAAGTTGTTCCGATACCACTGTAATGACCCGATTCATTCTCGGTTTCGAACCCTTGGTCGGATCTCAACTCGCTGTCTAACGGTTTCGGCTTCAATTTGAAAAGAGATAAAAATCAAGACAATTAACCACTTAAAAACTCTTTTTATAAGTTCTTCAAGATCCTTAACAATGTTCAATACAAAACTAAACTTTTAAGGTGTTACAATTTTGATTTTTATCACAGCCCAAAACATGTTACATGTATCGCAATCAATATACTGCAGATGCCCCCTTATCTGACGCAGACACGCACTAATATTAGCTTAAAAATATGATGTTCCTGCGAAAAAGTACTGGCTTTCTTGAAAAGGTATGGCTGAAAATTTAGGACATTTAATTCTAAAATCAGACCCACCAGTGAATTATTATCCCAGCAATAATTAACGCCAAGACGGATGTGGGCAATGTTAGAAGCAAGCCTCCGTCCAGTAGTCCACGAGAGTTGACCTCTTTCAAGAAATATTTGAAAACTCGAGGACCTTTTCATTGTAAAGTACCAAAAGTTGCGCACCAAATGAAATTTTGCCATATAATGGAATGTTGAGGTAGTAAGAACCTTGCGGAAATGTCATAGCTGATCCGTCTGAGTCTTCGTTTAATTTTCATAGGTACTAATCTTTTTTGTTACTGAAGCTAACAAACATGATAATCTAGTTACGGTAAAGTTTTATATCCCGAGAATAAAACAAGAAAAGTTCAGCAAATTTTTTTAAAAAATTAAACATTTAATACATCTTAAAAATTATAAAAATAATAATTAATAAAACAACAGCAAAAAACGGGAAAATAACTGCAAAAAACGGAGAAAAAATGTATAATATGAGTATTATATGGGTATTATACGCATTTTTTATTTTTTGATGTTTTTTTTAAATAAAAATAATATAGGTATTATACGGCAAAAGTGTTTTTGGCGTTAAATACCCGTTTTTTTTTTAAAACGATGTTTTTGTGACAATTAAAACCACTTAATTCCTGAAACAACCATGAACTCTATGGGCGAGAGGCAAAGGGACCTAACCGAATAACTCGGACGAGATGAGTGATCGACCATGACTCGAACTGAACACTCTTGAAGATTAATTACTGAAGATAAAAGGTTTTTGGGGTCGTTAGTGGGTCGAACCAGGCTGCCATTAAGGTAGGCGTAGGTTGGGCAGTTTTATCATTTGGTTAGGCCGTGGGTTAATTGGGGCCTAACCCTTAGCCACCAACTGTACGCCGCTCCCTTGTGTGTGGGTGAGTAAAGAAAAAAAAAAAAAAAGACATTTAGATTAGGACATTCGATTTTTTAAGCCTTATAAATTTGATTTATTCATGCATCATTGGACCCGTTTTTTCTTTTTTTTTTTTTTCTTTCCCTGTGGCAGAAACAGACTTAAAAAAGTAGGGGTGAACATTGGGTCGAGCCAGCACGGACCCATTTTGGTGGCTCCGCCCGGTTTAATTTTTTTAATTATATATATTTACATAATAAATTTTTTAAAAATAACCGATATTGGCAACATGTATGTGACCTTTGCGGATTAGCAAGGTCGCTTTGCGTGATCACAGCTTTCTAATTCGTCCTCTTCTTTACCAGAATCTTGGAGGAGAAGGGAAGAACATAATTATTTTTTGGCATAATCCCTTAGACTCAGTGACGCCATGAACAGGACTCCCTTTTGTTCTTAATCCTCTGGGACATCCTTGGTCCTTTTTCTTTTTTGACAAGAACGCACGTGTTCCTGACAATATCCATGTGTAACAATTAACATTATCGTGGAGTCCGTGTTTGGATTCCGTGGATAGTTGATCACACGCATTAAATATAAGCTGAATATTGTGTTCCTGCCTTTTGTTTTTTTATCAAACACAAACACAAACACAATGTAAGCTGAATATTGTGTTTGGAGATATAATTTTAACTCGACTCCCTCTTGTATCATGATAAATTATGTAGGATACGGAGCGAGATGAATCCCTAAACCTGAGCAATTGTTGTTTGGACGGATAGAGAAAAGCGGTGATATGACACAAACCGGACGTTTCGATAGCTCTAGCTTTGACCATTGCCGCCCAACGTAGGTTAGGAGCCTTCTGGTTTCACACTAGAAGTGAACAAATAAAGAGCTGTTCGTTCTTGAATCTTGTATTTAAAAATAATGCTTCTTAAACGACCTTTTTTATGAAATATTTACTACTAAGATGAAGTTAGGCAGACGCCTAACAGATTTATGTGAATACCCTTGGAGGTCTTCTGTCCAACATTCTAGCTAGCTACGTGGATGAAGATGAAGCTTTCGTTGTCCGCCGACTTTTCCTTTTAAAAGTAGTGGCGGAGTCAGGAATTTTGAGCTGAGCGGCACTAACTAAGATACTAGAGCACCGCTGAGTCAAACTTTTAAGCCATCTATATGAAAAATAAAGAATTTTCGTGAAGCTGGTGCGAGCCACTGCTCACAACTTCCCGCATGCAGCTCCGCCCCTGCTTCAGAGTTTAACTGAGGTCGGCCATTAGAATCTGAATCTAACTAGTGGAAAACCGATTTGAATTTAGTGGTCAATTCCATGGTGCCAGCTGCCAACTTTTAATTGTTTTATAAAATTTTAAGGTGTCAAATATTTTTACATATTTTATTTATTTTTCTTCAATTTTATATACTTTTGGCTGATTCACAACTAATTGAACTGTATTAGTGAATAAGTTGATTTGTCTAACCGGAATACAGAAACTGATTTTTACTAAATTGGTTACCAGTTTTTAAGCCTCATTGGATCGGAGCAGGATCCATGCAACCACATTTGAACTGGATCCAAATTTGATTGGAGCTGACTCCTCCTGTTAAGAGATCCAACCCGTCCCAATGAACCCTTAGCGCAGCACCCTTTTCTGTACGGCCTCATTGTTAGATCCGTGATGCAGCCGTTGGGTTCGGACCCATCGGATCCTAAGTCGACTCTTGTTATGTCAGATTCACATTGATAGTCAAACCGGGTTTGTATCGGATCCTTTGGAAGGACCAAAATAGAAATCGCAGACCGTCTGTCGCACGTGTAATACGCACATAAATAAATCGCCGAGCAATTTGGATTGCACAAGTCAACGATCCTTTGGAAAAGATCGGCCGCTGTCGGTCGGTCAAAGAAAAGTCGCCGCCGGCCACCGTCTTTTGGCAGGGGCCATCGACTCCACATCTGCTTGCTTCGTCTGGTCGCCTTCCAACGAAGCAAAGCAGGTGGTGGTGGTGGTAGGGCCGCGCCTAGGCCTCAAGTCAAAGTTAACACTAGGTCCGGTCAAACGTCTACTAAACGTGCTTTTTCCCTGAACGAACGAGCAGATCCAACTTGGGCTTTGTCTTGGCTCGAGCCATGAGTAAACTAGCATGGACTACCGGTCCATGAATGAGCTTTGGCTTTACTTTTAAGTGCGTGCACCATCTTGGATAGAGAGAGAAAGAAAGAGAGAGAACGTCCACTAAGTTTACCTCATTTTCGCGACAAAAATAAACCTATAGAAAATACGATGTCTTAATGAAACATGATTTTTTTTTTAACCGACATTTTACACTTCATTTTTGACGAACAAAATTGGCAAGCAACAATTTTCACTTGCTTAACTATTTGATTGTGTTATATGAGTGGTTATAAGTGGTATCAATTTGAATTATATATATATACACAGGAGCACAGCCAAAATTTTGTTGTGAGAGGTGTCAAATTAAAGTTTATAAATTTAACTAGGGTCAAAATATTATTTTTTAAAATTTTTATATATAACAAGTAGAAAAATTTTAAATTTACATATAAATTTTAAAAAAAAAAAAATTGAAGTGGCCCGAGGTCCAAGCGGACCCTACCTTGACTCTGTCTCTGTGATCTAGTTGATGAAGGTCCCACGTTCATGTTTTTCAGATAATAACTATGAAAAAAACAGATACACATATCTTTATATATATATATATATATATATATATATATATATATATATATATATATATATATATATATATATATATATATATATATATATATATAAAGAGAGAGAGGGAGAGAGAGAGAAAAGACTGGTTGACATTCCTTAAGCATTTGGTGAAATTCCCCAAACAGAAAAAGTAAAGAATAAAAAATAATTATATAAACTGATCAATGTGCAAGTGAACACTTGGGAAATGTCTTTATATTTTATTAGATATGTTACATTTTTTTAATATATGAGTCCAAATCAATGGCTTGGATCAAAGTAAAGTCCTTCAAGGGAGCAGATAAGCATCGACAAACACCACTTATTTTCAGTTCAATAATGACGTTCAATCGTTCCATGAAGAAGCTACATCCTCTCGAGCCCCAGATATTTTCTAAAAAATCTTTAACTTAAAAGTTTTATTTCTATATTCTCATTTTAACAAATGAATGTTTCCATTTGTTGGCAGTCTTCATAGTTCTCGATTGAAAGGTTGCTTCCTATAAAGGTCTAGCAAAATCTAGATCTTCAACCATCTCTAACATCCTGAATTTACTGAAATTTGAATCTTTTTCCCACCCAGAAACACAATGGTGGAAGGGAACGTTTGAGACAAATATTCTCAAATCTTTTTTTTTCCACCTTGCACTCTGCATGCAAACACGGTAGAGAGTGTCTCATCCTACCACCCACCAAACAAAGTTGCCCCAAGGGGCACGGCACAGCGTGTCGAGTTGACGACATGTCAACGGTGTGTTATCAGTTCGATTCTGTAGGTATTACTTATCTGAATTGCAAATGGTCCCGACGATGTTGCTTAGGTCCTGAAACAGTCGTGGCAAGGGGTAGGCAGAGGCTTCGGCTTCTGGGTATCACTTTCCTCCACCAAACCACGTTTAAAAAAATCCATTTCCTTGAAATTGTGACCGCGACCTTGAGGGTGAGCGCGACATAATTGGCGAAGGAAAGTGATTTTCCTCTACTCGTTAAAACATGCCTGCAGCGGAAAACAGAAAGAAATATCTGGCCCAAGGGCAGCCCCCTCATAAAATCAATAGTTGAGGGGCACCAACAAGTAGATAAGCAAACAGCTAATAACTGGTGGGTATGGGACGCTTATATGAAATTAAATGATTTGTAGATCTGTATGGGCAATTGCCCACACAAGCCCACATGTGTGTCAGCCCCGCAGAGCTAAAAAATTTTTATGAGGTGCACCGAATTAAAGTTTCTAAATTTTGACTAAAGCCAGAATATCACTTTTCAAAATTTTTATATAAAACAAATGAATTTTTTTTAAAGTAAATTAAAAAAAAAAAAAAAAGTGGAACCAATGCGCAAACAGGCCCAACCTTCCACGCCCCTGCCCCTGACATAAAATCTCGAACTCTATAGAAAAAATTGTCCCGAGTTTCCAACAAGAGACATATCCCCCTCATCCAGAAGCCTTTAATTTTAATTGTCTTACTTATCTGTCAACCCTAATATGCTACCTTACAAATGACTATCAATTAAATAATTTCATTTTTAATATTTGAGGATGCAAGATTCATTCTCAAGTCAAATTGGCCCGTGAAGAACAATAAACAAGTGATTAAAGTACATTCCGCCTTATAAAGAAAAGGGAATCCTTGATATGGTGAAGGACATGCCTACCTTGACCTATCCCGGACTCAGATCCAAAATTACTTTTGTCAACGGCCCGGACTTGTTAATTAGACGTGAAAAGAAAAATCCATATCCATATCCATAATCAAACCGGTTCTCATCTCGTAGAAGTAAGCCCCAGATTCCCTAACCTTTCTAAATGTATGACTTTGAAAAAAGAATGGAATCAAAAGGTTAGTTACATTTTGAACGAGATTTGGTGCTACGGAATCCATCAAATAAGTGGAAGTTTCATTAAATTGCGGAAGAAAAGTATATTCTTTGGCCAAGGGCTGAAGAATTTTGTTGTCATTAATATGAAAAGAAAAAAGCAATATTTTCGAAATAGTGAATCTTGTGAAAAAAAAATTATCACATATTCTTTGTGATCATCAAGATTTGCCTGCTTTTGAGGTAGATTTTGTGTTTTCACTTTATTAATCACCAATATAAAATTATTTTTTCCTTTTTAAATTTTTTTCTAACACGAGGAAATTACACCTGCAGCATTCACTGCTCCTGTCCTCTTGATCCTAATATGACATTTCTTAGCTACCCTTTTGAATTTTAAAAGCATTTCAGTTTCAAGTTTTAAAAAATGAAAAAAAAAATTAGGCATGAAAACTCTAGAATACATCCTTTAACTCGGAGCATGTTAAACACCAGAAAATTTCTTCATTGCATCGGAGTCAACCTAAAAAAGAACGGTGAAATCATCTGGAGGCACCGAATAAGTCGAAATCAGCAACATTCCTTCACTCTTTTTAACAACCAACAGATCAGAAACTGCGTCACTCTTCACCAAAATTCAACAGGCGTCACATCAGATCTTTCACATTCTAGAAACCGCCGATTGCCCAGCCACCAATCTCAGTAAACCAATCAAAAAGCATTTACATGATTCAACTGTTCTGATTCGAAAAAAGAGAACAGAAAAAACACTGGTAATCTTGCTTTTCTTTTCAGAGGATGATCTCCAAGAATCACTGACAAATTAAAAAACCAAACAAGTTTCTCAGATTTCTGCTTAGAAGAGAAACCCTTTCCATCTTGCCTTTCTTGCCGCACATTATGTTGTCAAATTCACATGCAAAATTCTATTATCACACTCGTTTCATACTTATCTTTCCAAGTTGGCTGACTCAAGACAAGACAAGAAGTATGGTGAGAGAATTATAAAAGGAATGAGAAAGGTAACAAAACATACACCAATAATGTCATGCTTTCCACAGTGACAAAATAGCAGCACTTGAAATCTGACGCATTGTCCCTTTCAAACTGAAGGGCCTTGCTTCCTACTTATGACATTATCTCTGTTTGCTTTGGAAAAAGTTATGTTTCCAACTCATATTGTCACAACTTGGAAATTTTGATAATACAAAGGGACCCTTTTCTTCTTCTTCTCTTTTTTTTATTGATCCCCATGTATCATATGTGAAAAATGATTGCATATGCCAAGAAAAGTTTCCAATATGAAAGTTCGCGGATTGGTTGAATGGGTCGCCGACGCATCCGAGGCCACCAAGTTGGACCAAATAGAAAAAGCCACTTCTTTTCAGCTCTATTAGATTGATCTGATGGCAAATTCGATATCAAACATGCCGTGACATGCGGTAGGACTGTAGGTCGCGGCACAAGATTAGAATTCTAGCTCTTTCAATGTGGTATCATACTACAGGATCGGACCCACCACAGGCATGGACACTCTATATTACAAAACCAAGTTCAACCAAGCCATCTTCTTGAACTTTGATTTCCAGACTCTGCAAGGATGCAACCAAAACTTGAAGAATTCTTGAAGATTCCATGGCGAATAACAACAGAAGAAGGTCAGAGTTTTCTCCGCTTCATTCCTTGACGATTATGGGAGTTCTTCACGAGAGTAATAATGAAAACGAGAACTTTCTATCTACTGTTTCCGTAGTTTTAGTGAGACAATTTTCTTGTTCAAATAGCCACGCGTATGTGTACGTACGCGTGTTGTCACTTGAAGTAATAGTAATTTTTACTCCGTTTGATCGTGTAAGTAAAATTCAACATAGTTTTCCCGTGAATCGGTTTCCAAACCAACCTTTCATATTGAAAAAATGGTGATCTTTTAAGTGTTAAACTTCCGTACATTGTTAGCTGTTCAATTTTTGTCTGCCGAATATAATTCAATTTCGAAACTTAATATTATTTTTGCATGTTGGCCACATAGATCAATAGAAATCGAGACACACTAATCATCAGTATATTAAGTAAATAAAAAATGTAAATTGCAGTTATACGGTATCAAAGTTTTGAAAAAATATGCACAAATTGCATATCCACTTAGTGACCAGTCTGGAGATTGGTCCTTCCAGTATTTATCTAATCCTGCGGAGACCACACTAGCCGTAAAGCCTTGGCTGTTCCATATTCATGTTACAAAAATTGACCTGGATTTCCATGAATCGACCAATTTAAATAGAATTAATCACAAGTGAATTCAGTTCAGTCGCTGATACACAGGTGCCATGTCACTTTTTATTATCCTTAAAATTTTAAGGTGTTTATTGTTCTATATATTTTTCATTTATTGTTCAGAAAATAAATATAATAATTTTTTTTGCCAAATTAACAATCGATTCAGCTGAATCACTGGATGAGCTTATTTGATTCAAAATCTGATTCTTATCTGATCCATATTGACAAATCACAGAAATATGCAAGTGCCACTCTCAAAGTCTCGCCTCTTCCTTGCATCCACCTGCCAACCAGTTCACCAACTGCTTGTGAAAATGATACGACTCTAAAGAGAATTTCTCAGGGCGGTTATGCCATTGAGCTGGTACCCCTTTGCGCAATTCAGTCGTCTTATCCTTTCAAGCAAATTAAAACGCACAGACAAGTTCGTCATAGTCAACTTCCTACAGGTCGATCTTTAAACCGGCATGTTTTCAACACAGATTACGTTTTTGTGTCTCAAAAAGTAAAAAATTATTGAATAGACCGAATACCAACGATTTGAATGCCGATCTTAAGACAGACAGACCATGATAACAAATCCTTCTCATAGTCCAGTTTATTTAGGCCTTCCTCGAGCAGCGGAAACAGATGCACCGGTTCAGCTCTCCAAAACTCTAGATATGAAACTTCAAGGTGAAAGCTCCTTAAACCCTAGGAACCAGAATGAAGGTGCGTTTAAAGAAGACTATTGTGAATTTTCAGTTTACCACCCGCTACCCATTGGCTAGAGAATTCTCCAAATGAGCTAAGCAGTGATAACATGAATCTCGACCAAGGAATAAGGATCGAATAGCAACTTCTCCAAAACGTGCAATCAAATTTTGTCAATCCCTTTTCAAGTTTTTTCATTAAAATCAAGCAACGTTTGCAAGTTAGACAGATTGGATAGGAGCTTTGGCTTTCTGCCGGGAAACTCCACTGATCAGTTTACTTGGGTTCATCAGCCTTCATGCAAATTTTAAGAAACAGTGGAATGACCGTAGCACACCACCCAACAAGTGCATGTTTACCACGTCCTGTTCCAATTCTCTTTCGCTGAAGAACTATGAACCCCCTTATTGCCCCAGTGAGAAGAAAGTCTTCTAAGTTCTATCACTTGGGCCTCGTGGCAAGGGGTACACAGCCGCTAACGGGTCACTTATCAATCATGGTCAACTTTTTTGGACCTGGCAATGAAGAGATACAGCAATTCCTATCTTGGATATACTTATATTCACCTGGAAGTCACGACTTATATGTGCTGTGACGAACTGAAATCTGAGCTAAGGCCTTGCTCGCTGGCACCTCATCTGCAAGGAAACAGAAGGAAATCTGCCATGATGCCCCTACGAGCTACTTTCAGGATTCAAATGCAATAAGCCATGCATGCGTTGGCCTCTTTGTTAACAAAATGTACAGCACCTAATGCAATGACTGGAAACACCGTGGAGACAGATTCATAACAGAGACATGCACCCCAGAAAACAAAGAAGCAACATATCATCCAGATAATGCAATTCTCTCCCCCCTTTGCAGTTTAGAGGACCAGAATTGCACAAGGAAACCAAGGGTTCGGCTTTCTATGTTCGAGACCAACCAAGTTTTTTGCTCGTCTACAAAGGAAAGCCTATCAGCCCATGGCGTACTTCTGTGTCCAGCTCCGAGCAGTGGATTCATACTTGCCCCGATCAGTTTTGTACATATGAGCAATCTCAGGCACAAGCGGATCATCTGGGTTGGGATCTGTAAGCAACGAGCATATGGAAAGTAGGACCTGCCAAATAGATCGTCATTCAGTACTAAAATCAAATGACCATTGATAATATCACAAAAATACTGTCTGAACAGAAATCACTTTCAACGTTATGACTTCCGTGCATCCTGTGCTCTACGTAAAGTTATAACCAATCATATCACCAAACCTACACGAACTTCAATCATTTTTCTTTGTTTCTGTTATAACCAATCTGCATATCTAATTCCATTGCAATACAGACCATGAAGTTTATTGTTTCTTTATTAAGCAAAGACTCATAATGTGCTGGCTGAATTGTTTGCAACAAGAATACAGGGGTCACCGCACAGAGACATGTTTTCCCATTTTAAATACTGGAACACCAACACCGTGGAGAAATATGAAGGCTGCAGGAAGATAGAAGGAAGAAAATTATGAAGTCTGCAGCTTGGAAATTTTTGGAATGAAATGTAAGCAGAGACAGGCAAAGCTTCTGATGGTGGAAGAAACCAAAATAGACAACGCAGGATAAAAAAGCAGGAACTAGCAACGAGTAACTAATGGAACTTTTTAGGAAGACACGGGGAGTAAAGAACGAGGAGGAGAGCTCCACGATACGAAACAAGAATTGAAAAATTCTCTAGTTTGGCATCTTTCACGAGCACATATTTGTAACCAAATGAAATAAGCTTGCATGGAAGTGAAACAAACAAAAATGTGCAAAGCAAGATTAGGGAAGCACAAAAACAGAAAAAAGCATCATAAACTAAGTGAAGATTTCATAGTAAGTTGCAGGAGCACGGGAGCAGGTTATACGTTATGGAGCCTAACAAGGGACCGCATGTTATGGCCAAAATGACCAAAATACCCCTGCCTAATTAAATGGAATATCTTCCCCCCATAAGAGCAAAAGCAGTTTAGAAAAATCTCAGCCTGAAAAATTTACCAAAATGCCCCCATGTTAAAACTTAAAACGTGGGAACATCTTCCCATGTTAACAGCATTACATGGAAAGTGCCCTCGTAAGTTGCAAGTGCCAAGCAGTGCAGAGGAGAGCAGAGTTTTGGAAAAGAACAAATTAGATGGATAGAGTTAAACACATGTAGAGCAACAAAATACATCAATGAATAAGCTATCCTCTATCGGCAAATGATATGATGTAGATTTTAGCAGAGATGCACATGTGCTTAGGTTTTCCCATGTACGGTACATGATTGGCTGGTAAATCTGCATATACAGTTAAGAAGAAACATAAATTATGTTCACAAGCAGTCTACAGAGAAAACATAAAATAGACCTTAGAAATAGTTAAAGCAGGACTCCACTGTTCTTTCAGGATATCAAGGCAAATGCTCCCATTGCTGTTAATATTTGGATGAAAAACCTTGGTCCGAAATGCCACCTAGAATTCAAAAAAAAAAAAAACTGGAACTCTTTAACAACATGTATGAAATGAAGAATGAAGTCTGCAAACAACACTAAAGAAGAGAAGAGAAATTCAGTAAAACAAGAAAAAATATCACAAACTCAGATCTTTAGTGGTTGAAGACATCTTCAATGCAGGGAACCTAAAGTTCTTGCTTCTAATTAAACAAAGACGAAGTCTGTAGCAGAATCTAGCCGCTGAACAATGAACATCCTTAAGATAATCAATTTTACCAGTTGCAACATTAATACCAATATTCCTTGAGCAAGAGACACAAAAGTCTTACTCTTACCAAATATATTGAAGTTCTCTGATGAAAAGGCTCAGATTTATTGCTTCAATGAGTGTTTGGACAAGTATATACAGGACAAATTCTTATGCAATGCGTTCCCTATTTAATAAAAACTTCACATTTAAAGTATCCAGCCACTAGCACGGGAGATTGATTGTACTTCATTTAAGGATAGAATACACCGTCTAAAAAGACCCAGATAAAAGATAAAATTGTGATTAATAAAGTCTAATGTTCAAAAGGATGTTTAAAACTAAATGAGTTAAAATTCGACCGTCCTACACATGTTCAAGGCTTCAAACCAAATTTCTCAAATTTCAAAAAGTTCAAGTGGATTTCTTTCTCTATCAAGTAAAATATGGAATTTAAGCAAGAACACAATAACCAAGAGACCATCAGTATCCAGCCCAAGAAAGCTTCTGTGAAGCGATACAGAAGTCCACTATACTTCAAGTGTTGCAACGCTAGCATGTCAAGTGCTATCATCAACACCAACTCCAGAGCTGAGAACCAATCTAGGTTATATTCTTCAAAAGGGACCAGCTATACCATCAGAAGGAAGAAAGCTTCAAGAGATGAGCAGGATACATTTCAAGGAAACAGAAAGATTGTTCAAAGTCTATAATTTTCAGAAGCTGCACTTAGTAGCTTTATATAAATGAGCATCCATCCACAGAGGATAATCCACATTTCGATGACAACAACAACAAAGCATACATTTATGGATAAGCACTCCAAAACACCAACTAAAGCTTAAAAGGAAGTTCTCTCCAGAGAACAATGCACACATGCATCCTCTTAATCCACGATGCTACATGCTTGACACAAATGATCTAGAAGAGAAAAAAAAGTCATTTTACCCAAACTTTAGCCCCTAAGCCCGACAATTCTCCCTACACAAATAGCACATAAAAAATTGAAAAGAATATCTTTAAAAAATCTCTTTCCCTTACGACAAGCAAGGTCTGACAGCAGAAGTGAGGACCCTTTTGCAAGGAAACCCCTGTATAGAGAATGACCAATAAAAGCTTGCTTATGTTCTGCCAAACACCCTTTCAAGGTTATTGGCCAACTAGAACTTCTGTTTCAAGCAAGCAAAACCACCAAGCAAAAAACAAAAAAATTCTTGAGTGCAACAAAGTGCTCCTTCACACAAATAAAAAAATACAGATGTAAATCATCGTAACACTAGCAAGCTGCAGATAAAACCTTATTCAAGAAGAGACTTGGAAAATATAGGCATTGTGCCCCAAAATGACAAGAAAATAAAATATAACCTTGGGAGGCTTAAAAGGATAGTCAGGTGGAAAATGAATTGTAACTAAAAACACGCCTCCAGCATAAGGGCTATCAGGAGGTCCCATAATTGTTGCTTGCCAATGGAACATATCTTCAGCCACAGGACCTGCAGGCATTTGATAGAACACGTTAACCATCAGCATATTTTACACCGATTCCCAACAATCATAAAAATTCAATTATGCAAGTGCCAGAACAAGAATGGAATACATAACCATGTAAGAGTGCAAAACTGCAAACTAAACAAAACACAGAAAAATTTGCTTTCAGGCAGAGAAGAACTGCCTAAATCCCCTGAATACTACACATACCATCAAATTACTTTTAAAATAAAAAGAGGACAACAGCAGCAACCAAAAGAATGAAAAACATGGACTATCCTTTCTTTCCAAAGAGTAATAACCAGGAACTGAAGTTTTTTTCTTTCTTGAATCTGTAGCTTAGATTTATCCAGAGGAGAATGCAGATAAAAAGGCTCATCAATTATGATATTAGCGCTAAGCAGCAGTAATTAGTATTACGAGCCTTCCTGCTCCTCGTGCATTCTCCTAACTGATCAGATGGGTAAGATATGTCAAGCTAACAACTTATAAATGCAAGCACTAGATTCTTCTAAATGAAACAGCCCTTTTTTATACTTGTTCAGTGGCAGAGCCTCATAAAGCCAAATAAGCTTGTTTGCTCATTTGCGGTTGCCTGGTGGCAGAGCCAAGTATGGCTCAGGGTGGATGCCATGGGTCCAAGGCAGTGACCAACCACCTGAATTGCAGCATTGAGGCTCTTTATATGACCCTCACAAACTACCAGAAGAAAAACAAGAGTGAAGTGCTCAGGATTGTCTTTGCTTCCCATACTCATCTCTGCTACTCTGCTTGTCACTGGTTTCAGACCTGGTTGTTGGTGCCTGCTCTAGGTTAGTTTTTTGGTGCCATTTCTGTACTTGCTCTGCTAGCACACAACGCAACCAAAAGATTATGAGACTAAGTCTGCCTATAATATCCAGAACTTTCTTATATCCAAAATAAGCTCCTCATATGCCAGGATATTTACAGGGTAAAACTGGCAAGCATTGAAGCTGGTCCAGTTGCAACTGATAAGGCAAGCTACGGGTGTAACTAGACCTAATAAAGTGGTTTAGCTAGGAATCCTTAACTCAGGTGACTCTTTGTGATCACCAGACAATTCAAAATCTAGTGAAGTTCAGAGATTACCACACCATTTAACAATCTAGTTTTATTCTAGAAAGCACCCATGGTGACATGGCCTCAAATGATCTAGAACTTCTTTTCAACCAAAACATCATGGACCTTGACAGTGAATTAAACAAACTAAGCTTCCGCTTTGATGTTTACAGAAACAATATTGGAAAAACTAAAAAAGATTCAAGGGGTGATTCAGAAGGACTTTTCACACCAATGCCAGGAAGATTTTTTTTTCTTGAGGAAAACTGATGCAGCACATACAGCCAAGAAGTATCATTCATGAAACCTTTGAGAGCTGTAACACCAAACTCGCATATTTCAGCATATATCAGAAGCAATAGCAAACAACTACTGTAACTAAAAATGGCCATAACTTATAACATAGTTCAAAATCCATATGAAAAAAAAAAACTAGAAATAGCTTCCACACACAATTAACAAACCATAAGCCCACTAAGATTGAAGGTGGTAAATTTGATCTAATTGTATGCCATGGCACAGATCTGTCAAGAGCATGTGCAATAGTAAAGGTCAACAAGTCAAACAAATCACAGGACCTCTGTCTAATATAGCCATTTACGAAGCAAATGCTAATGGTTATGAAATGTCTTCCTTCCCATTACTTCTTCCAATTGTGCATAAAAATATGACACCAGAAGTATGATCCAAATGGAACATACACTGAGAAGGCTGCCACTTAGCTAAGGGTCCCACAATGAGAACATGTCACAGATGCAGCTAAGGGTCGATATAATGAGAACACTGCTTGTGAGTTGTGACATGTATCCAGTATTAGTAATACAAAACCATAAACGTATTGCATCCCAATGAAAACTTTTTCAGAACGGGCTTCCTCTTACTATTAGATGCGAACAAAGAGTCATGTTATGTGTCCAATAGAACATCTCAATGATGACTAGCCACCTACCTTCATGCGACTGATATTTCAAACCATTTACATACGATATACAGACTCAAAAGAAAGGTACTGAAAAACTCATTTGATTGTCAATAAGAAGTGCGACTTGCAAGTTGGAACAGCGAGATTCTTACAGAATGAACTGTCAGCTTAAAAATAGCCAAAATGGCAAAATATGAAACTGACGCTTCGACCCACTTCATATTCCCAGGCATTAAGAGCGAAAGAAACCAAAAATGGAAGTTCTCTATGGATCATCTCACGAGTTACAATTGCGAACTTTTGCAACACAGCAGTTATATGCAGCTAGCTGGCAAATGGACTTCGGCAGCATTTGAGATTTAGTAGAAACGCTGTAACGTAACAGATAAAAATACCTGCACTGCATGAGGTTGGAGGATCTTTCTGAAGGTCCTTAAGTTCCTTTAAAATGCGCTTGGATGCCATGGAATTGATCTGGATAAACGAGGGAAGGAGGGAAAAGAAAAAAAGGAAAAAAGAAAGAAGAGCTGAATATTTTAGAACCAACATAATAATATCAGTGACCAAATCCAACAATACAGAATAAAATCAGCATGTCAAGTTGGACCCAAAACCCTAGGCAGAGAAATCCAAAAAACAGACACCAAGTTTGCAGACCCAATATCAGATTCTAGACAATGACACACAAGAAGTTCCCCAATATAAACTCTCGACACAACTAAATCTTCAATCGGCTCAAAACCCACAAATTTCATGTTCCGAGCACAGTTAACAAAATTCAAACCTCAACTACAACACAAAACCCGCAACCGGTTACCTTCCCCTAGTTGGCACAGCATAAAGGTACAGTGAACTGCACCATAAAATGTTCAAATAGCCAACCAAAACCAGAGGTCACCATATCTTCTCTCCTTGCAGAAGAACAGAAACCCTAAAGCAGCTAGAAACCCCGAAAGATAGATCATAAAACGTTCTACAAAATCAAACATGTTTTACCAATTCAGAAAAATAGATCACAAAATGCATCCGTCGATTGTCAGATTGTTTGATCAGAAAGAGAGATAAGTTACCTAGACGATCGACGATCAACGATCAAAAGCCCGGGTACTGGGATAAAGAAGGGGAAAGGAGAGATTGTTTTCAACGCTGCCGGCGCCGCCTCCACCAAAGCCCTACAGAAATCGTCTTTCCGGTTAGGAAGAGACTTTGACAAAAGCGCAGAAAAGAAATCGCTGGTGGGCAGACACGAACAGGTTAGAGCCGATTCCCTCCTCTCCCTCCTCCTTCGCCGATCTTTCTTCGAGCGGACGGAGAGAGAAAGAGGGAGAGAGAACCATCGTTCTTTATGCACAGCTCTCCGTTCTAGGATTTTCTCAGATCCATCCCTAACTTTCAACAGATTGACAAATTTCTGTCCGACTTGTTGATATTGACAGACTTACGCTTGCTTTTAGTTAGGAGTTCCGAATTCATGTTTGATGTTATAGGTATCAGTAGAACCGTTCAACCGTTCCTTCTCGTCGGTCGGCAGAAATCAGAGGATATTGAGTGGGTCGAATGCAATTTCGAAAACAAATTGTGCTTGAAAAAGTTCTGCAACACCCTCATGGCTGCCAGTAAAATTTTAATAGATAACGATCAATTAAATATTTTGTCTCCTTTTCTGGCCACTTTGAGAATGAATGTGCGGATGAATCTTAGAAAGCTTTCCTTCTAACAAATTGGGCAGTGATTATTAAATAAATTTCCAACGGGAATAACGGTGTAAGCATTGAGCATTGCACACGTTTTCAGCTTTTCTCTGCCACCAAGATCAGATCAAGAATAGTAAGCACCTTACCTTTTGCTTTTTATTTAAAAACACCACCCACGATTGGAAAAGTGAAGGCCAACGAGGCACCATCAAATAAAATAAAAAGGAATATGATTCTTCTGCTTATATGTCACTTTTCTCATTTTGATTTGGTAAGTGATCTCGAACTTTTTTTTGGTATGTAAAACTCACAAACTAATTCAAAATCCAAAAGTATGTAAAATCCAAAAAAGTACGGTTCAGGCTCAAAAATTCAAGTGCAAACCAAATACGAAGCTTTTAACCTTGGATGTCTGTTAAACTTGTGCACATTATTATTATCCACGGAAATTTTGGTAAGACAGTGTGAGAACTAGTTTGGCCAAAAACTCTGCATTATCTTTTAACATTTTATTCGACATTTTTGTCTCGAAAAATTATATCAAAAAAATAGCTTTTACAACAAGGAAGGAGAAGTAGTTGATTCCTAAATTCATACTTTGTGCCGGATCCTTGGACATGGTCCACTTTTTTCATGTAATGAAGGGCTTGAATTTGTGTACACATTCATTCAGATTTGAAGTTAAATCCAACTCCAAATTTGATATTTAATGCTACTCTAATTGGATCTTTCTTTTCTCAGCCCTAACCCTAGGATAAATCCAAATAATAAATATACATACATACATATATATGTGAGACGCACACGCACACACACCCTAACGCAATTTTATTTACAGATTTCTTATGTAATTCATGCCAGCCCCCAAACTCACTGATCTGGTCAAGTGTCAAGTAAAATTCACGCATTTCGCACCCTTGCACAGGACGCAGCTGCTGCATATTTTTTTTTATTTTTTAGGTGGGACGGAGTAATCAATTTGAATGTTGTACTGGACTCCAACTAAGTATCTTGAATCGTGAGTGCATCCTTTCCTACATAAACCACATCTTTTTCACAAGAGTATATGACCAACTACAACTAGCTTTTGATTTGGCAGCAGCCTCAACTCCCCCGAAAAGATGGTAAGGCCCCCCTTGAGTTGACGTTCTTCACAACAATCGATTACGCTATCGTGCCCCGATCTCCTTTCCGTTTGACAACTTTAATAGCCATTGAAATCTGTAATCACGGTACCCTGCTTCGTGAGAGAGAGCGCGTGTTTGTGCATCGGTTGGGTGCCTGCCTCTAAGCTTGCCTTACCAAGTCTAAAAGCTCAAACGAATTCTGAACATCCCACCCATAGAACGGCATTCAAATTGCTTAGCCTACAGGAAAGGCCCATCTATGCAGCCAACTGAAATCAGGTGACTCCATTTTTAAATCGTCCTTTGTTCTCCCAAAATTATCCGACAGCCAAACGAACATTTTAAGGAGAAAGAGTGGCTGACCAGACCCCACCCACCATCAGCACCAAGATGTACAAGAAGGGAAAAAAGAATAAAATCTCCCATGGTACACCCTTTAGGTTCTGGAAAACGAAAAGGACCAAGGATTCAGACTGAGATATGCGCCTGTGTCTAGCTAACAAAATGTACAGCACCCATGGAAATTATCTGGTAGCACAATGGAGATAGGTTCATAAGAGAAACATGCACCCCAGAAAACAAAGAAGCAACATATCATCTGGAGAGTGCAACTCTCCTCAATTTCCAGTTTGGAGGATTAGAATTTGCATAAAGAAAGCCGAGGCCTTGGCTTTCAACATTTGTAACCAAGTCTTTTGCTTGTCTACAAAGGAAACTATCAGCCCATGGCATACTTCTGTGTCCAGCTCCGAGCGGTGGACTCGTACTTAGCTCGATCAGTCTTGTACATATGAGCAATCTCAGGCACAAGCGGATCATCTGGGTTGGGATCTGTAAGCAACGAGCAGATGGAAAGCAGAACCTGCCAAATGAACATTCATTCAGCAAGTTGATCAAATAATCATTTATATAATCTTATACAAATTGCTCTTGACTGGGAGAAAACATTTGTGCAACTTTATGATTCCCGTCCATCCTGTAGCAGATGTAAGGTGGAGACAACCTATGAGCACCGTATTACCAAATCTACATGGTTTTCCACATTTTTTATTTGTTGCAGAGCTGTGCATTTGAACTCGCCAAGACTACATGCAAGCAATTTTTTTCATCGTATTTATCAAAAAAGCCTCATCGTAAGCTGACCAACTGATTGCAACAAGTGTACAGGGGATAGTGCTTAGAAGAATGTCCAATCTACGACAAGTCGGCTGACATAGTCGAACATTTACCAGTTAAGTAGAGTAAATATGAAAGCACAGTGCCAGAATTATAAGCCTGCTTTCTTAAAAGCTTTTGACAGTGGAACACAAATAGGATTAAAAAAAAAAGAAAGAAATTTAGCAAAATATAACCAGTACAACTTGAATCAAAACCCCAGAACAGAAAGTAGGACAAAGAAAGATTAAAGGGCAAAAAAATAGTAAAAGTCACATGACAGACCATATATGTGCCATTGTCCAACTAAGTTATGCATTGGAGAGAACATCCAAGAATAAGTCGTGAGGAAGTTTCAATACCATGAGGAGCCAATAGAGCTTGGCAAACAAAATACAAAAATCAAGTGCATGGATGCATATTAGTTATTATAATGATACTTCAACAAATGCAGACGACAGAAAAATGATCTTTTACAGAAGCTGAAACCAAAACATAGAAAGCTAAGAGTCATATAGAACATTACAAATTTTAATCACGACTGAGCTGTTAAATTTGTATAAACAATTAAGAAGCAACACAAATATATTCACAAGCAGGATATAGAGATAACACATGAATAGACCTTTGAAATAGTCAGAGCGGGACTCCACTGTTCTTTCAGGATATCAAGGCAAATGCTCCCATTGCTGTTAATATTTGGATGAAAGACCTTGGTCCGAAATGCCACCTAACGGTTCAAAAAAATTAGAAATTTTTAACAACATAAATGATACGAAGAATAGATCTGCAAACGAAGCAGAAAAATTACCCAAAAAAAAAATTCATGTGTAAGAGATCCTTACTGGTGAAAGACATTTTCAAATGCAGGCATTTAATATCTTGTTTCCAAACAATTTCGTTATATAGCAAAACACAGCCATTTATCTCATCAAACAAATAAGAGAGATCCTTAATCAATTTTACTGGACCAACAATGAAACTGTTGTTGCTTGAACAAGAGATGTTCCACCAAAAGTATTGGAGCTCCCTGATGAAAAGCCTCAAGCTAATTATGCGGCAGAGCATTTGAATGATACAGGAGAAAATTCTTAAAAGAATTCTTGTGAACATCTAGTCCTGACTTTAAACTAAAAGGATCCAGTCACCAGCATACATATCGGTTCTACTTCTACCAGGGAGACGAGAATATTCCAAACAATTTCGTTATATAGCACATAACCGTTTATCTCATGAAACAAATAAGAGACATCCTTAATCAATTTTACTGGACCAACGCCGAAACTGTTGTTGCTTGAACAAGAGACACATGTTCCACCAAAAGTATTGGAGGTCCCTGATGAAAAGCCTCAAGCTAATTACGCAGCAGAGCATTTGAATGAGCATATAGGAGAAAATTATTAAAAGAATTTTCGTGATCATCTAGTCCTGACTTTACACTAAAATGATCCAGTCACAAGCATAAATATTGGTTCTACTTCTACCAGGGAGACAAGAACATTCCAAAATCAACAACAAAAAATAATCAGCCTAAGTCCAAACGTTCTAGCAGGTCATCATGTCCCCGTATTCCAGTAACAACAATAAAGCTGTACCACAAGTACACGCACTCCAAAGAGCACCCACTGAAACTTTCAAAGGAAATTTTCCAAGAGGATTGGTTGATGTAAGTCCTCTTAAATGAATAATTATGATGAGAGATGCTTTAAAGTAAATAGTCTGGAGGAGAAAAGGCTTTCAATCTTCTCGAAAAGAACAATTTTTACCCTTATAAAGATGATACATGAAAAGATTGTGAAGTAAACATCTAAAAAAATTGTCTATTTCCCCTTACAACAACTCTTCTGCCAGAAGTGAGGGAGCCCAATGCTACAAGGAACCCTTCCATGGAGAATCACCAACAAAAGTATTCACATGCTGTGCCAAACATCTCCTAATGTTTATTCGTGAAACTGCCATATAAGATTTTTTCTGGAGGAGAAGAACAACTCAAGTAAAAATATATAACTCAAGTAAATATATATATATATATATATATATATATATATATATATATTTTTTGCAATCAAGTGCACCTTCATATAAATAGAAAACAAGAAATACAAGTTATAATTATTATTGGTAGCTATGTGCAAATGATGAAATATTCTTCAAGAAGAAACCTACAAAATACATCCATCACATCCAAAATAAAGTAAATATAAAATATAACCTTGGGAGGCTTAAACGGATAGTCAGGGGGGAAGTGAATTGTGACTAGAAACACGCCTCCAGCATAAGGACTATCAGGAGGTCCCATAATTGTTGCCTGCCAGTGGAACATATCTTCAGCCACAGGACCTACAAGTAAGTAATTGACAATTAGGCATCAAAAGAAAATTAATCATCAGCATTCTTTTCATTAACTCTGCATATCATTAGGAGAACTCATCTTTACAGTGCTAAACAAGAAGTGGAATAGAATAAATATGGTTGGATGGATATTCTATTAAACATATAAGAAGAAGCTTTAATTTCAGATGACAAAAGATCACCTAATTCTCATGTATAGTGTACACACTAGCAACTGATTCTACCAAAAAACAAAAGGCAGTAACCAGAAACACCCAAAAAAAAAAGAAGCAAGGAACCATAGAATTTATTATTTTCTCTGCCTAAGGCTGTAGCACAGATTTCTCGAAAGGAGAACACGTACAAGAAAGAGTTATCAATAATGACAGAAACAGTCATGAAGTATCACAAATATCTTCAAAAGTTTGAAATATTTTAGGGATTTCAAACTTAATTTATAATATCAACAAAGTATTGTGACTTGTGACATATTGAAAATGTTGCCAGAAAATAAATATCAGAGTAATATTATGATATTCTATTTTTTTTAGAGAAAAACATATATCCCTTATGTATATACTATATAGTATTCTTTTGATAATACAACAATAACCTTTAAGCATTCTTTCCCTTGTCATTTCTTTTTATAATTCAAAGGACTTCAGGAATGTTTGTGAATGTTCCTTAAAAAAACTGTAGAAAACACATTATTTCCTAAAACTATCTATATTTTATTATTGAGAAAACAAAAGGCAGTAACCAGAAACACCCAAAAAAAAAAAGAAGCAAGGAACCATAGAATTTATTATTTTCTCTTCCTAAGGCTGTAGCACAGATTTCTCGAAAGGAGAACACGTACAAGAAAGAGTTATCAATAATGACAGAAACAGTCATGAAGTATCACAAATATATTCAAAAGTTTGAAATATTTTAGGCATTTCAAACTTAATTTATAATATCAGCAAGGTATTGTGAGTTGTGACATATTGAAAATGTTGCCAGAAAATAAATATCAGAGGTATGATATTCTATTTTTTTAGAGAAAAACATATATCCTTTATGTATATAGTATTCTTTTGATAATACAACAATAACCTTTAAGCATTTTTTCCCTTGTCATTTCTTTTTATAATTCAAAGGACTTTCAGGAATGTTTGTGAATGTTCCTTAAAAAAACTGCAGAAAACACATTATTTCCTAAAACTATCTATATTTTATTATTGAGATTTTCCTAACAGAACCTCTCGAGGACCGAGAATAATATTTGTGACGATCAACTACAGTAAAAAAAGGCCGCAGCAATTAGTATCATGAGTCTTTCTGCAAATTATACTTTCTATAAGTATATTAGATCTGCAAGAGGAAGTCCACCTAAAATCCCCATATAAAACCATTAGGTTCTAATAAGACATAGTGTTTTGCCTTTGCCAGAGATGAAGCTACAATAGGCTTGTTTGCAATTTGCAATTTACTTGCGCCAGAACCAAATAAAACTCAAGAGTGGACATCTTTGACACAAGGCAGGTAATGCTAAACCTGACTCTGGATGTGAACCCTTTGCTCTTTGCGCCCTTCTCCCCAACCACAACTCTCCATCGCAATCAACCAGATGGAAAAGAAAGGGGGATAATGGGAACCATTTTCATATTCACGTTCACCATTCTGCTGTTGTAGGGTTTGAGCCCAGTTGTTGGTGCCAATTCTAATTTGATTTACTGGCACTATTCCTTCACTTCATTTACTGGTAGGCCAGGCATCCAAAACAGGCAACCCAAGTCTACCTGGTAGTTTCCAGATCCAGAATAAGCTTCTCAAATCCCAGAAGACTCACAGTCACATGGCAACCAAACTGGCATTCGTAGAAGCTGGATCTGTTGCAATTGATGAACCTGACACAACTACAAATGAATAAAGTTGCCTCCCCAAGCCAATCGACTCGTCTATGATAAACAGACAATTCAAAAATCTAGTAAATGTCAGAGATTACCCAAATTTACCATCCAAGTACTCAATACGTTTTATTCCAGAAGGCAACCATAGAGGTTTGGCCCTTTAATTTATTCCTACCAAAAAACCGTTCAGCAAACAAGCAAACAAATAGTAAGTTTCATTTTAATGTTTACATAAATAAACTGTTGAAAAAAGAAACATGGATCCAAAGATTGTTATAGGATAAACAGTATGCATCCAATAGAACAGCCTCAAAGTCACCAGAATTGGTAAAATGTGAAACCTGTTTTTCGTACCACTTATTCATGCCATTAGTAAGGAAATACTCAAAAAAGGAAAAAAAAGTTATAGATCGATCATCCGTTCAACTGACAATAACTACAACTGCGACATTTCATATTTGGATGTTTGCAATATTTCAAATTTAGTAGAAAAAATATTCTCACGTGGTATACAGCCCGAAATAAAAGTACCTGCACTGCATGAGGTTGGAGGATCCTTCTGAAGGTCCTTAAGTTCCTTCAAGATGCGTTTGGATGCCATGGAATTAATCTGCAAATAATAAGCGCACGAAACAAAAAAAGAAGAAGATCGCACCTAGTTAAATGAGGAAGCTTCATATCAGGACCAAAAACGTCAAAACAGTGACAAGAAACCAACAACAGTAAAACAATTGGACCAAAAACCCCAACCAAATCAGTCCAGAAACAGACACCAACTTCTCAAACGCAATCTTCTAAAACCACGTAAAGAAATTCCCAGATACCACAAACAAGAAAGAACCCCAAAGTAAGCTACCGGCACCGGTATATCTCTGATCGGCACAAAACCAATATTAAATCTCTCAAGCACACGAACGCAAAGTTAAAAACCTAAGTCACAAGCGAGCCGTGCATCCAATTCTATAGTAATCTACCTTCTGTTCGCACAGCACAGAAACACCCAAAGCCCCTGGCCAGATGAAACGCATCCCCAAGATAAAAAAACAGAGGCCTAGATCTCTGCTCTCGTTTACAAACGCGAAGCAAGTACGAACCCGAAACCCAAACAACTCGTGTTTACAAAACAAGACAAACCCTGATCATTGTTTTACAAATCCAAGAAAGGTCTCCTCTACGCTGAAAGGTAGGAACATAAAATTCATATATTGATTAACAGGGCGATTGAGACAAGGGAAAAAAAAAAAGGGAAAGAGCGGGAGAGAGATTACCTAGATGATCGACGATCTGCAAGCCCGGGAATCGATGGAAAGAAGGGGAAAGACCACAAGGAGTTGCTACTCCGAACGCCAAGAACCAACACCCAAATCCCCGAGAAGAAATCTTTTTCCTCTTGTAGGGAAAGAATATTGGGAAATCACGCAAAGGGAATCGCGAGTGGGTAGACAACGAAGGGCGTAACCCTTCCCCTCCGCCTCCTCCTCTTCTTTCCTCCTTCCTTTGAAGAGAGAGAGAGTGGAGAGAGAGAGCGATGGAATGCCAGCCATAAACCAGTTTTTCTTCTTCTGCTTTTAGCTTGGATCTTTCTAGACCTCGGGTCAACTTTCATGAAATTAACGAATTGATGCCTATCCTTGCTATTATCGGCTCTGACCGGCAACAAATTTCTGCTCAAGTTTGCGTTTTAGTTAGGTGTTCCAAATTACTCGTATCTTCTTTTGTACGATAAGACAAAAGTACTCTTAATTTGTCTGAGAAAAATTAAAACTAATAATTTAATAAACAACGATGTTGAAATGAGATCAGTCTATCTTATCAGTTACATGACCATGTTTTCTTAATGTGCTGGCAGGCATGAATATGTCAAAATGCAGTATATTAGGTCCTATATTTGAAAAATTTTCTGTTGAGATCATTATTATTTTATTAACTCGCTGGAATGTGGTGTCGACATTATGTATCATTTCTTTATAGTTGGGAACAAGAATATTAATCAACTTTTTAGGCATGGCATCAATTGAAATGTATTAATATTCATTAGCAATATTAATTGTGCACCTTTCACTTTTCCGAATTTAATGTTCCTTGATCTCAATAACTTTTTTTTTCTAGAGTGTACATAATACGTATTGTGTATAATTTCATGACATTGTTAAGGAAAATCTACTGACTTAAATATTGCAAATAAATAACCGTTCAGTTTTTTCATTTGGTCGATGATTGAAAAAACATTTCAAATGTAGTTGTATTCTTTATCCCAAACGGTGATATGGGGCACAAGTTTAAGAGCACATTTATGTGTTTTTATCTTATACAATTTTTATTATCAAATCAATCTGAAAATATGTTTTCTTGTTATCAATAAAAATTTATTTCTGAGTCATCACATACCATCAAAATAAGAATCGAAAAGATTTTTCCCATTCTTTTATTTCAGAAAACTTATTTTCAAAAATATTTTTATAATTTCAAGTTCCTAATCCATCAAACGGCCCCTAACTGTCAATAAAAGCCTCGTAATATGGAGGGGTGATAAATGTGTTATGCCGCACAACGGCGACAAACAAAAAAAAAATTGTGTTCCCACAATTTACATTCAAGGAACATTTTGGTCATTTGTTAATTAACTTTTTTTTTTCATAAAAGCATTTGTGTTATTTTCAATCCATAACAGAGGTAGTGATGTCAACAGATTGGATTCAGATAAGATATATCTTTAATCATATCCATTTTCTTGGATATTCACATATTCATAATTCAAATTTGGATTCGAATCTGAATAAAGAAAAGTCATATCTGAATCCAAATCCGAAATCTGATTTTACAATCTGAATCCAAATCCGAATTTTGAACCGGATTTTACCATTTTTGAAAATTTAATAGCACTAGACACAGGATATTTGTCTAAAAATGAATATGTTCTGAATCCGTGTCTGAATTCGATCATATGCCAGTTATTAAATTCAAATTCGATCTTATTTCTTAATTGGACATTATGTTCTTTCATATCCAATTTTTTCATACCGAATCGGTTGGATATCTGATTCAATCAGATATATTGACATCCCTAACTAAAGGTCATCATTTTGAATCAGTGAAACAACTTTTTTGTCTTGATATAAGTTATATGAGCTTATCCATGTTTAATATCTTAATGCTTCTAACCACCAGACCAAAACCAAAATCATAGCACCTCAGTAAAATGAAATGGATGGTTACTCATATTAGTTTTCTCTAGTTATACAGTTTGCAATACCTGGCTTCACTGATGCTAGTTCACTAACTTGAAAGTTTTTTTCTAAAAACAAACAAAAAAAAACAGTAAGTGTTTTTTTTTTTTTCATCCCTCTTAAAGAGAGGCCACTGGCTTTCCAAACTTATTTTGGAATCTATATGATTGAAAGGAAGAGCGCACTGGGATGTGACAACGAACGATTTGAGCTGAGCCAACTATCTCGGGATCTCAGAATAATTGAACCCAACTATCTTGTAGATTTGTTATTATAAATCATATACTTCACATGAATTCACAATCCAATGAAAAAATTAATGTGTGACCACTTAAAATAGTTTTGCCTTAACTTCAACTCTGACATAGTATAAAAGCTATGCCTGAAATCGATGAAGCTCCCTGTAGTTTAAAAGTCGATTCCGATACCAAATCGATGTCACTACGTTTCACATCATGTAAAAAACTTAGTAAATTCCCCAAAAGGTATAGTTTGGAATATTTGGGTCCTCAATTTTAAAGTATAATAGACATCGAATTCTGACAGGCACCCGAACCCGATGAGTTGATCTATGATCCAATCCGTTTTGGATCCGTCGGCATCCCTATCATCAACGGCCGACCGTCCGAAACGTATCATTTCAGAACAAGAGCCATCAAGTTCATGATGTTGGGGCAAAAATATCGACTTTGTGCGCGCCGTGATTTTCATATAAAACGCGTTACGCTCCCCCGCGCTTTCGTTACGGTAGCGGCAGTTCTTCTCCTCCTCCCGCTCTCTGCAAAGTGACTTTTATTTTCCACGTCTTGCGTTCTTTTCCGCGTCGTCTATTATTCGCTGCGATCGTGCTTCGCAGCACAGAGAAGGAATTTTCGGGATCGGAAACCCTAGGGAACGGACGGAGTCTGCAGATCTCTCGAGGTAGGCGTCGAGTTTGAATGCTCTTATGTTTTACTTCCCGTCATCGGTAGTATCCATTGTTTGGGGTACTCTCGAGATCGATATTTCCATGGGGTGAAAATTGAAATACGGGAATTGCATTGCCGATCTTGATATATTTGTTATTGGTTGGTCTTCTGGCTGATTTATGTCGCCATTTGTGCGTTCTAGCTATTTATTTAATGTCGACCGAGTAAAATTGGATGGGTAAGATGAGATGTCAGTGGGTTCGTGTAGTTGTTTTGCCGCTTTAGTTTATTAGGTATACGCAGTTTTAGTTGAGAGCGTTCACGCTGTCAAGAATTGCTTTCACCGATTTGGGCGTAGGAAGAGTTGGTTAGAGGTTGTGACAGATTGAATGGTTAATTTTCCCGCATGGACGGAAGAATTTGTTTGCGGAACTAGAAAAGCTAGGTGTTAGGAATCTTGATTCACGAGGCAAGTTATTCGAGTGAGGACAATAGGGAGTAGTACCTTTTTTACGTGAGAAAGTAAAGAATATGGTCGTTGGGAGTTTGTTAGATTAGTCACGGTGGAAGTATCAAACAAAAGGAGCAAACAAGAAACGAATACGACAATGCACCTCCATAGTGATCTCTACTCCATATATATTTTTTTGGGTACGAGAATGATGAGGTGGCATTTGATTTTTAGCCAATATTGCAAACAAAACGTTCATCATCAGAAGAACCATGCGATCGATGAATCCGATAAAGGCATTTTTCCATTTTTTAATTTTATATTGAATTTAACTACTTAAAAGTCGCTGGTCTTTCTGGTCCACACTTTTTTGAAACTTACAAAGTGGATAATGTTCTTATTACACGGTTGGTTTTCCAATCACGCAAAGATGGACAAAGAACTGTGTCAAATTATTTTTAGGATACGTGAGTAAATGGAATGTGCTTGCAAGGGGCTTGTAGTTTACTCCTATAACAGAAGCTTGTGTCATGGATATTTACAGTTGCAGTATGTCTTGTAATTTCTCCAGACCTCCCATGGAAAAGTGGTTTTGTCAGGTTGGAGTTTCTATCTTTCATTTCTTTAGCACTCAACATCAGCCAGCTTCCTATGGGTGACTTCTCAGCATTTTGTAGCAAAACTTCCTGAACATATCTCGAAGATTTGTCTAAAAGGTTTTCTGTTTTTTCTCTCTCAAGTAACCAAACAAGAAACAACAACTAGAGAACAAAATTAAAGTTTGGGTCTACTTCTATTTAGGGTCTGCAGCTGAATTGAAACTCATTTTCTAAAATGAGTTTGTCATATATATGCGAGATTTCAATGGTTGTGTCTCCTATAACTTCATTGCAACATGATGGGATACTAGCAGGGACATGTTAACAATTTTATGGATAGATGTAAAACATAGGATAGTTGGAAATTTCTGGAATCTAACATATACATGTACTAACTATTCAGTATTTAAGAGCCTTTCCATTTTGAAGTTTGGGTTCTAACGTATTGCTACTTTGATGGAGGCAGTAGCACTAAAAGGTAGATCTATGGATGGAGAAAATGGGCCGTCAGTCTTGTAAGTATTGCTTAGATCATATAGAGGCACATCTCTGCTGTTTGTTCTAGAAGCAATGGAGAATGAAAGCAAGAAGAAGAAGAATAAGAAAAAGAAAAACAAGCAATCTAAAAACACAGAAGACACTACCCAGGTTGGGGGAACAGCACAATTGGAGCAGAATTATCTAGCCGCTTCTGAGCAGAACGTTCGTCTACAAATCTCAAATGGTGGAGAGATAGACAATTCAGGGCACTCAGAATCAGATGCAAAGCCTGATCAGCATGAACATGATACGAAAATGCAGGAACATACATTTGTAAGTATACAATATTATACTCCATTCATTCAACTCATTCCTCAATATGCTATTAGAGCGATTTTACTTATGACCACACTTAGAAACATTGATGTGATTTTTTGTGCTTCTCTGCTGTAAAAGTTTTATTATCCATTACCTTTGTTTTAAATAAATCAGGAAACCTAAATCTATGAACTATTGAAAATTCTAAGTATAATTAATAGATACTAATTATGTTAGCAGATACACTTTGAAATTTGAAGTGCATGTAAATTTTTATTAGCTTCACATGTAGTTTTTGTCTTTTGATAATGATTCACTCAGTTTTTTTATCTTTCTCATTCCCTTAGATCGAATTGGACTGTCATTACTGTGAGGACCTCGACTAGGGGCAAGCACAAACTCAACACTCTATGACTTTGAATTGTACTCTCAATGTTGACAGGACCTCAACTAGGGGCAAGCACAAATTAAACCTCAGAGGGTCGAGCTCACTCGTCGACTCTTTCTTCATTCATGTTTTAATGGGTTTCAACTCTGATGGCTCTATGACTGCTTTGAACTTGAGTTGACTTGCCCAATTATTTGAATTTGTTACATGGTTTTCACACTTAAAATATATTTTATGAAAAATAATTATTAATGTTATAAGAGAATTGTGGATAATGATTTTGACATTATTAAGATGATTGTGTTCATAACTCTATATGAAACACTGAGGAAAGAGTTTTGTAACTCTTACATTATATGTATATTATGTATTGTTGGCTAGTAATGGTTTGAACTTTGAAGTACTTAATGTAAGAATTAATTATGTGTATTTCACCTTGGTAGTTGAAATTATCAAAATGATTTGGCATGCTAAATGTAACAATGTAGATGCATCTATTAAAGGACGGTTATCCTTTCATTTTGAAATGAAAGACATGAATGATGCATCTTTCATCTTAGTATTTGAAATGAAGAGATATCAAAGTCACATAGTTAGGGCCTAGGGGTATACAGAAGCAGGTATGGGTACGGCGATTTTAGAACATCTTGGTATGGGGTACAAAGTAAAAAGTGTTATCTATATATATATATATATGTATATATATATGAAAATTGGATGGTGACTTTAGCTTTTTACAGTCATTCAGTCATCTAATAAGGCTGTCGGATTCAAAATGATGGACAGTTAAGACTTAAGAGAAAAACAAAAAGGTGATGGGCATTTTTTGTCCTTTAGTATTAATTCACACCTTTTTCTCCTTGTCTTTCTCTTAACCATTAATCTGATTCAGATGGATGTCCCTGGTTAGATGGCTGGGTGACTTTGGATAGCCATAGTCATCATTCACTATATATATATATATACACACACACACACACACACATACAAAATTCCATAAAAGAATAAAAATCAAGCAAAAGTCATACTATTCGGTGAAAAGTTTAAAACAGATCAATATTTATAGTTAAAAACTTAAAGATATACAGTTTATATCTTTCAAGTTACAAACCATATGTCTATAACCTAAGCAAGTGGGCAAACTAGTAGATTTTGAAGAAACGGCAGATTAAATAGAAAATGCAGCAGAGCCATAGAAGGCAGCTGCTCAACAGGAACTTTATCAACGGAAGGGCAAACCCCAAAATCATCAAATACATGTAAAGAATAAATAAGACAGATCTAGGAAAAGTACAACAATGCAAAACGTAAATCATGAAGACATGACATTACTGATAACAAAGGAAACACAACAAAAGGGAAAACAACATATGAAAAACAGAATCGAATGAAAAAAAGGGAGAAACAGCTTATGAAAAACAAGAAAGGGGGAAACAATGCAAAAACCCCAAAAGAATAGTAAAATGAAAACAAAAAAACTTATGCCACTGGTGATGCTGAAGACTGCCGCTGCCTGTTGCCAGTCACCACCGGGCGGTGAAGCTCCTCACTGCCAGCCATCTGCTTTTGAGTTATGTTGCGGCTGAAGAAGAAACCATGAGAGGCATCGATGGAGGAGGGAGACTTAAAATGGTAAGAAAGTGTGGCTTGTTCCAACCAGGAACCGATCCAAACATACCAAACCCGTACCACCATTGGTACGTGTACAGGGGCATACTTCATGCACCACTGTGACTTAGAGAGAGATCATTCTAAGATATTTTTTGCTCTTTCACAAGATATTTCTTGCTCTTTCACAAGATTCGTATATCAAGAAAATAATCATAGTGAAATGCAAATTTGCAAGTCAACTAATACTCCAAATTCAAAGGTGATATCCTTAGTCTGACCATCTACCGTAAAATGTCAAGAAGGTAAGTCAATGTTCAATGTACTTTACTTTCGCACTGCTTATGTACCTAATGATGTGCACCTGGCTGGTCATACATTAGTCAGTAAGTTTGGTTGGTTGGTTTTAGTCAAATCTTAGACATGCATGTTTGAAAGCTGTCAAGAAGATTTGCAGCATTTAAAGGGCACCAAGAATTTGAATGAATTCCTGATATACTGACAGTTATTATGATTAGGCATCATATTTTCAGACTCGGCATTTCTGCTGCACATGTGTATTTTTCTCTGCTCCTCACTATTTCATGACTGATGCCTTGTAAATGTATAACCATCTTGTTTCAAGTTGCAGATTACGGCAACTGTTTCTTTATTTGTATGTTATCCGTCTATATCTATTTTTTTTTTCACGAATTTGTTTTCCAGGCCATGCTTGAAGGTGCACTTACACGTCTTGAATCAGAAAAAAATTCTTGGCTGGAGAAGAAGGTAATATTCCCTTTGTTGATTTTTGCAGGCTATCCATCTCTATCTGAATTTCTTTAACAGCTTTTTTTTTGTTTTTCTAGGCCATGCTTGAGGTTGAGCTTGCACGTCTTGAATCTGAAAAGAAGTGTTGGCTAGAGAAGGAGGTAGTATTACCTCACTACCCCCTTTCATTTATAAGTACTCATTGAATCCATATAAATTTTTTCTGAATTTGCACCACAGGACTTCAAGAAGGCTCATCCCTGTGCTTATGTTTCTTTTTCATTTATGAGATGAAATAGAAAAGAGTGATCCATATTCATGTTCCTGAAAACAGCTTCCTTTTAATTTATCAGGCCTGTCTTGAAGAACATATTGGAATATTAAAAGGTGAGAAGAAAGCCTGGACTTTGGAGGAGGTAATGCTTTCGATGTCATAAAGGGAGAAAAATTGTTTTCATTTGTTTTCCTCATTCTTTGGAATGTGGAACGTCGCATCTATTTACTCTGCTGTATATAATAATCATGGTGGTGTATTCATTATTTTCACTGTGTCTGATCTACTTCATTAGGATGACCATTTCTTATTGGCAAGAAAAGAGTGTGGATCCTTGAAACTTTTGGGTGTGGCAGTGGGGTTCTATACATGCACACGCATCCCACAGCCTCACACTCTTTTGGAATGGAAATATTTGTTATCGTGAAAATGTTCTTTTTTTTTAGTTTCTCACTCAAAACTGATACTATTCATTTCACTTTTTTTTCAATATATATATATATATATATATATATATATATATATATATATATATATATATATATATATATATATATATATATATATATATACATAAAGAAAGGATGCAACTGTCAGCAGTTCTTAAATAGAGAAACATGGACTGGGTAATGGTTATAATCTTGCTAGTGTGTGACACAGGCACTGATGTTATGACTTGAGGTCTCTTCTTTTGTGCATCCATTGTGAAGATCACTGCAAAAGTGATGAGGCAGTCTGTCTATGTTATCAGTTTATCTGTCAGTCAAGTTTGTTGTTGAGGGTAGAAGTTATGGCATCTAGTTGGTAGGATGGAACATGGTGCAGCACATTGATCAGTACTCTTGATTGTGGTAACCATTTATTGATAAATACTTTTGATTGTGATAATCGTTTGTGCCTGTAAATGCTTATAGTCAAAGGTTTATTCTCTTTGTTCTCCTTAGTCATGGAATTTCCTAATTGAAGTTAGAAGGTTGTTTGGGCATCTGTTTAATGAAGATGTAGTCATTTCATATTTCTTACAGTCATTTTGTATTTGATATTTCTTACAGTACTTTTGTATCTTTTCCAGTCATCAATTAAGGAAATGGTTGCAAGACTAAGCGAAGCTAATACCATATTCCAGACAGAGGTAGCTGTATTTTTGACCTCTTCAATTGCATTTTTCTTCTTCTAATAATTATTCTTTCTGCTGAGGAATTAGCATACTGTGAGTTTAATTTAAGATAGCGCTCTATGTTTTCTACTTTTCTTTATGTGAATGCTACAGTGGTGGCTCATATAGCAATTACTAAGCAATCTACCTGAATGTTTACTGCTTTGACAGGAAAGAACTGTTTATCTTCAAACTAAATTGAGCAAGTTTTCTTTAGATTAGTGAGATGCCTTTGTGTCCACCATTACATCAAACACTTTTCAGAAAACATGGTGGGCAAAGAGTTTTATTGAAACATCAGATCATCCATATCCATGACTTTAGAGACGCTTTGATCTGTTGCAAACTCGAATCTAATAATCCTGTCGTATGAACGATATCTGAATGTATAATTGGCTATTTTGTGAAGCTCACATTCATGAATTAAGTTGTTTGTTTATCTCACGGCTTATTGGAAATGAAGATATTCCGTAGACCTCAAAGTACAAGATCAATATTAAAAGGTCCTGGATTTGTGATTAAAATTATTCTTCTTAACGGACATTAGTTCTTCTTTTGCTTCAAGCTGCTCATTGAAGCAATAGATTACCAAAATAATTGTACACACAGAAAAACTCTGCCTAATTCAGTATAAGATGATCCACTTCTTGAGTTGGAATAGAAGATGATAACACTGGTTTACCTACATTATTTGAATTATTTTGTTCTGCATGTGGCATAAATTTAAAAAACAACTGCTTTTGCATATTGGCCTTGCCCCAGAAAATTCTAGCATGCTTTTTGATTACGCCTGGGTCTGTTAACACTGCTTTAGGTGCTTTTTGCTTTATGGCATATGAAATCCTATCTTCCCTTTCTGTGCATCATTAGTTCATGGTAGGTTTCAAAGGTTTTATCAAGGTTCCTGATATGAAAATTAAATAACAAAGTCTGACAGGTGAAGGAGTTGAATTCAACCAAGGACCAGCTCCTACAAGAGCGTCTGGAGCTGATTTCTAGGATCAATGACTTGGAATTGCATATACAGCAGCTCAGTAAACTTACCTTTCATGCTGAATCTCAGGTACAGCTTCCTTTGTTACCATTGGAGGTTAACAATCTTAGATGTTGAATGGTTCTCCTGCACATGGTGGTTTGAGGACAACGTTCATAGTTATTATGTATCAGTCAGTTGACTTGGTACGATGGTATATCTAATCTCATGATAGATGATATGTTGATTCTTCTAGTTAAAATTCTTTTCTGTTTTAGGGCTGTACTTGGCAGCCTTAACTATTCCTGGAGTCCAATTAGGTGCTATTCTTTCAGCGAGCGAAAAGGATCTTAGTACTACTTCTCTCTACTGGTGATGGGAAAGCCCTTGTGTTTTTGTGATCGTA
Organism: Nymphaea thermarum; assembly: GCA_011799765.1. NCBI lineage: Eukaryota > Viridiplantae > Streptophyta > Magnoliopsida > Nymphaeales > Nymphaeaceae > Nymphaea > Nymphaea thermarum. The sequence goes on from JAANDH010000030.1 coordinate 250,924, forward strand.
TTTTGATGCCTATTATTTCAGTTGTTCCAAGAAAGTGTTAGTGGTTTTTTGTACATCATTAATTGTTTATGTTATTTCCTTGTGGATACCTGTTTATTTTTTCATTTGTGTTACCTATTTATTCTTTTCACTTGTGTTGGTTTTCTTTTTTAGTTTAGCAGCTTTCTTGATGATTCTCTATTTGTGTTGAATCCAAACTGGTGGTGGTGTTTGGAAAACATGAAAAGTTGTCTACAAATCAGTTTCCGGATATGCTTTCACCTGTCACTGTAAGTTGTAATGAACTATTTCATTTTTGAACTACAGATATTACCTCAAGATGATGATCACAGTGTTCATAGAGGAGGAAGTAATGCACTTGTAGAGAAACTGATGACTCAAAATGTAAAGCTTATGGGAGAGGTAGGTTAAAGCTGTATGACATTTTGTATTCTTGATGTTATGCTCTAAATGGTAAAGCTCAAAATATGGTCGCTAACTGAAGATAATTTCAGGAATAGAAAATGTCGCAACAAAATCCTACCAATGTTATGCTTATCATTGATATTTGTTCCTTCCTTTTTTTGTTTTTCAAAAAATTGTGAGTCTTCAAAGAGGGTGCCTTTTTCTTTCAAGTTCTCTTGATAACGACTGTGCTGGTACCATGATAAATTCATAATGCTGATCGTGTTCTTGAAAATGGAACATGGAACGATCTTGGTATTAGGATGATAGCTGTATTTTGTTATTGCAGTTATTCTCATACTTGCATGCTTAAACTTTATCTCGCTTGCAGTCATATGCTCCAGAGGGTGCACATAAAATTATTTGCATTGGGCTTTATCTGAAGTGTCAAACTATAGACAGGCTTGAATCTTTTAATATGCGTGTTTGACATGCAAAATGATTTGGAAAAATGCAAAGTTGGATGAATCTTAAACGGCAGCCAGTAGTTTAACTACTTCATGTACTGGATATGGAAAAAAGCTGTTTCTGATTATGCAAATGCAACCAAGCAAGCATGCTTGGTACATGGATGACATTGCACTAATTTATAAATTAAGTTGCAGGTCAATGAACTGCATATACGGATCGATCAACTTAAAAGCTCATCAATGGCAGTGAATATAGCTGAATTTCCCACCAGCTCAGTGATTCCCACACAGCTACCTGGTGAGACAAGTGCTCTGAAATCATCACAACAGATTGAAGTTCCCACTGTTACATCTTTTGATGCAAGCGCTTCCATGACTCCTACCTTCAGGGGTTCTGCTCCCATCCATATTGATACTTCTCCAGTTCAAATTGCTTCATTCCCAGCTACAATTCCCACCCACATGCACCCACCACAATCCAGTGAAAAGGCTGACAGTCCACTTCCCATGAACAGCCATCTGCCTAACCATGTAGAGCAAGGGAGTGAGAATAATGTTATTCCAAGGGAAGTTATCAGTTCCCGGATTCAGTTCGACGAGGTCCCCGTCACTTATGACAACATAGAGATAGTAGAGGAAGCAGAAGCTGAAAGCAAAGCAAGTGAAGAAAAACCGAGTACAGAGTTGGTTGTTGAAGAGAGGGAGGTCCCGCTGTCTGATGCCCCCCTGATTGGAGCACCATTCCGGTTTCTGGGTTTTGTGGCCAGATACGTAAGTGGTGCTGATCTGCTGAAACCTGAAAATTCCGGATGATTCCGGTTTGATGTATGGCTCTTGGTTAGTCTGTTTTTTTAGGGGAGGGAAACGTCGGTGTTTTCTTTTTCAATAAGTTGAATTTTTTACCAAATAGATTATAGTTTTCACCATTCTAGATTTTAAAGTTTCATGGCTTGCATCGTTGGATTTTCACTACGACCAATGGATATGGAACGAAAGTCCTAATATTTGCATACAGCCTTATAAAGGAGGCAAGAAGTTATGCAATAGATATTTAACTGTGTTGTGGAGGCCAAATATGAATCAACAGATTTGAGAAAAGGGATATTCTCTCTCCCTCTCCCTATATATATATATATATATATACACACACACACACACACACCACTTGGTCAACCTCTGCAGGACGTTTTATACTTTTTGAACATCACCCTGTCCAAAGCCTTAGTCAACCAGACTGAGATTTTTCTTACTGAGGTTTTGCTCAGCTCTTTACGTCTGTCAATCGTTCTTCCAGAAGGCCAGCAGGGTCAGTTCTTCCACTTCCACCCGGAGGGCAACCAGGATTAGGAAGCAAAAAGTTATCCTTGATCAATAGGGTTTTGGAATACTAGGGGCTTGGATGCCATGGAAAAGCAATTGTTCTCGGTCAATTGGATTCGGCAACAACACCTACAGAGACCAAAATGGTAGCCGTGGATGTTAGTACTTCGTCCAGTGAATGGAAAGTTGTCCACTGTGGTTTTCTTTTGTTCTGATAGATCTGTTTAACTCTCCTGACAGTATCTTCCAACATGCTGTTGCTCTCCTGACACTATCTTCCAACATTTTGTTGGTTGCTGTTTTGAGTAATGTTGAATCAAAGTGTCTCTCTCTCTTTCTCTCTCTCTCCCTCTGTGCTTGCGTGGCATGTATCTGCTGGTGGTCTGCCTAACTTCAGTTCGTTTATTAAAATAAAGTTTTGCATCTGAATCCGACAAACTACATCCAATAAAATTACATTTGGATATAATATTCAAAATAAATAAAAAATAGCTTGGTTCTATTTCAGCTTATCTTTTTAAGTCCAAATCTAAATCAAATTAATCAGGTACGTTATGTCAAACGCGGTAACACTTAGATCTTTCCCCGTGTACGATCTGTTTGCGTTTGTCAGTGGCCCAGACTTTATGAAGATTCACCATCATTTTTTGTGGTTTTTTCGATTTATTACACTTGGAAGCCCATCAGGGTCGAGTAACAGATAATGCCATAATGGTGCCTGTGCAAAGAGCAATCACTATTTTTTAATTAAGAGTAAGCTTTGAACAGCAAGCTTCTTAATAACAACATCAAGAGAAAGCTAAGAAGAAAATGATAAGAATCTGAACTTGATACCCTTCACATTCACCTGAACATGCATATTGTAAATAGGCGACATCCATACATTAAAGAGAGAGAAATCGCACAATCCAAATGAAGGATTAAAAAAAAAAAAGAAGCAAATTTGAGTCGGATTACAGGCTGCACTTTCCGGCCGTGTTGAATTGAACCAAAACTCAGAAACTAAAACCAAACGTCGATCGACGATTCACACAAAGCTTTTGAAGGCAGATCGACCGGAAGCACCACGAATCGCAGAGATCATCAAAAGAATTACGAAATCACGGTGTCTGTGAATTGGAATCCTTGGACTTGATATCCTCAGAAGACGGCCTGTTTGCAGATTCCGGTTGCCGGACCTCCTCAATCATCTTTACAACATCTGCCATCCTAGGCCGGAGGTCCGGAGTTTTCCCAACACACGCCATCGCTATCTGCAACATCTGCACCATCTCCTCTTCAATGTTCTGGTACCTCATAAGCTCCACATCGAACACTTCAGCGGTCCACTCTTCCCGCACGACTGACTGAACCCACCTAGGGAGATCTACAATTTCATCGTTGCCAGGGGACTGGATCGGCGACTTACCAGTAAGCATTTCCAAGAGGAGGACACCAAAGGCATAAACGTCAGTTTTTTGAGTAAATTTCCGCGTCTCAAGCAGCTCTGGTGCACGATATCCAGCAGTCCGGGCAGGAGTCATAGGTGCATTCATAAGTGGAGCCAGACCAGCATCGGAAACACATGCATTGAAGTCCTCGGTGAGCAAGATATTTGAGGACTTTATGTTTCCATGAGCAAATCTTTCCCCACCTTCGGAATGAATGTGCATGATTCCACGAGCAGTTGCGAGTGAGATCTTTACTCTGGTCTCCCAGTCTAAGGGCGCCCGTCCAACACCTTTGTTCCCTGGAGATTACATGGGATTTGTGGGTGAGGAATTTTGATGGTAGTAAGAACTGCCAGTTGAACATCAGCAGACAGATTTGTCAATTTTAAGATCGACAAAGGAAGCCATTTTCCATAAACAGACAGGATCCTTCCAATAACATTTGATTTCGGCTGAGATCATGCCCCTGAATTACCACAGAGATGTTGCGGGCATATAACGGATAAGTATTAATTAGCAGACCATGCGTGCCAAGAAATTAATGTGTGGAAAATGAATGCAAAAAATTTTATCAAAATTATGCAAGAATTTAGCGGGAGAAACAAAACCAGTTACCATGGAGATGTGAAGATAGGCTTCCAGCTGGGACGTAGTCGTAGACCAGGAGTTTCTCATCCTTGGAATAGTAATATGCCCGCAACGGCACCACATTCGGGTGGGAGACGACCCTACCCACGATCTCCATCTGCTGCTCGAATTCCCTCTTTCCAACCACCACCTCCTTCAATCGCTTCACCACCACAGTTGTTCCTTCTTCCAAAACTGCCTTATAAGCAGTCCCATAGCTCCCCTTGCCCAACACTTCTGCCGAAGCTCTCAACAGATCTTCGAGGTCAAAATTATAAGAACAACCCTCGAAGAACACCAGTTTATTCTTGTCCGCTTCTTGTGCTGCAGTCGCAAATTCATCTTTTGGCTTGTCTGCCCCGCTCTTCTTGCCCTTGGCCAACGCAACATCGCGAGAACCCTCAGTCCTCCTCTTGAGGCAGCATATGATTAGAATCGCTGTCAACAGAAAAACCAACGAAGTTCCACCGATAACAATGGCAAGTATAGCTCCCGTGCTGAGCTTTCTGTTTGGGGCCTCGGTTGTTGAAGGGGAAGTGAAAGGTGAAGGTGAGGGGAGATTTGGAACACACTGAGGAAGAGGGGAACCGCAGAGCAATGAGTTTCCTGAGAAGGAGGAACTACGGAACCCTTGAAGCGATGCTGGAATTGTACCACTGAGATTGTTGTCACTGACATTGAGGTTCCTAAGTGTTGAGATGCTGAGATCAGGAATAGGACCAGTGAGAGAATTGCTCTGAAGGTAAACCGAAGTGAGCTTGGTCAGATTGTTCAGTGAGGAAGGAATGCTCCCACTGAAGGAGTTGAACGATAAATCAAGAAAAATTAGGTTCGACGAAAGTGAGACCGGAATATTACCGGAGAAAGTGTTTTTTTGGAGGTACAGATACTGGAGAGAAGGAAGAGAAACTAGATCAGTAGGGAGCGTTCCAGAAAGCCTATTCGAACGCATGCTGAGTACACGCAGGCCAGTAAGGTTCCCAAGCGTGGAAGGGGGGACCGTTCCTTTGAGGCCGATCCCGGGGAGGCGGAGGTTGAGTACATAGGAGCGGTCAGGTGCACAAGTTACACCTAACCAAGAGGTACAGATTGGAATTGATAGATTCCAGTTTAGTTTGCGGCCATGGCGGACGGCAGAGGAGAAGGCGAGAAGCGCTTGCTGGTCGGAAGCTAAATCGGCAATCACAGGTGAAAGCAGAAGAAAAGATAGGAAGACGAGTGAAGGAAATGAACCAAAAGAGAGGCCTTTCATCTGCGCTGTTCTTGTTATTCGCCCTTCAAAATGGGAAGAAGCACCGGCTCCTTTTGCTTGTTCTGCCACAGGAAGAACATGTAAAGAAGAATCAGTTTTTAGACCAACCTGCTTACGGAAAGGAAGGTACTTGTATAATTGATTAGGCTCTACCAATTCTACTAATTTCTGCAAAGACCCATGTCCGGCAACATACTGAATTGGTGACAGAGAACAACCAAAATCAAACAGATGAATTACGAATATCAAATGAAATCAAGCAAACCACCTCATCTTCACGGCACCTTCTCTATTTCCATCCTCCCTCCCAAATAATTAGGTTGCATACCATATGAAGCGGATTTGGACTAACGCCTCATCGAAAAAATTATAGAAGTGCGTGATGCTGTCATCTCCATACCTCGGTCCCTTTCAACAACTTGATGGGTATTTTTGAGCGATTTTGGTTTAATTTCTCGAGCCCCAAAAAGCAGACTGGCCTTCCTGTAACTTTGGCGGCAAATGCTTGAAACCTTGCAGGTTGAATCACAAATTTTCGAAAGATTCCATCTGTTTGAGAAATAACAATGACATGGTAACAAGAATAACTGGACAAGCCTAGAAGTGCCATGACAAAGATACACTTGCGTGTATCATTTGCCTTGTCATTTGCAATATCTTCACACAAATTGGATTATTAAGAGCAACTTGTCTACAAAGGGTCGCAAACTTTATTTGAAATATGTCATGGGTAAGTTTGAACTACATGGAAAATCGCGGCAAGGAAATCAAGCTCAGACCATGCCTGCATTTCACTTCAGAAAAAGAAAGGGACCTTGTCCATTAGCCACTAGTTGGTTTAGGATACTCATTTTGTCTACCAAGACTACGATCATGAACCTGTCAAGATCGCATCTGAATGAAAGCGATGAAGCACATTGCTCAAACAAAGATGGATTCCTAAATATCGGCGACATTTTATAAAGCGACACTCGAGAAAAAGTGCCATGCTTTCAAATTTCATTTACCTCTGACACTACTACCACCAACAGGCACGCCGCGTTTTTCACCCAGTTATGGGGCTCCAGTCAAGTCCCACGGACAATCATCAAGTTCTTGTCGTCTCTCAGTAAAAGCACTAGAACGTGTTATTTAAAAAGCGGAGAACCGATAGTGGACAAAAGAAAGGATGGCCGTGGTTTTGGACTTCTGCGATAAATCCCACAGGCGTCGAAAGAGGAGGAAATGATACAGGATAGAGAATAGAACCATAAAATTATAAAATATAAAACGAACGTCACTCAACAAATATGTGATTGGCAGAACTAAGAAAAAATCCCTGCACATTTGTTCATTGTCGAGTTCATTTTGAAGTCGTATTCGGAAAGAATCATCCTGATGTTCGGAAGGCATCTAAAATGCTATTGAGATTCAGTTGTGATCCATAAAATGGAGAACCAGACAGTGCAGGCGAAGAGGAAAGGGAATATCCCCACCAGTATCAAGGGTCACTCAGAATGCAACAGTGAAATGATGGAATTTGGTAAATTGACAAGACAGAAAGGGAAAGGACAAAGGTACCCCTACAATAATTTAAGGACGATCCCGGTTTTGAACGTAGTGATTTCTTTTACTTACCATTGCCTTCACGTTAAAGGGCGGCTTCCGACCAAAAAATGGAAGCAGGAAATTACAGAAAATTATGGGTAGTTTAATGTAGGCATGAGCTAGTGAAAGATCATTCAGGATCGGAAGACGGTTTTGGAGTATCCGACCACCAATTTAAAAGCAAAAAAAGAAAAACAGTAAACTCTTGTTGGGGCTCAAAAAAATGGAAGCAGGAAATTACAGAAAATTATGGGTAGTTTAATGTAGGCATGAGCTAGTGAAAGATCATTTGTTCATCTGCCTTTTGTTCAGGATCGGAAGACGGTTTTGGAGTATCCGACCACAATTTAAAAGCAAAAAAAGAAAAACAGTAAACTGTTGTTGGGGCTCAACATGACAACATCCTCATGTTTTAAAGGTTATGAGTGGTTTTTTTTTCCTACGTAGTTTAATGTAGCTTCTGATACGACAAAGTTAAAACTACCCACTGAACAGGAAATCACTCGGTGACTGTACGAATAGATTTTTGCATATAAAGTTATAAACCAGAGAAACTTTAAAGATAAAGGGATTTCTATCATTTGAATTATTATATGTCATTCTTGCAACTCCCCTTGCTTAAAAGTAGTAGAATACCTCGGGAAGGTGAAAATTGTACGAAGCAGTCGCTCGAGTAATTTCTTTAAGAAGGTGGATGTTCTCAGGTCAAATACTCAGAAACCGGGCATGGATAAATTGGCTGTGCATTTACAGGGCCACGAATAAATGACTACGCGGCAGAGGAAAAAGAAGTAGCCCAAGAGGCGAGAGTTTCGAAACCAGGTGTCAGATACCTCAAGGGTGACCGATTCACTGCTCGAGTTACTTGAAAAAGAAGCAGACTTACCTTTCTCTGTTATCGTTGCAGTACGTCTTCTGCTTCCCGACCGAAATTCATGCTACAAGTTCAGAGTTCGCCATCAATGAAAAGCTGCAAACCTGTTTCGCAAAAGGCGCAATCAACGGCGTCGACAAACACGATGGGCTCAAAGAAGGCGTGACAGCTGGGATAACGCGTGCCGGCTAAAATTACACCCTCTTTGGAGGGTAAATGAAATTTTCACTTGAAGACGTCGTATCCAAGACATCCCCCCCCCCCCAAAACAACTACACGAGGAAAATAATTGTCCGATTCCTGAAGGTGGCAATGTTCACTTTGGTGGAATTTTGTCTCATTCTAACACAATAAAAAATCGTCTTAGAGATAACTTAACCCGAATATGTTGCAACCCAGATAAATTATGCAAGTCATTTCTTGATAGCCTTCTCTCAAATCAATCGCCTTACAATAAACTATTATTTGGTACCAAGCATCGACAACAAATCCATGCTGAAACGTCATTCTATACGCATATTTTAAAGAAAAAAAAAAATTTGCAATTCTATTATAAATTCTCTTAGAATCAAGTTTGCTAGAAAGTATTTCTTTTGTTTGTCATGTGTAGATGATGTCTCCAAGTGTCCATCTGTGATCAGTCTAGGGTTCAATTTTAGGAGAACTGAATGACCGCAAAAGTGAATTTTCGTTACCAATTCTAATCCCAAATCCCAAAGGGAGAAGGACATATAAAGAAACAAAGCCACTTTTTCGAAGGCCATCTAGATCATTACATAGTAGCTGCATCGTTCATCAGGCGAGAAATACGAGCAGGAGCGGTACTGTGCAGACATACACATAAAGGTTATGTTGGTACTTGAGAATAAACTCATTCTGAAAGCCCACCATCGAGGGGAGAAGGACAAAGGCCAGCAAGAAAAGGCTCAACTAAAGAAGAACAGCAAAACAGAACAGGTTCCTCCACGTTTTCTTTTTCACTGTATAATTACGACCAAAAGGCCCACAGCTACAGGCCAGTCCATGACAAGAAGCATTGAAGCAATTTGCTGGAGTCTGGCAATGACAACCATGCTCCCATGTGAGCGGCCCTGAAACGAGGAACCCCGCATAAAAAGGGCAACATCTCACGGGCAACTGTGAAGGGATTACACACTTCGATTCAAGCAATTGGGTTGGGTGACCATCTAGTACACTTTTTTGTCACTTATGCCGGCAAACGCGGGTAGAAAGTAGAAATCTGGAAAAGAAAGTAAAACCAGAAACAGAGAGAAAAACGACAGTACGGGGAAAAAAAGAAAGGATAGTCCGGTACGAAGACACCTAAGTCAAAGCTCGAAGAGGTAAACAGGAGGAGGGGAAAGGAGAGAGAGATAAGGAGAGAAGTGGCCCCGATTATTAAGTCACTACTTACGACAGCGCCTCTTCATTGAACACTAAATCCGGGTAAATACAACCGAAGTTAAAACGGAGTCTGCGGAATTCTGGAGACGAATAAAATCATTAACAAGTGCACATCTTGAAGAAGAAGAAGAAGAAGAAGAAGAAGAAGAAGAATCGTTCAGGAGCTTAGGAGTCAATTGGCAGCAAAATCCAGCCCTAGTTAAAGAGCTGTGAACATTGAACTGAAAATCCCAACATGATGAGAAAATTTCCACAGGACTACAAGAGTGACAAAACGCCTTATTTTCTCAAGGATGAGAGAGAAAATTAGGTTCAACAAATCCTTCAGTCATTCACCCAACAATGAAACCGTTTCCTTTTGGGAAGCAGTTCGATCCACATTCCAGGAATGAAGATGCACATGATTTCTCAGTGTATCAGTTAAAGTGGAAATTTCTTCGAATAGCACTTCTTGAAGCCCAGAATGGGCCAGCGAAGTCGAAAAATGAACGTGAAGAGTAAGATAGAGAAAGAATCTGAGAGACTGTGAAGTCAAAAGAGAAATTCTACATAACAAATCCTCAAAAAGAGTGCGAATGGGCAGGATTTTCGCCGAGACACCGAGCAGAACCAGGGGAGTCAAGTCAAGCCCTGAAAGAGAACGACGGAAATCCGGAGCTGACTTAGCTCAACACACGAGAAACCCAAATAATGCCTAAAATCATTCAAGAGATACAATTCGACGGAGGCAAGACTCCAGATCCAGATAATTCCGGGCTAACAACGAAATGCAGAAAGGGATTCACCGCTTTTAGCCCTATAATCTAGCCCCAGACCCCGATAACTCGCAGTTAAACTGGCCAGTGGGACAAAAACTTCTAAGCAAGAAGAAACACATCACCAGAAAACTCAGAGAAATCTACACAAGAAGAACAGTGAACACATCAGAGCTAAATTTCACATACCTGAGCACGAAATCTTCCGGAATTTGCTGATCACAGCTGCGGGAAGATCGAAAAGCTGAATCTGGAAGGTGAAGATCTTCCATTACATCACGGAACCGGCGCTTCAAACGCTTGCATAGACCGACATTCAATGTAGAAAGGGTAGCGAGAGAGAGGGAGAAAGAGAGAGAGAGAGCAGAACAGAGTGTGGAGTGAGGGGCGAAGGTTTCCGCTTTCTCTGTAAATTTATGTTCGTACCTTTTCTGCTTTCGTTTCCACGCTCCGAGTGAAAGGGTGGTTAGGTGCTCTTGCCCAAACTTACCCGGTTCATCAACGAAACGGACGGCCACTAGGGACTCGGGGAGTTATCTCCGAACCGTATCACCCGTTTCGTCGGCCCAAAGGAAGAAATCCAGGACCCGAAGGCCCGGAGCGTTGTCAGTGGTTCGGACCTGGTTACTAACTGGATTCAGATTCGTTTTGTGATTTAACAACTGAATCTGATTATGATCCACCAAGAATTTTGGACCTGATGCTAATCAGATACCGATTCGGTTCTGTGACGTAACCTTATGTAACTCTTACATCTTTCAAAAGCGACATTTCAAATCATTGTTAAAAGTCAATTATTAAATCTTAAAGCATCGGATCCTGAGATTCTATGTCACTTGAGATCTAAAATCTGAGGCAATCAAACACGCCCCAAGTGCCACTAACTCTTCTAATTTAAGCCATACCATGTCAGCAAAAAGAATAGGATCATAAATGCGTTGGCACTTACATAAATTTAATTTCTCCAGGGAGATTACACCAACGCTCTTAATTGTTCATCATGTGCATATACAACTAAAATTTTGCCATAAAAGGCCAAGGCAGGTGGAGAGCATGCTTGTATCAAACTCTAGCTTTGAATTTAATGGGATCTCCTTCAATTCAATTCTTTAACAAGAAACTAGTATAAGATCTGACGTTTACCTGTACTCGATGTAGTGGCGGAGCCAGAAAATTTTTTTAAATCAGAGGCTTATGTACCTCAAGAGGCACTTACATGTATAATAAAGTACATATTACAAGATCTTAATGTAAAAAATGTAAAAAATGAAAGAAATTTGAGAAACTGGTGTGGGCAACTGCCCACAGCACCAGCTCATATATGGCTCCGCCACTGACTCGTTGGATCTTGGATTCGGATTGAATCGATGCCTGAATCACTGGCCCTTATTTCCTTGGAGAAGATTTTCTTGAGTTGAATGCATGGTTCATGCCCGTTACCTGGTAGAGCACCAACGGGCCAAATATTGCTAAATACGAGTGGTCCAGACTCCATAGGTCGGTGGTGTGAGTAGGGAAGAAAATGACTCCTTTTGTATGATAGCCTGACCACAGCATATAGCAATTTACACCTCATAAATGTGCCGCCCGTTTCGGATTGGGACGCATGCGACGTGCACGGGTGTTCGGCGATGAATATTTCGTGAAAAAAGGCAGTAAAAAAAATTACCATTTAAGAAACTTGCATGGAATATTTAGTGGTTAGAAACTTAGAATGGGAATTATGTTTTTTTTTTTTTTTCAGTGTCAACTAATTTTTAAGGAATTGAAAACTATAAAGGGTTTCGAGGGCCATGCATAGCTGGTTGGAGGGACGGACACGACCGAGGTGTCGAAAAGGCTGCATGTGGAACGAGTTGGGACACCTGAAAAGAAGGACAAGCGCCTTTTAACTGGCGGCAAAATGTACGGCAAAAGTTTAATTTATTTTATATACGCTACATTTTGCCTTAAATAATCGGAAATTTTAATGGCTTTCAGCATAAAACGGTTTTTGGTTCTAAAATTACTTAATGGATATCTTCAAATTTTTTTCTATCTTTAGCACAAATTTAGTCATATTCCCTTTTGGTGATTTGCTAAGTAAGAACCTAATTTTTCATAAGAATTGTTAAATAAGAGTTTCAAGTAGGTTTATTTTCATCACTAAAGTACATATTGATGGTTTTACCTAATATAATTTTTGTTATATTAGAAGATAACTAAAATATTCTTCAAGCGTTTATTTGACCATTTTTATGGAAAGTGTAAACTTTATCACAAAAATTACAAACAATGATTTTACTTAGTTTATAAACCAAAAGGTGAGCCAAAAGATTTTTTTCTTAAAAAATATTAATTAATTTTTAGACAAATATGAAGAATAAATCAATCCAGGACAATATCTAGTGGTGGAAACATCATATGCGGCAATGCATCGGCAAGTGTTATAATCATAATTTGAATTGAAACCGAACGGCAATGCGAGTTTTTAACCTTTCGTTTTTATGTTGTGTTTGATGGCTTGGACTTTTCATCCTATAATTAAATTTCTGATGTTTGGTGGAACAAACGTTGACAATGAAATTCCAGAAAAGCGGGGCTGCCGCTATCCAAAGGGGCCTCAAATTTCAATGCTGCACATCGAGCCGAAAGGCAGATGATCCGAAGCTTTAAATTGCCAAAATCTGAGGATACATCATGGAAATTGATGGGAATGATCGACAACGAAACGATGGCAAAATCATGGGTCAATGCTCAGATCTCTGCGAAAATCTGATCTCAAATTCTTTGTTTGAGAAAGCCCAGATTTTGGTTTAAAATTTTCCCTATATTTGCACATCCACGCTATTCAAATGAATATGTGAGTCAGTAGCGGAGTCAGAATAATTCGTTGGAAGCACACACACACACACATATATATATATATATAATATTTAAGATTCTCATTAAAATAAAAACTTTCAACAGACTGGTGTGGGCAACTGCTCACACCGGTCACAATGTGGCTATGCCACTGATGTCAGCATGGAGATCTCTTTGTAGGCTTGAACCCAGTGGTCCGAACTGGTCACCGTCCTTGTAGGTGGCGCGGCCCTTGATCACGATCACTAGGTCTAACTTGTGGTAGGTGTTCAACAGATTAAGAAAGTTGCATTGGATCCAATTTCAAGCTTCAAAACAAGCTTAGGTCCCTTAAAACCGGTCCGAGACCCGGGGCCATGGACTGCATCAACTCACCCATATCGGAGGCCGCAGGGGGAGGATCGGAACTGCCCATTTGGCGCCTAGCCCACTGTGTCCACCCCCTTGGAGACCCAAGTCACATAAAAGAACAATATAAGGAAGAGTCAAATGAAGCAAACAGGTCGGATCCAGATGGGTTAGGTAGATAGAAAATTAGATTGAGATCGGATTTGGTACTACCAAAGAGAGGGAAAACTGACTCGACTGGAGTTGGTCACACCCGATGAACAACCATCTTCGTTTTCTAAACAAAAGACAAAAGTTTTGAGTTAAAATATTATCTTCACTCTTCGGATCGTATACTTCGCAATTGCTTAAAGTCCAACGATGTTGAAAATGTTAATTAAAATACTTAGATACGACGCTCTTATCAATATTTTTATTTAAACAATATGAATGTAATCAATATGCATCATAAGATCCGTTACGGCATTGAAAATCGTGAGATCATTTGACTTTTAAAGTTGGAAGCAGACTTACATACAGTTATAAATGTTACCATAGTAAAAATATTCGCCCTTGGTGTTAACACTTGATCAAAGTAAAAAAAAAAAATTACCATAATATGAAGTAAGATAGATAGTTGGTGTAAATGCGAGTGATGAGGGGCGGTGAGGGATCCAGAATAATCGAGAAGATAGAGACAGAAAACCAAACCTGTGCGTGTTATGGGCAAAGCAGAATGGGAGCTTTGAATGAAGGAAGAGGGCAGATGAAGAACAGCAAATTCCTATGCCACAAAAACAGGTCGAGGATTAAATGCCTCCTTTTAAAAGCCTGGCTCAGTCACATGGGGGCTGTAATGAGACTGGTCCATTCATGGAATTCCCTCTTCCCCTCTCCCAAGAAACAACCTTGCCTCTAGGGCATTTATGAAAGCAACTGCTTTGCCTTTACTTTATATATATATATACATATATATATAGTGCCATCTATACTATATATATATATATATTTATATTTATATATTATTGAGAGTCCTTGTAATCCGGTCTGGTATGTGGACTTGTGCATTGCTATGACATATGATGAAGAAAATGTATTTGTTATTTTTATGTAACACTTTTGATTAGATGAATGGTTAGGTTGCAGAAAAATACTATTGAATCAACGTAAGCAGAGTAGTTGGGAGTGAAGTTTCAAGTATAATATATGTACTAGAAAGTGCTATTATAGAAAAACGAGTTGAATGTGTCGATTTGAATAATTTGCTGAATCAGCCAGTACAAGGATGCCAAATGTCATCCATAATTTATATTTTAAGACATTTTTGAATATTTGAGAGTTTATAATTAATTTTAATTATTTGATGTGATTTTTATTATTAAGAAACATATAATAGTAGATTTTGCTGATTGATGCCGAATGAGCTGTTGGCTACAATAAAAGGTTCCAAAAACAACAGGTGAAGTGAACTGTTTGCTGCAAAGGCAGCATCGTCACATATAGTGGCAAACTGTTTTCTGGACAAGGCGAAGCATCTACATTGCAGGTTGTCGCAAGAATTTTAAATGAACAAAATGAGCAAGAAACAAAGTAAAAGACAAAGGAGCGCTGTCTCTTTTTTCTTTTACTTAACTTCTTTTGCTATTGGCAAGATTTACTTTTTTTCTTTCGGTTTTTCACTTGTCCTTTGCTGCAATGTTCCTCAGATGATTAGCAACATTATTCTGATGCATTTCTTTCTCATTTCTGTTTTGCCTTTCTTCTATTTTCACCGTCTTTGTTAGCTCTTTTCTGACCTTGCCTTCACCAACAGAGCTAATTACCAAATGGAAATAGATCTTCCTCCATGCTTTCTCTAAACAAACCTTCATTTGTTTAAAGTATAGTAAAAAATAACGTTTTGGAGTTTTAAAGAGCGAGGTTTTTCTCGGGTATAATGCGACAAACTTGAAAAAAATAAGAAAAACACTATAAATTTTTTAAAATTTAAAAAACTAAAAATGAGAAAAAAATAAAATAAATGAGAAACTAATAACACAAACATATCAAAAGGTAACTAGATTTGCAACAAATAAAAAATAAACAAGAAAACTGGATTGCATTAAAAATTTGAAAAAAACTGAAAAAGTGAAAATAAAAGTGATTTTTTTTTCGTTTTTAACGTTTAAAAAAATGTGCTTTTAAAAAAACATGATTTTTTTGAAAAAAGTGTGCTTTTTTTTTAAGTTTTAAACGGTCATTTAATTTATCATGTTTTTTTTTTTTTACATTTTTTCGAAAAAAAAGCGTTCTTTGTGACTATCTCCTCCACAGTTGGGAATCTTTTGTTACATCACCAGGAAGAAGCATATAACTTATATTTATTTTGAAATCGGTTTTTAGTATATCATCTTGGGCTATAGCGGTGACTAATCACAGAAGCTACAATGGCGATGCTTTGTTAGTTGTTAAGTAGTAAATCTATACCGGTGATGCATTCACCGCTTCATAAAAGTGAGTTGGTTAGAACTTGGAACGAGATAAGATTTTGATTGTGATTAAAAGCTGATATGACATAGGTTTTCCATTGTTTATATCTGATCAAAGATCAGAAATAGTGAATCTGATCCAATCTAATCCATTGAATGTGATGGAATTGTCACTAAGTCTCTCTAAAAATCAAATTTCCGTAATTATCTTATGATTCAGCAAACAAGTTAGCGCATCCATTTAATGTGGCACAACTTTGATGAGCTATGAAATGTATTTCATCACATTTCATTAATTATATAAACGGACTATGGAAGGAGAAACTGTTAGATTATTTTGCATTATTGTGCCTTTCACCATTCAACAGCTTGCTTGCATTTCTTTAGTTTGATTTGAAAGTCGAACTGACAAAATGTCACAGATAAGAATAAGTAATGGAAACAAATCAACTTTGCCATTAGCAACTATAAAATTATTATAAAGCCAATTATAGTGTGCAATTTTATAACTTTTTAATAAAAAAAAAGAAATAACACATCCAACAACCAATTATAAAGTTAACCCAATCAATGTAATCTGAAAATTATAACTCAATTGAAAAACAAGCTTCTTATGCTGCGGCTTTATGCCATCTCTTGCATACGAAAAAAAAGATTTTAAAATCATTTAAATTAAATAATTACTTATTATTCAATTTGAAAAAAAAATGTCCATACCCATTAAACGTTACTTTGGGGCAAATCGAATTTCTTTTTTGCTGCCCATTAAACGTGAGTTGAAGAAACTGTCAGTTTGGACGATTTTTAGGCAAACGTATTTCCGAAAATTTCGGATCCACTTTCCTGTTCGATGGAAAAGACCGTTAGGGCTGGCATGGTGAGCATCGGCTTCTGCCGCAGCCGCCGTCCTCCTCCTTGCAGCTTCCTTCTCCCTCCTCTAGTCTTGCAGCTTCGTGGGTGAGCGAAACGGCGTCGGCGGTAAACAGTTTTCGTCCGGCGACATGCCGGCTGCCGTGAAGATCTTCGAAGCTCGTCCTGAAGCCTGCTTCAAAAGGGATTGGTTAAGAAGGCGCTGGAGCTCTCCGTGGCTTTTGTTCCTCTCATCGTCTTCTTCACCAACGGAAATCTCCGAGATTTCCACCGACTGCAGGTTCCTCTCCCTCCCCCCCTTCTCCCTCCTGCGATGAATTAGATTGATTGTGTTCTGTTCTGCCATTTCCTTGTCCTATTTCTCCTTTCTTACCTTGTTCCGGTTGGATAGATTTGAGCGATATTTTCCTTGCTCTCATCTTCGAAGTTTAGGGTCTTCTATTCCTGCCTCGAGTCGCTGATTATTTTAATCCATAGGCAACCGGTTTTTTTTTGTTTCGTGAGGTTGAGATTCCCTTATTTCCTTTGTTTTTTTGTTGGCATGGTCGTTTTTTTCAAGGGCTTTTATTTTCTGACCCGAGAATGGTGTTTTCGTTTTCTGCCGACCGTTTACGGGCTTACACTCTGTTCCAGGAATGAAACCCCGCAGGGTTTTCTTTTAATAGAATTTGGCAGCAGAACATGGTTTGGCAGTGTCTCAGACATGAGGCCATAAGCCATGTTTTGCCATACTTGAAGCACTGTTGTAAGGACGATTCCTAAATCGCAAATGCAGGCTGTTTTATGGTAAAATCGAGTAATTTTATGAGAAATTTTTACATTGAAGGTGCGGTTAGGAGCTTGGCAGCACAGTTGATACGTTTTCTTGTTTCAAGTTCTGTTTTAAGTTCTGACGGTCATAAATGAAATAAGTTTAGACCGACAGGTTTTGGACTTTCAATTGTCCTTTTTTGCTGACATGAAACTAAAACCATGTACACCTGGTTCTAACTTCAAAATGAGCATTTTTTGAACTAGTTGTGATGCTCAAAAAAATATTCGTAACATGGATTTGGCATCACTCAAGCATCTTAAAATATTACCTATGGACATTGGTGTCTCGAAGTAAAGAAGAAGAAGGAAAATGAAGGCCAACTTCTTGGGAATTAATTGACAGGAACTCGAGTTTCAAACTCTGATACTGCATCGTAGCTGGAATTCTGTCTCTGTATTAGAAGTGGTGTTGCATTGTTTTATGTGATATAAATGAGGGGGTCTGACTAACAGGATTTGTTTACATGCTCAACTTCTGAAATTTCACTTTGACAGTAGTTTCAGATACATTTTTCACGTCAGTATGGTCCGAGTCATAACTGGTGTTTTCTAATAGCATCCTGTTAGTGGATTTCTTCTAATGAGATGACCACTTCAATGCTCGATAAGGATAAGCTTGCAGACTGCTCTTATGCTAGGTCTTTCATATGTGTGTATATGTAGATCTTGTGTTTGCCATTGTAAGGAAGCTTTTTCCACATCTTTTGGTGATATTCAATTATATTTTTCATTATTTATTTTCTTGGTGGCTTGGCATTGGTGCCTTTCATTGAGTTTCATTGTAGGTTTACATATGTCACTATTGTGACTCACGTTTTTATGGTATAGCTCTGGTTTGGGCTTTGATTTGCTGATTGTGGATACAACTTTTTTGTTGGCTCATAAATGTGGTGTTCACCAACTCTTGGTGAAATTATTGAAGCCACAAGTTGTCGATGGGCCAAACTTTTGTGCAATGTAAACCTAGTCGCTTGTTTAGGGAGAGAATGTGCTTTACCCAATTGTTTGAAACTTCCACCTAGTTGAGGACCTGACACTTATGAGAGCCCTTCACCCTTAAACCAACATTTTGTGTAGAATACCCCACTTTTAGAGGAGAGCGGATGTAGTTCATTCTTCTACCCAACAAATCCATCTGGTTTCATGGACACTCCTCTCTTTAGGCAGAAGAGTTTCTACTTCTAGGAGATATACCATTTGATGTCAAGAAGTTTTTTGAAAGTGAAACTTTTTTATTTTACCTACATTTTAAAAATGTTTTCACACATAATGATGTATCTTCATCTTATTCTTAACACCTCATCGAGTAGAAGGAAAAAATTTCATGTTTTTGTTGCCAATCATTAGAAGAGGAAATCTACTAAGATTCTGGATATGAGCAGTGAAGAAAAATTCAATGAAGCTGAGAAAGTCAAGACTATGAAAGGCTATTGACTTAAGTGATCAAGCGTCTGCAAGGATTGATCAGGAAAATATCTTAGGAGAGCAGCCATAATGCCTTTTAAAATATTGGCAGGTAGCAAAATGAGAGTTGAGAGATGGGCTCGGGGCTCGTGTGGTTGTTCCTCTGGGTCAGTAATCGAGAGTACCGGGTAGGCATAAAGGTGATTTATGTCTATACCGCGAAGATGAAGACTTATGAACTTTTGACATGTTGAAAACCCGCAAGGTGAAACGGGTTGGATACATGAAAAAGCTACACATAACCACTAAAGTGGTGGAGCTCCGTAGTAGCCTTTGGGGTGGTGAGGGATTCCCTCAAAGGTGAAGGTCGGCCTAAAGAAAAAAATCAAAAGCAAAAAAAAAAAAAAAANGTACAATATTGAGGGTAAATGAAGGACATATCATTCGCACAATGAGCACTCAAAGCTTATGATTTAAATCAATGATTTATGAGCTATTTCAAAATGAAAACTTGACATCTTTTGTTATGTTTCCTAGCTTCTTGGACCTCTTAGGAACTGCCAACCTCACTTTGTTCTTGAAAGATGTCGTTTTCTTATTACCAAAACGGCTACCCATCAATCATATTCCATTCATATCGAGTGTAATGAATTTCCTATAGTGTGTTTGCAGTGTTAGCTGCACAATGACTTGCATAAAGATAGGTAAACAATTGTTTGTTTGTGTTTTTTGTTTATTGGCTTGTCATAATTTGGTAGGAAACCAACTCTATGCCTGTACATTTGAGAGCTTGAAAACCACAGCTAGAACACCTGAAATCTCCGAAGAGATTGAGTTGTTGTTTCTATTTCCAAAATTGTGGATGTTTAGGTGACTTTAACCTTTGATAATCAATTTGTTTTGCTTCGCAAGACCCGTTGTCCCTTGGGTTTAGCTTATTTGATTGCAGGGAATCTGATTTGACCCAGTGATTGCAAATTTATATTGAAAACAAAGAATTTTTGCTATAAATTTGTGAGAAAATTACATATATGTGTAGAAATTAGATTGCTTGCAGCAACCTGACAAGTTTCTAGTAATCGATTGTTTGGCATCTGAGAATCATGCATCTTTTAGTCCATCTTAGTATCTATTGGTTCCCTATATTCGATACGGACTTGCCACTTATTGGACTTTGGTTATAAATTTAAAATTTGGTGTTTGGTTTTTATCAAAAATATCATTTCAAAGAGATTTAACATAAAAGCCACACCAGATTTTTGTTGACATTGCCAGAGCATGGAGAAAGTATACCAAAATTACTTCTATTGCCTCTTAGTTTGAATCTGCAACATTGTTTAGTATTCAAGTGGAATCTTTCTCATTAACCTTGTAGCCATTAGTGGAAATGTTTGTACACTTTGTACCATTGCATGCTTTGTTGATTTGGTTTTTCTTTTTTTTTTGTGTGCGTGTGGGAGAGAGGGAGATTTTATATCTGGTAGGTAATATGCATAGGGTTCAACTTAGTTAGTGAATGTAGGATTCTTTCTACATTTTCTTGGTGTGTTTTTTATTCCAACTTTTTTGGCTTGAATTGTTGAATTATCGAGCTTAAAGTGCAAGGAGAGATTAGACCGGTAGGGATAGAGTAGAAGTCCACTTGTGTTTGATGGTTTAATTGAGTGTTTCTTTCTTAATTTTATTGCGGCTCAGCAATGATGGTTTGTGGAAGAACAGATCTTGCAAAGCTGGGATCCTAAAATTACTTGCTTGAAAAAGAAAAAGTGAACTTTTTTCTGTAAATGAGAGAAAGAAGGGTCGCACTGTTTGTGAATAATGTGTTATTTACTAAACTTGCGTAGATAGTGAATAATGGGTGGCTTTTTTTGCTTAGAATTATTATGATCGCAGTTACAGTGGGGCTATATGTTGATCAGGCATCGAGAAATTTTCAAGCCAGCTTCAGTGTATAGTAGTCAACTTTGCACCTTAACTGAATTTGACATGTTTGCCCCTAAGCCAAGGCCACCTTGGTTGAACAGGTATTTGGCAGTTAGGTGGTATTGCAGACTTGAAAGCTAGGGACTAAACTGTGACGGCGAGCTTGCAAGGTTAGGCATTTTCAAGTGGATTGTCACTGGCCTTTTATCAATTTCCAGATATCCTTTCCTTGTTCTACATGGGTTCTTGCAGGGCCATTAAATTTTCAGAGTTGAAGTTAGGATCTAGACAACAAGGCACAAGAAAATCCTTGAGCATTGGGGATACCTTGCAATTCTACGTGCTTTTCTGAAAAGCATTACTCAGGAACCCTATTATAGTTGTTCTGCTCTTCCTCAGGTTAATAGATTTGGGTTTCCTGTTAATCCACAATGCATATGTCAATCTTTCCTTTCACGTATCTGCTCAATTGTTCCTTGAAGACTGGGCTTTCATAGTTCCAATATAAGCTAAGCTGTTCTTATACAGTGCAGGTCGCTATTCCTATTCTTCTACTTCCACACCGTGTTTGGTCTGCTGCTTTGGCAGATATGCAACACACTCCCCCCTCAAATAGCTTCAGTTTCAGTGCTAATAGACTTCATGATTTCATGACTTGACATAGTAGAATACTAATAATGCTGACCCACAGGTGATCCTAATGCAGCCCAGCAAATTTCCTTTATATCTTCACTTGGAATGTAGAATGTGCTGTAAAGGTTAGTTCAAAATCTAAATAATTGGATCTCCAATGAGTAAAAAGACGAGTGGTGTTCTACAACTTATGGTGCTCTGTAGCAGCATGGGCAAAATGTGATGGCTGATGAACTTGCAGTAAATAGTTTGGCAGAAGGCTTGTGCCTGGGAAGGCGAGTAAGCTGTTTCTCGGTGGCAAGGGAGACTCACTGGTCATTGGGATGCACATTGCCTGGTTGACGCAATCCATTGATGGTTGAAACCCGTGAAGAAGTCCATCGACCAGGTGACAGATTGTATGGCGGCCTGTGAATGGAAGGTGAGTTGTTTAATTATATCAGGATCACTAGCATGGATTTATTTTGAAATAATAGATTTGATGTTCACTTGCACCTCCAGCATGACTTTTTTATTTTTTGCTGTATTATAGGAGACTGCCTAGCAAAGAATGCTTGTGACACAGGACTATCTGACATGCCTTAGAATGCAATCCCTAAATTATTATTATGTTTTATTGCTTACTGTTTTACCATTCTAAAAAGGACCAATGCATGCCTGCTTGATGTTAGCCATATCTTTGAGAGGTGTACACTTTGTTCATGGGTTCAGGAGATGAATTCATGCTCTTAAGAAGGCTAGCAGAATTAGTCCATTGGTGGACAAGGGGCCTCAGAAGTGTCTTGCAAAACAGTCATTTTGAATACAACATGCATGTGTGGTATTGACCTTTTCTTTATTGACTTTTTTTTTTTTATTCTGTAGAAAACGAACCGGACAACAAAGCTGGAGGTAGGAACTGGAAGTCTGGAATTATATTGGTGCACTAGATGAATGGTTGAAGGTGCTTTCTCCCTCTCTCTCTCTCTCTTTTATGGTACCCATTCGTGGGTTTAGGATGAGGGCAATTGTAATCACAGCAGCAAGTTCAACAGTCCCTACGTTAAGACGCCTAAGGAGGTATTTCACTTAGCTGGATCTTTGGAGCTGAGCCCTGACTGCTCGGGAATTTTAGTTTATCAAAGGGTTTCTCTGTCTGTATCTGTAGTGCATTTGGAAGAACCGAAAATTAGATGGTTTAAGTAGTTTGTCTCTTGACCCAAGGTGGCAGCAGTTTGCTGTAATGGTTTGATTTGGCCCTTCAAATTAGATTATAATGTTGAACCATCTAAAGTTAGGCAGAAAGGATGTCTTAAGAGGGGAGCGATGGTGACATGTTAAAGCTCTCATAGGTTCCTTTTGTAGGAGGCGTACCTGATGAAATTCACATTGAAGTACCTGATGAAATTCACATTGAAGTACAGGCAGCTCAACCACAATTGTTGTTGGCCTTTTCAACGGGACAGAGTTGGGTGTTTTTCTAGAACTTGTTGAACAGCTTGGAAATTCTTTGGTGTTGCGAGGCTGCTGGGCGTTTAATTGTCAGAGTGTTAGGCATTGGGATGGGATCCCCAAGAGACTGATTTAGGCATTGAGTATAAAATTGGATGGGATCCCCAAGAGACTTATCTAGTAGTGATTTTATATATGGTCGACGACCTCAAGTGGAAACCACCACAAACATTGAGAGTCTGAACATCTGAGAGAGAACCCTAATTGGGGATTAGGGCTGAGTGTGCGGGCGTTATTGGGTTGGAATGGGTGACCCTTGTTAGCGGTTAACTAACATACCAGAGCAGTGTTGAACTGTTGATCGATTCGAGCCAAAAGGTAGCCGGATGTCTCAGTCGATCATCCAGGTGCCGCTTCAGCCATAATATGAAATTCCTCATGGCTATTTGCTACTGCAAATTGGGACTGCCATGCCCTTTTGAGTTTTGTTTTGGGCTATGGCTCCGGTAGCTCTTCCTCTTCCTGGTCCAGGGGCGTTATGAGATTGCCGATGTTGGCTGAAGAGAGGTTTAGAAGGCGTACATTGGTGGTTGGTGTAGTTTAGTATAAAATTGGATCGAAGGACTACCACTAACATTGAGAGTCTCCACCACTAACATTGAGAGTCTGGCCCTCTGGCGATGGATAACCCTAAATGGGGATTGGCCCGATTGGGGGTTCGAAGCCCTTGTTAGAGTGGCTAACACAAAGCCTTTCCAATAATTAGGTGTTTGGATTCACCTACCTAATATTGTTAGGTTTTCAACTTGAAAATTTTGGATCAAAGGAAATTATCTTGAAATGTGCATCGGGTAACAATGAAGGTTTTCAACTCCAATGTCATAACTCGGATGAAGGCAATTTGAATTCCAACCATCTTTTTCGAGGTTTTGATTGCAAACAGTCCTCCCCCTCCCCAACAAACTAACTTCATTCTATGTTGGCACTTGGGGAATCCGTCTCCATCCTAAGGTGACATATCCTGCTCAGGACAGTGCTTGCTTGCTGTCATCTGTCATCTGAAGTGATGATTTTGACAAGAAAATTTTTATGGTTTGCTAGAGTAGGATTTTAGCTTGTTGACCCCCTCTCTCTCTCTCTCCCTCCCATTCCCTCTTGCTCCTTGTCTCTCTCTCTATCTCCGTCCATCTTGCCTCAACCTGCCCCGCTGCTGATTGAAAAAGAGCAGCGGCGGTTGGCGGTTCTGCACATCATCGTTCCCCATAAAGCTCCATTAGTGTGGTGGGCGTCAATGCTTTCAGACTTAGAATATATGGCGCATGATTTTGAGTGTTAACACGACTATCCTCACCTTCAGTGTAATCTGAGCGTCTTCAGTGTAATCTGAGTGTATCAATGATGATGCCCTAATCGAGTCCTCTACATTGAACCCCTACGGCGGCATGGATATCCCCTTCTTCAAGGATTTGGAGCTTCAACATGCCCTATTTTACTCACATCGATGGTGGATTTTACCTCGGCGGGAAGCTTGGCTTGTTATTGCTGTTAGAAGAAAGGCAACCTTTTCCCAAAATTTGGTTGAATCATTGGTTCTTTCTTCTTCTTCTTCTTGTGTATTTTTAGGTCGTTACATCGAAAAAAAGAGGCCATAAAAAATGACCTGGATTAGGAAAAATGAATTTTTAACCAACGGTACATTTACCATGGTTTTTTTACCTGGAAAAATTCTTTCCTCTCAAAAAATCCACGCCATCAAACGTGGCCTAACTGATGATTGCTTCCCAAACCAAAGAAAACGGTTTCATTTACGACTGAATGAATGAATTCTTGAACGAAGCTTTCTATCTCATCCTTGCAGTCTGGTCCCCCGGGCGTTGCTATGATACTGAGTTTAAGAACTGGTGGAAAGAGGAATCAAAGAGAAAACAACAGCTGTGCTTCTCCAGGGAATGCTGTGCATTCAAACTTCACTTTTTGTTGACAACACAAATTTACTTCCGTCCTTCAGTCTCCAATTTAAAGTACCGAGAGAAACAACATTCCATACTTGAACAGGAGAGTGAAGAGGCTGCCATGAGCTGAACCAAACTCGGTCGATCAAAGAAGGAAGAGGCGGTGGCGACAGAGAAAGGATGCGGTGCTCGGGGTAAATTTACCCTGATCACAAAAAAAATCCTTGGAAAAAAGTCGGACCCGGAGTGATGCGACTTTTTTTCGGGGTAAATTTCCCCTGCCTTTTTTGCGGGGTTTTTTTTCCTCCGTTTGATGATACCGGTTGAAGCTGAAGCTGAAAAAAACCACTCGATCTACAGTTTTTTTCTTGTCCATCAGTCGTGGCCTTAAAGTGGAAACTTCTTCAAAGAGCACTACTTGTTGAAGCTCAGTATGGGCCACCGAAGTCCAAGATGATAGAGAAAAGCATTTTCGTTTTAACGAGTTGCCACACCAAGCCCATACCTCGTTCAGTATGGGAAACCCTTTTTGGCCTTTAACTAGCAACTTAGGCAAAACGAACCACAATAATTTTATTATTCTATATATGCTATATTTTGCCTCAAATAACTGGAAATTTTAATGCGTGGAGAAAAGTTGTCTTTCTTGGGAGCGTTTTATTTTTAACTTTATTACGAAAACTGATTTTACTTAATTTATAAACCAAAAGGTGAGCCAAAAGAAATCATATTTCTTTAAGAAAATTGATCTCAGATGTATAATCACATTTTGTTAGGTATTTAACTTGAAAATTTTGGATCAAAGGAAATTTATTGTATTGGGTGACAATGAACCCAATGTGATAACGCGGATGAAGGCAATTTGAACTCCAGCCATCTTCTTCGAGATTCTGCTGTTGTTTTGATTGCCACCAGTCCTCCCCCAACAAAGTTTCCTATTCATTGCTATCTTTTGTGACAGATTCTCATAGTAATATTTGAAATTTTTAACGACAGGAGCTAGGTATGGATACATCTTTGGTTTTCAAAATTTATTATTGGTTTCCTTCTATCAAGACAATTAAGTTTCGAACTTTCATTAGGCAGATTAAGGCAAAAGCTGCGAACAGACGCTGCGTTTTTCGCTAAGAACCTGAGGCTTCTCGTTGTAGGGTCCCGGACTTAAGCTATAACGGTGATAAGCGTCATCGGAATTGGTCTTTTGCGGTGATGTAACCTCTGTATGGGATCTCTACCGGTGCTTGTTGCCGCCGCTACTTTGCGACGAAGTTATAGCGGTGGTGGAATTCACTGCGGTCGATCTACAGCGGTGATGGTTTGCCTCGAAGCTATAGCGGTGACCCCTCTCACCGTTGTAAATTTATACTGGTGACCGCCACTTGGAAATGGTCATTTGTAATTAAAAACGGATAATCAAACATTCTAATCCATTGAGTGCGATTGAATTGAACCAACTTCACTCAATTTCTCACCAGAAATCTTCTCTTCTCTAAAAGGTCTCCTTAATTTCTCATATCGCCCTATGAATGAATCCAATCATATAAACAAACAAGTTAACTGATCCATTTAATTTAAAGTGACACAACTTTGATGAGGTATGAGGTGCCTTTCATCACATTCATTGATTTTACAAGCACTAAATTTCAAACAAAGCCAATTAAACATCAGTAAAGTTGGACACACACAAAGGCTCTTGCATTTTTGGCAAAAGCGCATCTATGAAATTGACAAGACAATGCAAGTTTCAAATTTTGATTGGGCAACCCCATTAAAAGGCCGTGGTGTTCCTTACAGGCAAAGAAGGAGAAGAAAATCAAAGGGAGGAAAGGCAAAAACCAAAGCTGGTCTTCATATTGGACAACAAGGCAAGCCCATCAATGACTTCCAAAATTGCATGTCACAGAATAAATGAAAACAAAGAAAAACAAAGAGTACCATATTTACATAATCGGGTGGGAGTCCAGCTCATAATTCTATAAACTGGCTATGAAAGTAGAAACAAGTAGAGAACTTTGGGGAAATGCAATCAAGCTATTGAACAGCCAAAGAAACTATTAGAGAAGTTTGCATTATTGTGTGTGCCTTTAGCTGTTCAACAGCTTGCTTGCATTTCCCCAAAGCTTTTCACAGATAAGAACAAGTAACGGAAACAAAAAAACTTAGCCATGTAGCAACTGTCAAATTATTGTATAGCTTTCTAATAAAAAAAGGAATGACAAGCAAATGGAATATTATGAACAGTCAGAACCAGAAGGCGCCATCAAGATGCATACCTCATTTTGTCTGGCCCGAGAAACATAGTCTTCTAGATCAACTTCATCACTTAAGTTCATTTCGGCGATACAAACTTAGGAGAAGGTGTCAATCACAAAGTTTGTTATCAAATTTTTGAGTCCACATCCCGCAAACCCATACCTCCGAACAAACAACAAATTTTATATATATATATATATATATATATATATATATATATATATATATATATATATATATATATATATATATATATATATATATCTATATATATATATGTGTTAGATTAATCTAGAAAAATATTTCTACATTCAAATGCTAAACATGATAATAGCAGGGACAGGAAAATATAAACTTAACCCATTGAATGTAATGTGAAAATCAAAACTCACCTTAAAAACAAGCTTCTTTCTATGCCATTTCTTACATTAAAAAAACATTTTAAATTTTTTTAAATTGAATAGTTATTTTCTATTTTGATGGGGAGCCCGTAACGATCGAATAAAATTCAAACTGAAAAAAAAAGCCCTGCCCATTAAACGTGAGATAAACAAAATGTTGGATGGGGCAAATCCAATTTCTTTTTTCCTGCCCATTAAATCTGAGGTCCTGAGTTGAAGAAAATGTCCGTTGGACGATTTTGCCAAACATGTTTCCGGAAATTTCGAATCAACTTTCCTGTTTGATGAAAAAGCCCGTTAGGGCTGGCATGGTGAGCATCGGCTTTGCCGCAGCCGCCGTCCTCCTCCTTGCAACTTCCTTCTCCCTCTAGTCCTGCAGCTTCTTGGGTGAGTGGAACGGCGTCGGCGGTAAACAGTTTTCGTCCGGTGACATCTGCTCTGTGTGCCGGCTGCCGTGAAGGCCTTCAAAGCTCGTCCGGAAGCCTGCTTCAAAAGGGACTGGTTAAGAAGGCGCTGGAGCTCTCCGTGTTCTGCGAAGCTTTTGTTCCTCTCATCGTCTTCTTCACCAACGGAAAGCTCTGGGATTTCCACTGACTGCAGGTTCCTCTCCCTCCCCCCCTATCTCTCTCTCTCCTGCGATGAATTAGATTGATTGTGTTCTGTCATGCTATTTTCTTGTCCTATTTCTCCTTTGTTACCTTGTTCAGGTTGGATAGATTTGAGCGATCTTTTCCTCGCTCTCATCTTCGAAGTTGAGGGTCTTCTATTCCTGCCTCTAGTTGCTGATGATTTTAATCCATAGGCATCCGGTTTTTTTGTTTCTTGAGGTTGAGATTCCCTGATTTCCTTTGTTTTTTTGTTTTGCATGGTCGTGTTTTTTAAGGGCTTTTATTTTTTCTTACCCGATAATGATGTTTTCGTTTTCTGGCGACCGTTTACGGGCTTATACTCTGGTCCAGCCATGTTTTGCCATATTTGAAGCACTGTTATAAGGACGAGTCCTAAATCGCAAATGCAGGCTGTTTTATGGTGAAATTGCATAATTTTATGAGAAATTTTCACATTGATGGTGCGGTTAGGAGCTTGGCAGCGCAGTTGATAAGTTTTCTTGTTTCAAGTTCTGTTTTACTTTTACGTTCCCACGGTCTTCAAACTCTGATACTGCCTGTATTAGAAGTAGTGTTGCATTGTTTTATGTGATATAAATGAGGGGGTCTTTGTTTAGATGCTCATCTTCTCAAACATCACCTTGACAGTAGTTTCGGTTGCATTCTTGACAGTAACTGGTGTTTTCTAATACCTTCCTGTTAGTGTATTTCTGCTACTGAGAAGACCATTTCAATGCTCGACAAGGATAAGCTTGCAGACTGCTCTTATGCTAGATCTTTCATATGTGTGTATATGCAGATCTTGTGTTTGCCATTTTAAGGAAGCTTTTTCCACATCTTTTGGTGTGATTCAATTATATTTTTCATTCTTTATTTTCTTGGTGACATGGCATTGGTGCCTTTCATTGAGTTTTATTGTAGGTTTACATATGTCACTATTGTGACTCACATTTTTATGGTATCAGAGCTCTGGTTTGGGCTTTGATTTGCTGATTGTGGATACAGAATTTTTGTTGGTTCATAAATGTGGTGTTCACCAACTCTTGGTGAAATTATTGAAGCTACAAGTTGGCGATGGGCCAAACTTTTGTGCAATCTAAACCTAGTCATTTATTTAGGGAGTGAATGTGTTTTACCCAATTTTTTGAAACTTCCAGTTAGTTGAGGACCTGACCCTTATTAGTACTCTTCACCTTTAAACCAAACTTTTGTGTAGAATACCCTACTTTTATAGGAGAGCAGATGTAGTTCATTCTCCTACCCAACAAATCCATCTGGTATCATAGACACTCCTCTCTTTGGCAAACAAGAGTTTCTACTTCTAGGTGATATAACATTTGATGTCAAGAAGTTTTTTGAAAGTGAAAATTTTTAATTTTACCTAAAAATATTTTAAAAATGTTTTCTCACATAATGATATACCTTCATCTTATTCTTAATACCTCCTCGAGTAGAAGGAAAAAAATTCATGTTTTTGTTGCCAATCATTAGAAGAGGAAATCTGCAAAGATCATGGATATGAGCAGTGAAGAAAAATTCAATGAAGCTGAGAAAGTCAAGACTATGAGAGGCTATTGACTTAAGTGATCAAGCGTCTGCAAGGATTTATCAGGAAAATATCTTAGGAGAGAAGCCATAATGCCTTCTAAAATATTGGCAGGTAGCAAAATGAGAGTTGAGAGATGGGCTCGGGGCTCGTGTGGTCGTTCCTCTGGGTCAGTAATCGAGAGTACCGGGTAGGCATAAAGGTGATTTATGTCTATACCGCGAAGATGAAGACTTATGAACTTTTGACATGTTGAAAACCCGCAAGGTGAAACGGGTTGGATACATGAAAAAGCTACACATAACCACTAAAGTGGTGGAGCTCCGTAGTAGCCTTTGGGGTGGTGAGGGATTCCCTCAAAGGTGAAGGTTGGCCTAAAGAAAAAAATCAAAAGCAAAAAAAAAAAAAANAAAAAAAAAAAAAAAAAAAAGCGGCAAAAAGCCGATTGCAAAAAAAAAAAGAAAAAGAAAAAAAAAGCAAGAAAAACAAAAAGGTGCCTGTCAAGATATGAATGGCATGAAGGCTGAACTCCTAGGAATTGAATGTGACAGTTTTTTGTAGATGCAAGAGTCTTGAGTCAATAGCCATTCCTCTTTTTGACTTTCTAAGATGTTGAGGATGATTCTTTTATGCTCATATTTTGAAAATTTAAAGATTTTCCTTTCTAGAGATTCAACAACATTGATGTGAAATGAATCCTAATGCTTGTACAATATTGAGGGTAAATGAAGGACATATCATTCGCACAATGAGCACTCAAAGCTTATGATTTAAATCAATGATTTATGAGCTATTTCAAAATAAAAACTTGACATCTTTTGTTATGTTTCCTAGCTTCTTGGACCTGTGAGGAACTCCCAACCCCTCTTTGTTCTTGAAAGATGTCGTTTTCTTATTACCGAAACGGTCACCCTTCAAACATATTCCATTCATATCGAGTATAATGAATTTCCTATAGTGTGTTTGCAGTGTTAGCTGGGCAGTGACTTGCATAAAGGTAGGTAAACAGTTGTTTGTTTGTGTTTTTTGTTTATTGGCTTGTCATAAGTTGGTAGGAAACCAACTCTATGCCTGTGCATTTGAGAGCTTGAAAACCATACCCAAAACACCAGAAATCTCCTAACCTGCAGACATGGAGTTGTTGCTGTAAACTTCTGTTTCCAAGATTGTGGATGTCTAGGTGACTTTAACCTTTGATAATTGATTTGTTTCACTTCTCAAGACCTGTTATCCTTTGGGTTTAGCTTATTTGATTGCAGGGAATCTGATTTGACCCAGTGGTTGCAAAGTGATTGCAGATTTATATTGAAAACAAAGAATTTTTGCTATAAATTTGTGAGAAAATTACATATATGTTCAGAAATTAGATTGCTTGCAGCCGCCTAACAAGTTTCTAGTAATCAGTTAGTCTGTCTTTTACCTGAATTTGTAATCTCAGTTCTGCTATTGTATGCATTAGACAACTTAAGTCAGAGTCATGTACGCTTCTTGCGCAGTCTTTCAAATTTCTTGATATTCAGTTGTCGTTTACCATCGTCCGATTGGTTTAGAGAGTACAAACTTCAAAGTAGGTATTATTTTGGTTATTTTCCAGTTTATGTCTATCGTTTAAGGTCAAATTAAAGTGTTTATTAGTTTATCATAGAGCTCTTCACAGGAACTTTTGAAGAAATTAAAGGGCGGGTGCATCCAGAGAATCTTGCATTTTTGGTCTTAGTACACGTTTGGCATCTAGAGAATCGTTCATTCACTGGTTTATCAAAAATATCATTTTAAAGAGATTGAAAATAAAAGCCACACCAAATTTTTGTTGACATTCCTAGAGCATGGTGAAAGTATACCAAAAGTACTTCTATTGCCTCTTAGGTAGAATCTGCAACATTGTTTAGTATTCAACCGGAATCTTTCTCATTAACCTTGTAGCCATTAGTGGAAATGTTTGTACACTTTGTACTATTGCGGTATTGCCTGCTTTGTTGTTTTGGTTTTTCTCTTTTCTTTTATTTTTGTGTGCGTGTGGGTGAGAGAGAGATTTTATAGCTGGTAGCCTGGTAGTTAATAAGCATAGGGTTCAATTCAGTTAGTGAATGTAGGATTGTTTCATCATTTTCTTGTTGTGTTTTTATTCCAACTTTTTTGGCTTGAGTTGTTGAATTATTGATTTTAAAGTGCAAGAAGGAGAGATTAGAGAGGAATGTCTACTTGTGTTTGATGGTTTAATTGAGTGCTTATTTCTTGACTTTATTGCGGCTCAGCAGTGATGGTTTGTGGAAGAAGAAGATCTTTCAAAGCTGGGATCCTAAAGTTATTTGCTTGAAAAAGAAAACTGAACTTTTTTCATACCTTACTGTAAATGAGAGAAAGAAGGGTAGCACTGTTTGTGAATAATGTGTTATTCAATTTGTAGTTACAGTGGGGCTATATGTTGATCAGGCATCGATAATATTTTCAAGCCAGCTTGACTGTATAGTAGTCAAACTTTGTGCCCTAGAATTTGACATGTTTACCCTAAACCAAGGCCACCTTGGTTGAACAGGTATTTGGCGGTTAGGTGGTATTTCAGACTTGAAAGCTAGAGACTAAATTGTGATGGCGAGCTTGCAAGGTTAGGTATTTTCAAGTGGATTGTCAGGTGACCCACAAGGGATCCTAATGCTGCCCAGCAAATTACCTTTATATATTCACTTAGAATGTGGTGTAAAGGTTAGTTCACAGTCTAAATAATTGGATCTCCAATGAGTAAAAAGACAAGGACAAGAAAGAGAGCTGTAGTAGGGGCATGGTGGTGTTCTACAACTTATGGTGCTCTGTAGCAACATGGGCAAAACGTGATGGCTGATAAATTTGCAGTAAATAGTTTGGCAGAAGGCTTTGTGCCTGGGAAGGCGAGTAAGTTGTTTTTGGGTGGCAAGGGAGACTCGCTGGTCTTTGGGATGCACATTGCCTAGTTGAGGCAATCAATTGATGGTTGAAACCCGTGAAGAAGTCCATCGACCAGGTGACAGATTGTAGGGCGGTCTGTGAATGGAAGGTGAGTGGTTTATTATATCAGGATCAGTAGCATGAATTTATTTTGAAATAATAGATTTGATGTTCACTTGCACCTCCGGCATGACTTTTTTATTTTTTGCTGTATTATAGCAGACTGCACGTCGCCTTAGAATGCCCAATTTAACCAATAGGCATACATACATCATGAATACCCAAGCGTACATACATTATGAATCCCAAATTATTATTACGTTTTATTGCTTGAACTGTTTTACCATTCTAAAAAGGACCAATGCATTCCTGCTTGATGTTGTTCGCCGCATCTTTGAGAGGTACGCTTTGTTCATGGGTTCGGGAGATCAATTCATGCTCTTAAGAATGCTTGGAGAATTAGTCCATGGTGGGCAAGGGGCCTCACAAGTGTCTTGCAAAACAGTCATTTTTTGCATCACAACATGCATGTGTGGTATTGACCTTTTTTTTTTGGTTTATTCAGTAGAGAACGAACCGGACAACAAAGCTGGAGGTAGGAACTGTGTTGGTGCACTAATGAATGGTTAAGGGTGCTTTCTCTCTCTCTTGTATGATACTAATTCGTGGGTTTAGTATGTGGGCAATTGTAGAGCCATGTTAAATTTTCAATCAACATACATCGCCCTCCTCCTCATCCTAATTCTTCAGGCACCTTAGTCACAGCAGCAAGTTCAACAGTCTCCCAGGGGGGTATAGAGAAACCATACCCCTATGTTAAAACATCCAAGGAGGTATTTCAGGTAGCTGGATCTTTGGAGCTAATCCCTGACTGCCAGGGAATTTTAGTTTATCAAAGGGTTTCCCTATCTGTAGTGCATTTGGAAGAACCAAAAATTAGATTTTTTAAGTAGTTTGTCTCTTGAGCGTTTAATTGTCAAAGTTTTAGGCATTGGGTATAAAATTGGATGCTGGAGAGGCAGAACCCTAATTGGGGATTAGGGCTGAGCGTGCGTGCGTTATAGGGTAGGAATGGGTGACCCTTGTTAGCTATGGCTAACAACAACTGGTATCAGAGCACCAGAGCAGTTCCAGCCAAAAGGTAGTCAAAAGGTAGCCGGATGTCTCAGTTGATCATCCACGTGCTGCTTGAGCCATAATATGAAATTCCTCATGGCTATTTGCTTCTGCGAATTGGGACTGAGCTGTATGGCCATTGGCTCCAGTGCCAGCTCTTTCTCTTCCTGGTCTAGAAGCGTTACGAGAGGTTGTGCTGCCCAGAGGAAGTCACTGTCTGGCCAGTTTGGCCTTGAGAAGAGTCCTTGCCGATGTAGTTGGCCGAAGAGTTTCGAAGGCTAGACAATGGCAATTGGTGGTTTCGTGTAGTTTCAGGGAGTGTTGGGAACGAGACTGAAGCCTATAATAAATCCGAAAAGAAATTATGCATTCTCTGTGATAGTAGGATCACATGTTCCCAGGAGCACTAAGCAGGTAGAGGGGCATATATCACAATTCAGGCGTTTCCAAACCGTTAGCTCAGCCTTCAGGAATGATGAACACCTTCTCCTGAGGCACACCTTGTTGATGACCCATTTCCAACCAGTCACAGCAAAAGCACTTCTAAGATAATTTCAAGGTTAGACTAACATTGATTGAAACTGCCAGAAAATTTAAGAACTATGGATGTTATATTCTGGCAGGTGTCGCCCCAGTGGAAGTACTTTTTAACAACGATGTTGTTCTCAGTGCCAGAAAGGGTAATTACACAATTAGTATTGGAGGAATGGAAGCGGCTGTCGAAGTTGTAGAGAGGGGAAAAGATTTTGCCGTATTTCATTCCAGTGGATGGGCTACCCTGGTCACATTGCTTGAGAAGATCCGTAAAACAAACATAGGTTCCAATCTCTACTCACCGTGATCAAAGAGACTTCAACACAGAACTATTGAAGTCATTCAATGGAGCATCTCAGGTTGCTTGCCAGGAAATGGGGAGGGGGAAGCAATTGCAAGATCTGAATCAATGTGTATGTAACCACCTCAGACACAAGACATTATCAGGGAGACCAGGGTTCCTGTTTTGGCAGATGCCTTGGAACAGCCCATGCGAAAAGGCCCAGCAACAGGCCCAAATCTGATGGGCAGAAGAACCTGCAATCAAGAGATGTTTTAGTTCTGTTGGGGGTGATGGAGTTGCTGCAGGAGCTTATAAAGAAAACCACCAGGTTAATCAAGAAGTCAATGCACTGTGGAGGCCTGGACTGCATCTCCTGGCTCAACGGAAGGCTCTTCTCAGATAGCTACCATTTTTCTTTACACGTTGAGGACAAGGTGTTTTTTAGGCATTGGGCATAAGGATCCCCAGGAGACTGATCTAGTAGTGCTTATATATATGGTCCAAGGACCACCACTAACATTGAGAATCTGGTCCTTTGGCGATGGATAACCCTAATCGGGGATTAGGGGTTCGAAGGGGGTACCCTTGTTAGCGGTGACTAACACAAAGCCTTTCCAATAATTAGGTGTTTGGATTCACCTACCTAATATTGTTAGGTTTTCTACTTGAAAATTTTGGATCAAAGGAAATTATGTTGAAATGTGCATCGGGTAAAAATGAAGGTTTTCAACCCCAATGTCATAACTCGGATGAAGGCAATATGAATTCCAACCATCTTTTTGGAGATTCAGCTGTTGTTTTGATTGCAAACAGTCCTCTCCGAACAAACTAACTTCATTTTATGTTGGCACTTGGGGAATCCGTCTCCATCCTATTCATTGCTAAAGTATGTCCTTAAATTTTGACATATGAAGTGATGATTTTGATAAGAAAATTTTTAAAGTTTGCTCGAGTAGGATTGTAGATTGTTTCTCTCGGTACTTTAAACTGGAGACTGAAGGATGGAAGTAAATTCCTTAAATTTGTGTTGTCAACAAAAAGAGAAGTTTGAGTGCACAGCATTCCCAGGACAAGCACAGCTGTTGTTTTCTCTTTGATTCCTCTTTCCACCAGTCCTTAAACTCAGTATCATAGCAACGCCCGGGGGACCAGACTGCAAGGATGAGATAGAAAGCTTCGTTCAAGAATTCATTCATTCATTCAGTCGTAATGAAACCGTTTTCTTTGGTTTGGGAAGCAGTTGGATCCACATTTAAGGTATAAAGATGCAAAAGATTTCTCAGTTCATCAGTTAAAGTGGAAACTTCTTCGAAGAGCACTACTTGTTGAAGCCTATGGGCCATGGGCCATCGAAGTCCAATGAGATAAAAACGGATACGATATAGGTTTTCTTTTCTTTATATTTGATCAAAGATAAGAAATGGTAAATTGATTCATTTTAATCCATTGAGTGCGATGGAATTGAACCAACTTCACTCACTCTCTCTCTACAAATCAATTTTCTGTTATTCTCCTCTTCTCTAAAAGGTCTCTTTAATTTGCTTCTACTCTCATATCGCCCTATGAATGAATCCAATCATATAAACAAACAAGTTAACTCATCCATTTAAAGTGACACAAATTTGATGAGGTATGAGGTGCCCTTCATCACATTTCATTGATTTTACAAGCACGAAATT
This sequence comes from Nymphaea thermarum, assembly GCA_011799765.1. Classification (NCBI taxonomy): domain Eukaryota; kingdom Viridiplantae; phylum Streptophyta; class Magnoliopsida; order Nymphaeales; family Nymphaeaceae; genus Nymphaea; species Nymphaea thermarum. The sequence goes on from JAANDH010000030.1 coordinate 287,034, forward strand.
TCAAACAAAACCAATTAAACATCAGTAAACTTGGACAGACAAAAAGGCCCTTGCATTTCTGGCAAAAGCGCAAAGGCAAAAACCAAAGCTGGTCTTCATATTGGACAGCAAGGCAAGCCCAACAATGACTTCTAAAATTGCATGTCATAGAATAGATGAAAACAAAGAAAAAACAAAGAGACGTATAGGGCGGTGTACAGTACCTTATTTACATAATCGGGTAGGAGGAGTCCAGCTCATAATTCTATAAACTGGCTATGAAAGTAGAAACAAGTAGAGAACTTTGGGAAAATGCAAGCAAGCTATTGAACAGCCAAAGAAACTAGTAGAGAAGTTTGCATTATTGTGTGTGCCTTTAGCTGTTCAACAGCTTGCTTGCATTTTCTTAGTTTCATTTGAAAGTCCATGTGACAAAACATCACAGATAAGAACAAGTAACGGAAACAAAAAAACTTAGCCATGTATAGGGCTGCACAACGAGTCGAGCCAACTCGGGCTCGACTCGAACTCGCTCGAAAAAGCTTGGTTCGAGCTCAAAAAAGCTTGGTTCGAGCTCAGTTATAAATGAACTCAGTTATAAATAAGTCGAGTTTGAGCTGAAAATTAAACTCGAAACAATAAACGAGTCGAGTTCGAGTTTCCAGAACTCGACTTGTTTAAACTCGAGTCAACTCGTTATGTAATAATCAATTTATTGGACAAACCGGTTTGGGAAACCGGCTCACCGGTTTAGGGTTAAACATTTTTCTCTTGCGCGTCTTCTCATTTTCACTCAACCGTCTTTTGCCTCTCTCTCTCTCTCTCTCTCTGCTCTTTCTCTTGCTGGCTGCTGCCTTCCCTCTGGCTGCTGCCTTCCCTCTTCCGGCAACCACGACCTTTGGCAGGTCGCTTCCGGCAACCACGACCTTTGGCGTCTTTCCAACTACTCTCTCTTCTCGTCTTCTCTTTTCCGTCCACCAGACTGCCTTAGCCTTTACCAGACAGGATGGATGAAGGGCGTCCTTTCCATCCTATCACAAAGAAGAGAAAGAGGCCGGTCGTAGCGCTGGTTGGGCCTCTATTTTCCAGGCGGTGGAGCAGAGAGGGAGAAACCCATCAGGGTCCCTCATTTTTCTAGGCGGTACAGAGGAAGGGTCATTGAGCTCTTCCCCATTGCAGCAGCCGCAACGACTGCCGCAATCTATTGAACGAGAAACGGGAGGGGGACTTGCCGGGTCTGTTGCTTCCTTTCAGGCAATGGGTGAGGGGGCCGATGGTCCTCCTCACCGGTGGTGTGCAACAGCAAGAAAGGGGCTGTCAGCCCCTTCCTGGTTGCTAAAACGAAGGTAGGAGGTCCGAGTTCTTGTTGGCGATTGTCTGCTTCCATTGCCACAAAAAAGGAAAAAGAGAGATAGGGAGGGACTTGGCTGGATCCCTCCTCCTCTGGCGACTATGGGTGGCACCTCTGGTGTTGGTGACTGCTGGTGGCACCTCCGGTGCCCTCTGGTGTTGGTGACTGCTGGTGGCACCTCCGGTGTCAGGGAGCTCGACTCGAACTCGAGTCGAGTTCGAGCTAACTCGACTCGAGCTCAAGCTCTATGAGCCAAGTCGAGCTCGGCTCGTGTGCAGCCCTGGCCCATGTAGCAACTGTAAAATTATTGTAAAACCAATTATAGTACAAAAAAACCTGCTACAGATTTGGATAGTTAATCTGCTTAACACCCATCTCTTTAACCTTTGCAACAGCGTAGGAAAGTGTTGTCGGCGCGAAAATTGAGCGCATTAATGTCACCAATTTCTGCAAACGGACGTCAAAATGTGACCTCGGCGCGCGAGTTCAGATCAGATTCCGGCACACAACTGCAAAAGAATTCGAGTAGTATAGATTTCAGTAGCATAGAAGACCGTTTTTTCATGTGGAGAGAGAAAAAAAAATGCTTTAATTTTAGTGCAAGTAGAAAAAAAAATTTAGTAGCCCACTTGAGATTGTTCTTAAAAGGGATAAAATGATTCCTGCGCCTTATTACGTACTGGCGTACTTGAAACCAGAAAAGAGATCAGTCGCAGAAGCATTTCTTTACCTACATGAATCGTGTTATGTACATACCGATCTTTCTTTGGAGGAGATACAGTCGATTGACATATTACCAAGAGGCAATAGTAGAATGCAAACTATTAATCAGGTCCGTATATATATATACATATCAGAATTGATCTTTCTGAAGATCAATGAATGGAGAACAAGACAGTTGTGACAGACCTTCTCCACAGCCAAGCTTGGCTCCCTTGTAGCGCGTCTGAAGGCGAAGAAACTCCAAGAGGGTGGTCGAAGGATGGACGCCCGTCGCCGGAGAGCTCCACCTTCTCCCCGTTGAATGCAAACACCAACGTCTGCTTGCTGCACGAGGCCACCATGGTTTCCATACACTGTTTCTTCCAAAATTAATGTTTCCATACAGCTGCCTCAATGGCAGCTGGCTCCCTCGTTAGCAATATCGGGCCTATTTCCGGATATATCTCGTATTCTCCCTTTTGTCAATGAATACGATTCAAGGTTATAGAGGTTTTTTAATATTTGAAATCAATTTTAAATATTATAAAAAAATTAAATTTAACGAAAAAATCATAAAATAGGATAATATAAGTCGATAATAACGGTAGTTATACGCCAGATCAATGGGTGAGCAGATAAACTCAAAACGAAAACTAAACCACGCATACCGCTTTTTCACACTACATCTATCGGTAAGGTCCATAAAGCGTCGTATGATTGTACAAATAATCACCTTATATTTTTAAAAGAGAGTGAATTTTTTTTCTCTCAGTAGGTGTCCAACCATTCGTTTAGCTTTTCAGTAAGAGTGTAAACAGGGCAACATTTTCTCCCTCAAAAGAATTTTCGAATGTGTTATGCAAACTCTTATAGAAAGTGAAATTTATAATCTCAAAGATCGTAATAATTCTGATGGCTGAGTCTGATATTTTAAATATGTGCACTTCCAAAATATGTGGACAGGATATTTATTTGAAATTAAATCTGATTTGGATTCAAATCTGAATCGGATATGTCAAATCTAAATTAGATTTCCAAATCCAATCTGCTTTCTTAGTCTGATATTCACTTTTTTTTGTCTGTCTAATTTTTTTTTTATGGAGCATGTGGTTGAATGTCAGATTTGATCGACACCACCTTTTAACGACAAGATTAATTTTTCTCCGAAAAAATTGAATGCTATGCAATTGAACTAACTTCACTTAATTTCCCTCTACAAATCAATTTTTGGTGACTATTTTTCAAAATCTCGTCTACAGACGAAACTTATAAGGTTGATCTGTCAAATGCAATGCGATAATCACACGAAATCTGTGCAATTAGATTGCAACCTACCAGGCTTGCAGATAACCATGCATTAATACAGAATTACATGAACGCACATATGCACGTCGGAGTGCGTGTACACATGCACACAGATTTTCCTGTAAAGTAAAAGCAGAGACTGCTTAAAATATCTTTTCTTACACACCAGATAGCAAGGAAGACTCATGAGCACACATTCCAGGGCTTGCCAATTGATCAAGATAAAGAAAACCTCCTCTTCTTGGGCTTTGTGACATCGATGCTCCCACAGGTGATGCTCTCAATTTGGGACGTGTCCTTCGAGCCATGGCGGAAAGGATTCAGCTTACCAAATGTCTTCGACACAGATGCAAAGAAGGTTGGCCGCTTTGATGTTTTTGCTGCCGCTGCTGGCTCCGAACTTCTCTGCATATCCGAGACGATGGCCTTCATCTTCTCCAGCTCCATCCGCAGAGATTCATTCTCTCTTATCAAGGAAACATCTGCACTAACTTGGTTTCTGGTAATGGAGGCATCAGAGAGCTTGTGATCCTCACATCTGACCGTAAGCTGGTCATAGTACACAACATGCAGCACGACCTGAACAGGGAGCCTCTTGTTCTGGGAAGCATGCACCCTTGCATTATATGAGAGGCTCAAGGGGTCCATGATGCTGCACACTTTCTCTCTATCTATTTCATCCAGTCCAGGATGTGCCTGCAGTAATTAATGGATCAAAAAAGTGATCATATTGACCAAACAAGTAAGTGTAATTCAATATTTGATTGAAATTCGATTCCGTTTAGCTGGGTTCAAAAGGAAGAAATCACTTCCAAATCCATTTAGTTGGGTTCATTAAAAAAATTAATTCATCGGGTAAGATTGGAAAAAAGCTGAAGGCAAGGAACCTTCATGTAGATATCGGCGGCCCTGTAGAGGTCGTCGTCATGGGTCCTGGCCGACTTCGGGATGAGCACTGCCATCGCCGTGAACGTGGATATGCTCAGGTCGCCGTCGGTGGCGATCTCCGCCAGGTACAAGTCCACCGTCTTCGCCACCCTCTGCATCGCCTCGGAGGCGGTCCCCCTCGCTGCCGCGTCCCTGAAGCTGCTCCCCTTCCTCTCCTTCTCCGCGAACTCCGCCTCACGCTCTCGTGGTCCACCACCCGCTCCCCTTCGTACCCCATTCCCACGGCAAGTAGGTCGTCCACTGCCGCATGCTCCAGCACCGCCGCCACCCGCTGCTCCAACTCGCCCCGCACCGCCAGGGCGGAGTCCAGGAATATGGCGGCCCGGAGAAGGCAACATAGGAAGGACACCGGGAATGCAGTTTTCTCGTCCGGCATTGTACCGACGATCCCCTCGAGCGTCTCCCTCTGCCGCCTTCTCAGATTGGTGTCGCCCGCCCGACCGGAGATCGCCGCACCACCGGTCCGGTCACGGACGAGCTCCCGAAGGGAACGTTCGGCGAACGTCATGACCGTGGCAGCGAGGGTCTGCATCCGCGCGCCCCGAGATTTGAGGGAGACCATGAATTGCTTGAAGGAATCGACAGACAGGATGGAGAGCTCCTCCATCCACCTTCCAGGAGGAGGCCTCATGGGGGAATTTGATTCGTTATAAGCCTGAAAATGGCATTGAATACATTTAGGAGGAAAAGGCTAAATTTTCCGAATAACCAGAATGGATAAACGTGAAGTGAAATCGAAAAGTTCTTTGTTCGTATCAGCTTCCAAATCATGTAGACGAGATTTAAAAACATCCTGAATTCCCAAAAAACTAGATTTCAAAAGAAACCGGTTAACCATTTAAATTCTCAGTTTAAAACTAAGCTGGTGTTCAATTTCTGGAATTCTTGTACAAGTAAGCCATACCTTCAAGCTTGCAACATCCAAGCACCGCTGAACTATTTCTAGCTCCGCAGCCATGGGCAACAACTCCTCACAGCTCTTAAGCACGGCGATGGCACCGGAAAAGGTGGTGAGTGCGGCTTGTGCAAGAAATTCCTCCGTTCGAGAGATCAAGTTTTCCTGGCAATAAGCTTCGGACATTTCCAGGTACTCTCCGGCACAGCGGAGCGCGGCCACGTTTCTCACAGTGATCTCGAAGTTTTCACCATAGCAGAACTTGGCCGCCTTCTCGAAAATCTCCGGCCCACCTGGCAAATCCGGCAGATCAATTCTTGACAGATCCGTTTCCGAGCTCTCCAAGATCAGTTTCCTAATGTGGCCACACTTGGTCACCAACATGATCTGCGAGAGAAAATAGAGTGGTCAGTGGTCTAAGCAAGCATTTCCACAGAAGGTAGATTTTGCGATTCAAGTATTAAAAATCAAAGTTTAGTTATAATAGAGCCATCTATTCCATCCAAACACCAAATGACCATTTTAAGTTTGGGCATCAGAATCGTGTTTCTACTGTAACAAAGGAATGCCAACTTTAGTAAATTGGGATGATTCGTTTGTTTGATTTTTATCAAGAAAACTCAATCTGAAAAGAGACAGTATGAGAGGCGAGGTTGTCAAGATCAATTTTTTCAAAAATAGGCTAATTGGTAGCCGATTCATGAAATCCACTTCTTACTTTAATTCATTACCTTTTTAAATGCGTTAAGAGTTTTCATACTTCTAATTAATTGCATACTGAATTTTTTTTTTTTCTTTTGATATCTCCTTTACTGTGTGCTGGGGTACTGGACGTGATCAAAGTACGAGAAGGACAAATTAACTAGTCCGGATTTGGATGAAGATTATATATCGTCCAAGTTGTTGGTGAATCTTTTTAGATGAGGATGGCAGCCGTTGGCTGCACGCTGTGGGTCGAGTGGTTGATATGACTGATGAAGGAAGGGGGCCCATACATGTAGCCCCTGCACCACATGCACCCTCTCCCTCCTTGGTCTGTAGCTGAAGGCCCCGACAGGAACCGATCGTCGACTGTGTGGTCGACGACTGTCGTGTTGTTGCCCGATCGATAGCTGCCTTCACTCTACCGATCACCAACTCTTTTAATTGTCACTCTCTTAACTTTTACATCTAACGCTACCATCACTGGTCGCTGAAGCGACCATTTTCATGTTTCACCATAAAATGACAAGGCAAAATTTCCACATAAGATTCAGATTCTTTGAGTTGCATGTAGTTGAGACTGTCTTCACTCTACCGATAACCAACTCTTTTAATTGTCACTCTCTTTAACTTTTACATCTAACGCTACCATCACTGGTCGCTGAAGCGACCATTTTCATGTTTCACCATAAAATGATAAGGCAAAATTTCCACATAAGATTCAGATTCTTTGAGTTGCATGTAGTTGAGAAAGCAGGGGATGAGACGCGTCTCATACTTGATTCCCACTTTTGTGGCGTTGAGAGTAGATGGAGATTTCTCTTTATGATCTCTCTATCTGAATTTTATCACAGAAGCTTCTTCAATGATTTAATAATATTTAAGTATTTGGAGCTATTCGAGATACAGTGTCATCTATGGTGTATGCTAATCATCAGAATAACCATTCAGACTATTAATAATTACTGCATGAACAAAGGGATAACGTTACGTTTATACATATATAATATTTATAACGTGCATGCATGGATACCACATACAAAATTATTGTTTTAAAAAGTAAATAACAAGCTAAGTTTATACAAACTCGCATCACGGTAATCAGAAGACAATAAAATATGTTCCCCACGCACGGAGAGAGAAATGGGGACCATAATCAGTAATTGGTGTTCCAGTGGATGTCTTGGTAAAACCCTACATATCCTTCGGCCAGGCTTCCTTTCAATGGAGATCTACACGAGAGATCCGTAGCCTTAAAAAGGTTTTCTCAAAGCAGGATTAAGAAGGATGCAGTTGCGACCATAATCAGTAATTGGTGTTCCAGTAGATGTCTTAGTAAAACCCTACATATCCTTCGGCCAGGCTTCCTTTCAGTGGAGATCTACACGAGAGATCCGTAGCCTTAAAAAGGTTTTCTCAAAGCAGGATTAAGAAGGATGCAGTTGCGACCATAATCAGTAATTGGTGTTCCAGTAGATGTCTTAGTAAAACCCTACAGATCCTTCGGCCAGGCTTCCTTTCGGTGGAGATCTACACGAGAGATGCGTAGCCCTAAAAAGGTTTTCTCAAAGCAGGATTAAGAAGGATGCAGTTGCCGATGCAAAGCTAGTACTGTTATCTTTGAGAGCTGAAGCACACCCTCAAATCAGCGCGGATAAAACCAATAAAACCATAGACAAATATAAAAGATACGCGAATGATGGCTTATTTGTCGCCCTGAAAAAACTTCTACTAAGGATGAAGGTTACAAGAACACAATGAACAGATTCAAGTTCACTTGTTCTACAGGTTTTTGGCCTAAAATTCTGAGAGAAAGGCCACTAGAGAGATTCATTTGCTTTTCTGACAGCCTGCAGAAGTACTTATGGCAAGGAACTTCTTCTGGCTATCAAAACACTACAACAGGCCGCTTAAACCAAGCAAGAAAAAACTTCTATTGCTAATTAGAAGTATATATTTGAGAAAATAGTCAATTTGGAGCTGGATTTTTTTTTCTTTAAATTCATAAATGAAAAAAACATATAAAAATGAAAACGAATACGATGAACTTCATTATCTCTAAAAACAATAACAATAATAACGGTGAATGACGACATTTGCCACCAATTAGATTCAAATGGGCAATTAAAGCTGAACTTCACAACAAAACTAACCAGGATATATCTACCGCAAAACTTCAAGACAAGCAATGAAAATTTTCACGGCAGGCGCAGACTTGCATGAAGATTTTTTTTTTTTAAAAAAAAAAAAAACGTAAAAGGCGGTGGTGGCTGGTGACTGATCTCAGGCGACCTTGCTGCGCTGCAGCAAGGTCCCACCACAGAACTATGGTCGCCCATATTTCCGGCAAAGACGGTGGCGCCGGCCACCTGCAACCTTTCAATCAGGGCATGCTTTCAAAGCCACGGTGGAGCCATCACCGCGGATATATACACTTCAACCTCTACCACAGAGAGCTCAGTTTCAATTAACTTACCTTGTGCAAGCAGAAATTGGTCTCACCGACTTGAACCACCACGTCGCTCGGAACATCCTGAGATAAAACCCTGTAAAAATACCAAAGGGAGGTAAGAATACATGCCATGGCCAAACCAGTTGCCGCAAGATCAAATTCATCGGAAAGCTTTTCAAATATAATCAGATATCGGTGCTTACAGTGAAGCACCAGAACGGAAAGCCTATGTTAACGTACCATTTTCCGGTTTTCTCGACGGCGAAGGAGAGCCTGGCACTCTTGGTAGGGGCAGCCATGGCAGCAGTTGAGCCAGAGTTACCTGGTCAGCTGCTCCGTGTCGCCTGCGGTCTTATATAGGAGAGGCGCAGGAGCTCCTCTCTCGGTCAGCATTTTCTCCGCATACTTGGCTTTTTCTTATTTCTCACTTGTTTTTTAACTGTTTGCCTTTTGGGTAAAAGGGACATCCCCTTTACAAGATACAATGTAATCTCCCCAACTCGATCGCTTTTGACTTTTGAGGATCTATCACGAGACTCGACATGCTATCTAGTGATGGGCTTGGCTTGACTCTGATTGAAGGTACACGCTACTTTTGTCCCGCAAATTGGTAGTCATAAGCCTTACAAAAAAAGATTATGATTAACATTAATTTATACGATTTTATTTTTTTTATGTTCATTTTTTTTTAATGTTAGTTTAGCGAATCAATACCAGCTTAGTCAAGCTAAATTTCTGATTTGACTCACTAAAAAGTGCATGACTCGTCTAAATCAAGCCAAAGTGACAAAATTTTAGGACCCAACTTGAGCCATCAATGGGGTCGCTTGTTTCATAAGACTTGTTTATTGGGCTTATTAACTTGAAATCTAATGTTTTAAAAATTAAAAAGAAAATAGAGAGAAAGAGAAGAAAGGACCTCATGTTCTTTCAGATAATTTTGGAAGAAAATTATTTAGTTATCTCAACCGTGATTGGATTGGCTGACTAGATCCAATGCCTTGTGGTTGGTGGCTACTGATGACTCATGGCTCCCGCTTGGCCACGCCTTCTCGAGACAAGAGTTGCCATGTAGGACTTGACTTGCAGCCAGTCCTGTCAGTTTCATATTAGCTACTATGACATGGCGCTCTGCACTAAGTTGATGATAGGTCCAACTTTAGCGCATGGCAGAAGGCTCCTATTGGCTAAACAATAGATTCTGTTTGTTCTCGAATATGAAACTCGTTATACATCCCATAAATGCATAGAGCATATAATGAACAAAATACTCTTAATAAAAGTGAAAAAAAAATGTAACAAGATTGCAGAAAAGCAAAAAAGATCAAAAAGTATATTTTATTATCAAAAATTTCTAAAATAAGCCCACCTGTGTTCACGAAACTGGATCTCTAATGAATCTAGGATGAGGAAGAAGAAGACCAACTGCAGTTTGAGTTCAAGAAATCAGAAAGCAAAGCGAGGTGAAACCAACAGAAGTGATAAAACTAAAACCCACTCAAAAAACGTATATGAGCACGTTAGAATTGTGAGTTAATAAGGGTTTTCTATGAGACTAACTATATGAAAGTGATGCCAAATAAGTAGAGTAATTAAGAGCGAAAGGGCGAGCGAGGGTACTAACGAACAATTAACATGGAACCTGCCAATTTGGTGAATTGGCGAAAAACACTTAATACATAATTTTAAAAATAAATGAAAAATGTATTAAAAAAATAAATAATATAAATATATTTAAAATCTCAAACTGGTTCAAATTGAATCGATCTGCAGCCTATACCATCAAATCGGCAAAATGGCCTCATTCTGATAACATTTTTATCAGACTATATGCACAAATACATGTAGTAATGCCAACAAGTCCCAATGCAAACTATGGCACAACCGAAGGGCAGAAAATAAAGGGAAATGAAATATTTTAAAATAAAGGAAAATAAAATATTTTAATCGCATATTGGTCTTACATCTTGTTGAATAATAATAATAATCATAATATAGTAGTAGTAATAATAATAATAATAAGCTAATGTTGTACTCAACTTTGACAGGGGGCATTCTCAAGTTATAACTCACGTATTTCGTCAGCATACCCTCAGATAATTGATAAGCTACAGATTTGCAACATCAAATTTCTATTTCTTTTATGATATTAAAAAATTAAAAGCACAGTCACTCTTTTTTTGATGGAGAATGAGATGATGTTCCCGTCTCCTTTCTGAGAGGCCTCTAGAGAGAGGATGCTTTGTGATTGGTTTCTGCATCCTCATTGTCCTCCTCATAAGCATCTAAACCAAACGTTTGTGAAAACATACTCTCAGTGCAAAATATAAGTTAAGCCTGAATTTGATTCTTTTCTTGCATACACATAGTCTCAAATTTTGGGTTGGATTCAGAATCAGGTTAGATCAAATTGATGTGATTATGCATTGGTTTTGGATCTGACCAGCGGTACAGATTTGACTGAAATTTCTACTCTGTTGGGCAGGAACCCAAGGGTTCCCCTGCCAACCTTCATTTTTTTTTCGTGTGGGTTTTTGTCCACCCTAACTCCTATTTGCATGTATATTTATCACAAGTGCCATAGTTGGAAACCTCTCTCTTAATTAGGAAAATATCTTAAAAACCTGATATTTTGGAGAACTCGTTTTCGAGAAATGAAGAAAAGCATTTGTTCATATAAATTCTGAACTATAACTAAAAACAGGACAAGTACGTAAATTAAAAAAAAAATTAAGTTCTATGTTGAGATCATGAGGAAAGCGTTGTGATTCTTTTTGGGGTCATATTCATGTCTTGAAAGATCACATAATAACGCCTGTTTTGTTCAAGATGAGTTCCTATTCCTTATGGCGTTCTCAAGTGGGCCAACAGCAATCCAGGTGCTTGTTACTTTAATTTAGTAATTTAAAATGCCAATAAAATAATCCATTTTCTTAAAAAAAATTATTACTAATATATAAATTTTAGATGCAAAGTTATTAAACTTTAACGGCTCTACATTGATAACAATAATAAACTGTTATTAACATAAATCTGCCCCCAATCTTAAGGCATGTTCATAAAATATTAACAAACTATTGCCAAATGAGTCTCAACTCATGTTCCTCAACTTGTGCCTAGCTATTACTTAAAGAGGAAACTACACGTAGGCTGGGATTGGCACTTAGACAACACGAACACCAATCCAACGCCTTTGCTCTAGTTTAAATTTTTTCTAGATCCACCACTCATCTCTGTTCATCTCTGCCACTGTCATGATTTATGTTCATTGTCGTATTGTTTATTAGGGAACAGTGAAATCTATACTAAGAACACATACTTATAGTTTAATCATTTGGAATGGTGTCAATGGACCATGTTGAGTACCCACAAAGTTTATGATCAACGCTTTTCTAATTTACGATCTCAGACAATTTCAATGATATATCACCTTGTAAGTCTGACTATAATGATATCCATGCAATTTTAATGCATTAATTTTGAAAGGTGTGACACTATAGTGACGATTCATTGATTTGATTCCGAATAATACATCATTCAACTCAAATATTGTCCTTCACATCATTTGCAACTCAAAGGAATAATAGCAAAATTTATGTGTTGGCATTAATAATAACTGTATGTTTAGTAATAATGAGTACTACTATTTCTCATTTTTTTTCAATTTAATCTTCATCTTATGATATTATTAAGATCAGAATCCCCAAACAATTTGCATTAGATCTGCTGATATATATATGTATTAGCTTTTTTCATTAGTGGGCCGAACTATATACGCAAGCAATTTTTTGTTATCTTATTATATATAAAAAGCTTAGTAACAACTCTTTAACTAAATATAAAATTGGAAATCTACACTAATGATTTTATCAAAATTTATCATTTCGGTATTTTAATTACCGAAGCAAACACGAGCAAAACCTAAGTCATCTAAACTCTTATCAGACTTCAAAATCCTTTAGGAGTGTTTGATAGCCTTATCGATTTGAAATCATTGGTGATCTCAAATCCACAGTCAGGCCCTTCTTTCCTTCGACCTCAAATCTAAAGCTTCGATCATCAAATGAGGATCTCAAATCCACTGAACTCAACAAGTCCCAGCAGGTGAAGAAGATAAAAACTTAAATACTCAACCAAAAAAACATCTTAACCAATGGAACACGAGGCACCTCCATCAGACCGGCAGACACCTACGGCACCTGTATTCATCCTTGGGTACTTCAACAGGCTTCACGCTTAGGATTAAAAAACATCTAACCCACCTACATAATGTTCTAATTTTAGCTGTTTTAGTTATATATTTTAAAGTATCCAAGAATTTAGTACTTAATTTGAAGGTTGAATAGTTTTGCACATTACAGATTTTTAACATATATATATATATATATATATATATATATATATATATATATATATATATATACACACACACACACAGATACCCTTGTCCAACATTTTAACTAATTTCCCTGTTGGACACACCTCATACCCAAGCCACGCCCTCTACCCGCAGCACTACCAGTATCACTATATAACAGACTAGCCAAATCCAAACGGCTTCACGACCCAACTATGACAACGCAAGGCAAAAAAGGAATTGCCATCCGAAAGTAAACGACAGAACGTATTTATGAAAATACAACAATTCAAAACATGAGTATATATATCCGCTTTGTTGCACTCAGTCAATTTCCTTGGATTAGCGATGCAAAAAGAGAATATATCATTCTCTAAGTTCCTTCGACGGACCCGTTATAAAGCATGCTGAAAATTAGAAAAACATCCGACCTAATCCTATTCTGCAAAGATCCAGAAATGAACCCCGTAAAACCACAATTTGATCACTACACCAGTCCTGATTTTATTACCACAGCACTATCTGCCGCCAGAGACACTAAGGTCGTCACCACAAGCAATGGCCACAACGTCTGCCTTGTCAACCAAGGTCTCCTCCGCAAAAGGTCATGCCCTTCGACAATGGAAGAGGCCTTCATCAATTGAAATTTAAAAAAAAAAACAAAACAAAACAAAATAGGAAAAGCAACTGGAGGTTGTTGCAGAATTCCAGTTGTTGTAGAGAGAGAGGGTTTGAGAGAAATAGAGATCAGGCCTGAAAACAGAGGACCTTTTGGCCAGCCCTCATTTCTAGAGGAAATGAAAGAGAGAGAGAGACTTGTACGCCGGCTGCCATCACTGATCGCCGGTCGCTGCACGCCGTCTAACGATGGGTGGCCATCTTTGGATGTGGATATGAGACGGCCTTGCCAGTGAATGACATATTCGAGCAAAACTGAGACCCGTTTCGTTTTTCCTAAAAAAGATGGTCTCGCCTAACCATAAACTTAATACTATATATTGATCCACATGAGGGCATATCCAACTCATTGAAATATCAAATTGAACCAATCAATGCCAGGCCCAACGTCGATAAGCAAAATAAAATTTAAGAACAAGAAGATTGAACTAGATGAATCCCAGTCATTATACCCCTCATCACGCACAAAAATATGCATCAATTTCCATATGTAACATGATGGGAAGAATTAAAAAACTGATTTTCATAAAAGAGAAATGCTTACCAATGGGCATGTCACCAATTGTGTAGTCCATGAATTTTGTGCACCACTAGCATGCATGAACAGCATCTACACATGTGCATATCTAGTTAGTAGAAAAGCAACTGCACATATAAATTACATAATTGTAAAGAAAGTACTTAAAACTTACAAGGGGATTCCCATCATCTCCTAGGATGTACAACTTCTAGGACCTTATCATCTTTCATTGAATCTAGAACCTTAAAACAACAGACAAATTTACCATTATCACACTCACTAGTACAATACATTTTTGCTATGAAAGTATATTACAGAAATAAATTGCTATAAAGAAGACTTTTAATCCCAGTCATGTGAAGAAAAACAAGACAGGAGAGCATAATCAGTCTAACGTGATTAATAAGCTTACCATTCATTCATCAAGTTCCAAGCCAAATTCATAAGAACAGTTGTCCAATCCACAGCTTATTAAGAACTGAGGTAGTGGAACATATAGATGCTGAATACCACGCACAAAGTCCAGAGTCGTCAGTGTAACAGCATCAATGACTTGCTCCTTGTGCCCCTCAAACCAGTTTTGAGGATAATCAAGTATGCCAATGAGCAGTTGAGCACTTTTCCTGTCAACTACAGTCTTAATCAGTGTTATAAAAATCTCACTGCAAATCAAATTGGTTAGGGTGCCTATTTGGTGAACTGGTTGATTCAATGACTCAATCAGTTGGGCTTAGAAACAGATATTGTCTACTTTTGTCAAAGAATAAATAGCATATAAAATAAAAAAAATCTTTAAAAACTTGAGAAAATAACAAAAAACTGATAGATGGCATCCACTGAATAGAACCAGTTTGCCAGCAATTTGATCCACACCTGTGATTCATAATATGTTTATCTTTTGATCAAGATGAAGGTCAAACAGCTCATAATATCTGGCATTTTCTGTTGCAGCATCGTTAATGTGGTCACTGGTCATGATGACTATAGCAATAAAATTCAACATGGCCAAAGCGACAAAGATGCTCACAGCAGAAAGAAAATAGGAGAAAAATGGAAAGTTGTGGTCATGGCACTTTTCAAAAGCACCCTTCAGCATAGTGTTCAGGAGATGAGGAGGCCCCCTCTGACTTTGCAGCTAAGAAAAGGGAAGTTATCGCAATCAACTGCATGGACAAAAGACTTGCATAAATCTCTCTATAAGGAACATACCATTTTTAAGAAAAAACAAGAATTTGCTTCTATTAGTGCATACATCATATATGGAAAATATGATTTCTTCTCCTTAATATCACTTTGACATGTTCTTCAATTTCTTCCTTTTCCTTTATAATTAGATTTTCACATGTGTACGAGGGGAAAAAAATTGTTATAATACAGGTTTTCGTACAAGAACTTGCCTAAAGTTTAGTTTGAACCCATATGCCTGCAAACCTTCTACATCAAATGTGTGAAATATTTCGAAGGGAAAAATAATTTTTAGGCACACCATAATTGTGGTAATCTGTAAACCAATCTCCTTTCCATAAAAACACTAAAAAAACAAAGTGACACTAGAACATAGTAACATAGTAGCATTATAATCCTATATGACAAGTTGAACCCTTACTATCTTAGAGAAATTCAACAATGACATCAAAAGACAGTGGACACTTATGCCAAAACAGAGAAGTACCAACAAGACCAAACACAAGAACAGCCTTTTCAGTGACAATGAAGCTTACATACTTCCTTTCTTTAATCTTTATACCTTCAGTTGAACTTGATACAAGCACAAAAAGAAAGCAAGCTTTTAACTGTATGAATTGCCATATTAGCTCTGAAAATAAAAACACTATATATGCATATTTGAACGGTGGGTCCATAAGCCACAGTTTTAACCTTCTAGGCTGCACTAATACACCACTCAGCCATATCCACCTGCATTGTGATATTTTAGAAATGCCATGAGAATTCAAGCACTAGCTGCACATCAACAAATACATATTTTTCAGTACTTGTGCACGTGCATAAGTGTCTTTCTGTTTAGGTATGAGAGAGAGAGAGACACACACACACACAAAAACACATGTGCATAACATGTCTAGGGGGGGGGGGGGGGGGGGGGGGGGGTGTTGAGAGAGAGAGAGACGTGTGCATATGGAAGAGACCCTGAGTCATATCTTCCATTCACGTTGCTCCTCTTTGGCTAAAGTTCCTTTTTGTAGTCATGTGATCTTTTACAGACGTGTGAACAAAATAAAGCAATTGAAAGCATCGATACAATATCAAACTCAAAGACTACAAAGAGAAACAACTATATCTGATGAAAACAATGGCCTCGCTATAGTAGACGGCCTTCCTAATATTGCCTTGCTGTGTTTTCATGAATAAAGATTAAAGTAGAACTTATCAAGCCATTGGTAATTTTCCAGACAATTGAACAACCATGCGCAAGTGGAGAAAGTTTAGAAACCAACAAAAGGCTATGCACCCGATTTCACCACAGAAGGATTTTAGAACTCAACCACCAAAACTACTTCATTTCTTGTTTTTTCAGTGATGATTTTTCCTTTTCATATGCTCTTTAGTAAGCATATCTCAATTGTCAGTTCATAGTAGCTTCTACTGCTTGCTTTCCCAAAAGTGCGTTTCACTTCTCTTATCGACTCAAAACAAAATATTAAACAAAGTTCCGATTCAAACGGGAAAGGGAAGAGCATAATCCTACTTAAATTGATTTCAATTCGACAATCTGTAACTAGCATGAGTTATAGAAGGCTGGAGAGACACGAATAACTAAAATGGATGCTGGCATACGTAAACAAGATGAAAGGACATTGTAGTGAAAATGGAACTTTGTCAAAAAAATAAAGATTTTGACTTTTCATGTATACAAATATTAAATAACAAATCCGTAATACAAAATCTTTTACTAAATAACGACATCAAAGATGATGTTCTAACACATGGATGTCTTCATCTTGGACTCAAACGTTTATATCAACCTTTTGACAACACAACACACAAAATAGTTGGAGATGATAAATTGTTCAAATAATAGACATCTTCTTTTTCAAAACCATCACCAATCAACATCTATGTCTGGTTATCCTATGCCCAACATTTACATTTGATGACCCGAAACCTAGATCGCTGATTTTTTCATTATAAACCTCCACGTATGAAACCCGAATCAAAAACTCACGATCTGTTGTCTAGTTTCATTACCGAAAGCGAAGGAGACGCCTGCAATGGGATCACAACAGTGCGATCGTTAAGCGTACTTGTAGGGTTCTGTAGAATGTAAGAAAAACGATTGACCGATCGATCGATCAGTAAGTGTTGAAATCGCGAACAATGGGGGACGGTGAACTCTCTCTCTGGAAACCTCTCTATTGCCCTCGATCTCCGAACGGTCTTCTGTTTGTCCGCTTTCGATGGATCGATAGATCAACGAGCGGGGGCCAAAGCCGATCGAACTCTTCTCCACTTCGTTCATCTGTCTCTCGACCTTCTAGATGCCTCCCTTCCCTTCCATGTAGTGGGCCTAGCGATCGAGCAGCATTGTTATTGTTGATCGAAAAATACCCCAATGAGAGCAGAAAAAACAGAAAGAGCGAATGGAGGAGGGAGGAAAAGTAGTCTTACTCTACCACCAGAAGCAAGTGGATAATCTGGTCCAGCGGGAGGATGATGGATAGGAGCTGCTGCTCGAAATTCCTAATGATGAACTGCGGCAACCCACGCCCGCAGTCTGCATCCTCCTTCCATCGTCGGCGCCATCGAGGATCCAGCCTCGCTCCCTGTGAGAGAGAGAGAGAGAGAGAGAGAGAGGGTGCTTTCCCTCCCTCCCTGGAACTTGGCGGGAAAAAAGAAAGCCTTCTTGAAACAGTAACCGTTGAGAAGTTGCGTTTCTTGAGCTTTACAAACTCAAAATTCTGAAGCCGCAAATACAAATTATTAAATTATTGCTGCTAATTCCCCGCCCCAAGCATAAAAGAATTCTGGTATAGTGCCTTATTTTTCATTCATTAATTAATGAGTTACGGATAATTAGTGTGAGAATATCGGTGAATAAGATTTGAAGATGATGTATATTTACATCTAATTTATTGGACATTCACTTGTTTAAATTCAACTTCGAAATCAAGCCTGAATAAAAAAGAGTATATTATATTTGAATCCGACTTTTAATTTCACAATTAAACCCGAGCTGGGATCCACTTTTAAATTCATAACCACATCTATTTAAAATTATGATATGCTCCGAACTAGTTTCAAGTTATATGGATATTCAATATAGGAAATTTTATCTAATGTTCATTATCCACTCATATACTTTTTTAAACTCCAGGGCGAATATTATTTCTTAAAATTGAATAAAAAACCCATGTTTTCCTGATCGAATGTATTTTTTTCTTCGTATCAGATCCGAATTCAAATGTCTAGTCATTAGATTCGGGTCATTACTGTTTCAAATGATGTTTTAGGCCTGAGCATATTCTAGGAATCCTTGTTGCTTGGATAAGAATGTATGGGCTGATTCCCTCCATTTTTTACTTTTAAATCAATTTAAAATATTTTAAACTGTTTTTAAATTTAAATAATAAGTCAGCCCATCTCCATCTATATTTCATTCCCATGATTTCAGAAAGTTGAGAAATAATGTGACAACGTATATATATATATATATATATATATATATATATATATATATATATATATATATATCCACAAGCACAAAAAAACATATGTTTGAATGGTGTTAATGTTCCTAGGGAAAAACAATTTTCTAACTAATTGATTTCTTAATGGCCCCGTTTTTTTTACCTACATTTCACACTAAAGGCTAAAAACAACATACAAATCATGTAGATTTCGGTTATATTAAAAAACAAAAGATTTCCGTTAATTCGAGAAGCAGAAAACAGTAGTTATAATTTCTTGCAATATTTTAAACTATGTATTTTTTAGTTATAGTTTCTTGCAATATTTTAAACTATGTACTTTTCCCTTTTCAAATGGCATATGGATTCGATGAAAGTGGAAGCATAAAAGCATGTGGATTTTTATTTTTATTTTTTTTGGTTGTTTCAATCAATTACAAAATTTCAAAAGCATGCACAAATTTTGATTAAGTAATGAAACCACTTTTTAAGTTTAGAAGGACATAAGGTGACTGGTCGAGATGGCAATGGTGAAATCCCATGCAACTCGCTATAAGATAACAAGTAATGGTAAGAGCGTTGTATTATTTAATCATTTGTTTCATCACTTAAATTATAAAGGAAACCAGCGATTAATTAAATGAACCAATTCAAAATCTCAGCTTGATGTGGTTAAAAGGTACTTTAAAGATTGTTTACGGAATATTTGAGGTGCAATCTTACAGTAAAAGTTATATTTAGTTACATTTACAGTAAAAGTTAAGGATTCATAGCAAATCAATTAATTCAATCAATGCCTTAGAAAAAAGATAAGCTGATTTTGGGAAACATATATAAGCAAGACTAATGTTGTAAATATTGGTTTTCGCTCTCCATATCAATTTACCTATTAATACATAATCGGAATTTATCACCAATTTTATTTAAAAATTAAAAAAATATTTAATTAACTTAAAAAGTAAAAAGCAAAAATTACACAAACCTATATATGGGCCTTAGTTATATTGTATGAATAAAGGGTTTTGTTTGCATGAAACGATGTTTAACGGTACTCAAGGCCTTTCGAGAAAGAAAGAGGAAAGAGGAAAGTGATCGGTGAGGAAAGCAATCGTTGCAGTTTTCCCAAGTTAGTTATCGTTGAGGAAAGCAGTCATTGCAGTTTTCCCAAGTTGTTATCAGTCTCTCTCTCTCTCTTTCTCTCTCTGGTCGGAGGAGGGTTTCCGAAGAGAGGCTCTGCCCTCGTCGGAGGAGGGTCTCTGCCCCTTCCCTGCGGAGCTCCACGTCACGTCCCTCATATCCAAGGTGGGGAGCAAGGACTAGGCGGATCTGCTTGCCACCATCGGCACCATCAATAACTGCATGGGCAACGTCGTCGGAGGTCTCCCCGTCTTCTGACCCATTGACGGCGTCAAGTTAGTGGCAGGTGGGAGCTTCATGCTTATGGTGTTGGTCGCCCTTTTTCTATTGATTGCTTGATTTAAATGCATACACAGTAGTGTCTATAACCAATTTGAACAACATCGTATACGATAAACTTGAATTTACGCAGATATGCAATTTGAAAAATATAAGCCATGAAAAAGACAGAGGTGATAGAGGAGAAATTCATTGGGTCGCGATAACAAAAGGTGTTTTTAGCTCAATCGAAGCTTGTGATGAAGGGATATCCTTCGTTAGAGCATTGTCGTTTAATGTTTTTTGGTGTAATTGCTAAGAGGATTGTATCTTAGCAAGTTCTGTTTGTGCTATCTAGCTAGGGGTGTGGTCTGTTGATCATACCTTTTGATTGCATTTTTAGATAGGAAAACCATAATTTGAGTCATATTCTTAGGATCTTTCTAGGTATATGCAGGGGCAGAGAAATCTTGGGGAGCCTTTTGTTCCATTTTCAGTTGATGACCCAATATTATGGAAACTGGTCACCCTTAGATCAACCTTTTGTGTAAAGGACTTTGCTTTTATGGGAGAGTTGGTCTAGTTCGTTCTTCTACAAACCAACCCATCTTGTTTTGCATTCAATAGAGTTCCTTCTTCCTGGTGACATAACATTTGATGTCAAAAACTTTTGTAAAATAGAGAATTTTTACTTTTCCTTAAAAGCCTTTTAAAATTGTCTTCTCACACAATATTATGTGTTTGCTTTATCTTTAGTACCTCCCCGAGTGAAAGGAGAAAATTTCAAGTCTTTGTTATCAATCAATGGAAGAGAAAAAATGAAAAATCCTGGATGTGTGCAATAAAGAAAAATCCTATGAAGCTGAGGAAGTCAAGAATAGGAAATGCTATTGACTTTGGTGATTAAGCATCTACAAGGATTTCAGAGGAAAATATCCTGAGAGAGAAGCCACAATGTTATATAAGATCTTGGCAGGTAGCAAAATGAGAGTTGAGAGATGGGCTCGGGGCTTGTGTAGTTGTTCCTCTGGGTCAGCAATCAAGAGTACCGGGTAGGCATATAGTTGATTTATGTCTATTCCGCGAAGATGATGACTTATGAACCTTTAGCTCGTCGAACACCCGTAAGTTGAAGCGGGTGGGACACGTGATAAAGCTACACATATCCACCAAAGCGGTGGAGCTTCGTAGTAGCCTTTGGGGTGGTGAGGTATTCCCTCAAAGGTGAAGGTCGGCCTGAAAAGAAAAATCAAAAGCAAGAAAAAAAAATCAAAAGGCAAAAAGTTAAATGTAAAAAAAAAAAAAAAAAAAAAAAAAAAAAGAGCAAAAGGTGCCTGCCAAGAGATGAAAAACATGAAGGCTGAACTTGCAGGAATTGAATGTGACAATTTTTTGTGGATGTGTAATTATGGGGTTAATATCTTTTCCTCTTTTTGATTACCTAAGATGTTGAGGGTGATTCCTTTATGTTCATATTTTGGAAATTAAATGATGTCCCTTCTAGAGATTTGACGGCGTGGATGCGAAATGAATCCTGGTGCTTGTACGGTACTATAGATAAACATAGGACATGTTATTTGCACAACACAAGCACTCAAGCTTATGAGTTAAATTGATCATTTTTGAACCATTTCAAAAGTAAAAACTTGACATCTCTTGTTATGTTTCAAGGCTTTCTAGGCATATGAGGAACTAACCGATCCCCTTGGTCTTAAAAGGTGTTTGTCATTTTATTACCAAACCACTAGGCCGTTCTTGGAACGGATGAAACTCCTCAAACATAGGCCAATTATGCTGAGTGTGACAAATTATGTCCATCTTTTCTTTTGTCCCTAGAGTTAGGGTTGAGACTTTCATAAAAAGGCTCCTATCTCCCCTCAAAAGAACTGGTCGATTTTGAATTGTAACATTTTTGAAAAGTTCTATTCGTCAAAGTGTTCTGGGTTTTGTCCATGGCCTCATCCAATCTTTACATTGGCCTTTTTGCCATAGGTAGTTTTGCAAAATATAGTGCTCCTTTATTATCCAAGGTAAAGTGGGGGTGGTGGGAACCTGACCCATTATTCCCTCTTAACTGATTGTCTTCAACTTGGTTTTCAACATCATAACCTAGAGTTAGGGTTGAGACTTTCATAAAAAGGCTCCTATCTCCCTTCAAAGGAACTGGTCGATTTTGAATTGTAACATTTTTTAAAGTTCTATTCGTCAAAGTGTTATGGGTTTTGTCCATGGCTTCATCCGTATGTCTTGCCTAACCCGTCTCCACTGATCAATCTTTTTCTCATCTACCCCCTCTTTTCTTCATCCTTCTTCCACTTGGCTGGTGTTGCTTTTTTCAATAACAAAAATGAGCAGTCAAGGGTGAAGGTATTCTTCATCCTCATCAACTATCCAGCCGTGCCTTTGCTTCAGCAGAGTCCTTCATGTCTTTAGACCAAGTTAGTACTTAGTTTCTTCTTTTGTCATGTTAGTTGACTAGATGCCTTAGGCATTGTAGTTGTCCAGTATAGGTCAAGGTTATTGATTTCATTTGTTTTCAGTAGGACCATATTCTTTCTTAGTTAGATTATTTTAGTTTTGTTGAGTTGGGCAGTTGTTGGCTTGATTTATAGTAGTTCAATCATTTTATTTTATTTTCTGCTTTAGTGGTTTTCCAGCATAGTGCTTGTCATGTTAATTTTCACTTTCATTGTGGCATGGGTTGTTTAGGAGCTTTGTTGATGTAGTTGCTTGGTTTCTTTCTTTTTCTGTCTTTGCTCAATTCTTTTGATGAATAAAACTTGATCAAGTTCATGGGTCTACTGATTGCGTCACATTCTTGATGTAGTCTTTGAACTACATATCTACATTGCTTAAGTTTGTAGGTTGATTGAATATCTATGACAGCAGCATCCCATCTAAGTGGTCCGCATGTCAACCATGAGTTATAGTTGCAAAGGTGTGTGTGCGTCGGTAATATGTTTCTTTTTCATTCTTTTGTTATTTTATTGTGTATTTCATTTTTTTGGTTTAATGATGGTTAAGAGAAAGGTTAGGGATGCAAAGATGAAAGGACTGCAAATTAATTTTTTCTTTTCTTTTTAAATTATTTCTCAAGTTTTGTCTGATTTGTAAATGTAATGCTAGTGGTGTTCCTGTGTGTCGCTGTATTATAATAATGTGTGATGTTTGTAGGTTTCAAACTTCATTAAGGAAAAGGGGGCCAAGTTTTTAGTTGGATGTCAGTTGGAGTTTCTTTGCTCATATTCATTTATTTAAAAGAAAATGAGTGGCTTTGGGCCTCTCTTCTCAGGAGATAGAGAGGCCCCTTCCGTGGCGACTTCCCCACCCTTCCACTCAAAAAAATTACCACACGAGCATTAGCAAATGTAACAATAGTTAATGGCATTTTAGCAACACCATGATGGTTTTATAGATGAAATGCTCTCTAGTGTGATGACAAGGGAAGGGTGGTCACAGGGAAAGGTGCCAGATGCGGCCACTTTAACATGCATGGACCCCGTCAAATGTGTTTTCAAAAGTGTGTCTGTCTTCGGTGCATGCACATTGATGTGGACATGAGAGGTTTTCACTTGAACTGCTTGGGAAACAGCGAAGAAGCATTTGCAGCCGTAAATAGAGAGGGGCCTTCGATGAAGAAGCTGCATTAGCAGTATGGTGAACTGCCCTTCTCTGTTTTTTCTGTTACAGGTTGCAGAGTGACACACACAGTGAGAGCAGGAGAAAGCTCCATTCCTCATTCAATATCAGATACCAATGGCTACTCTGAACAACATTGCTCATGGTTTAGAGGATCTTAATCACGGGCTAAACTGGGTTTCCTGCATGAGTAATGAGACCAACACCTCTCTCTCTCTCTCTCTCCCTCATTTGTGTGTATTCATGAGTTTCATGACATGCTGGGTACAGTATTTATGGAGAATTTATGGAGAAGATACTGAGGGTGCAGCCATGGGTGAAGCGTTTGTACAGACTAATGTGTGTCCCTGATGTCAAATCTGCCCAACATCACTTCGACACCCGGGTAAGAGCTTGGAACGTGAACGAGTCAGGTTAGATCCAAAGCAATTGGAATAGAGAGAGAGAGCGTGTGTGTGTGTGTGGTTTGTTTGATAAAGGGAAAGGTTTTGTCTTGGTTGTTCTGGGTGAAATGGGAATCATTAGTGATAGTGTTGCCTCCAATTTGATGCCTTATCTTTCTTCTATTTGGTTTAGATTTCAAGTACACTTCAATCAATGATTATTTTGTAGTTGTGGTTGTCATTGGTATTTCAAATTTGCAGGCTTAAAGTATGTGGTTTTACTGCAGGGCACGTCAAAATTTGATAAATTCAAAAGACCATTACATATACGCATGGTTGAATGCAGCTCTGCGTCAGCATAGTGCACTAAAGGGTGGTTCCTGAAACTTGAAAGTGGTATCAAGAGGATCGTAGGCATGTTGTCTTTGAGCTAATGTATCCTCACATGCTCCTTTGGAGCAGGTCCCCCCCTGCATGTATCGGCATGGAGTCTTCTTTCTTAATCTGTAAGAAGCATTGTTTTAATAGCATGCATCATTAGCTGTTTACTTTCTGCCCAACTTTTTGTTTTGAAGAAGGCCTGAGACAACAAAAGCTTGATTGATATGTTTTGTGATGCCAAGTTTTTGTACTTGCCATGCCATATCCCATGTAACCAGGCCTACGTGCTTTTTCTTTTTTTGTGCTTTTGATATGCTTCTTTGTGGGCTTTCATTTTTTAGGTGTAATCTTTTGATTGTTTATCTCACAGTGAAAAAATTTCCTTTTAGAGATTTCCCCCCTTTTGAACCATAAGAGTTTTACAAAGTCATCTCACATCTATAGTGCACATGGAACTACTAATCTATGCATCTATGCCAAATTGCAAAATCAGACTTTTTGAATGCATCTATTTTATGTGAGAATGTTGAATTTGAGTTAAATTGGTGACTTGTGAACTGGTAACCAAGAGAATTCTAGCTTTAACATAATAAGATAGAAATTTGCATCTTGTAACTTAAGAAGCATTGAGAAAGAATAGTTGGCAATTATTGACTGACTTCCTTGGACACTTGGTCTTGTGAACTATCTTAGTTTACAAAAGGATTGGTTGCTGCTTTCATAGTACTTGGTTTGCATGATTAAATTTTTTTTTGAAAAATTACCTATTAATTTTTGCAAAGTATGGCTGGTCCTCTTGCAATCTACATATATTTTATGGTTTCACCTGTTTGTTTGTCATGCTCTTGTGGACGTATTTGTGTGGTTTATGATGAAGGATTGACATTGTTCCTTTTATAGATTTCCAGTTGTGAAATGGAGGAGCCAAGATTTGAGTGGTGAGAGAGTGCCACATCTTTGTGAAATTTGGAATACATCACAATAATGTGATGAAAGGTACGTGCAAGCTACGGACATGTATGGCCAATCTCTGGCTTTGTAGTTTGTTGAAAGTCCAGTTCTTTTACAATCTCATGGCCAATTTGCTAGAGGTATGTCTTTCTTATTCGGCACGGCAAAGTGCACTTGCTTTCGTGATCAAAATCTATTGGAGTCTATGGGGTTAATATCTAGGATTGGTCGAATGATGAAGTGATGTGTAATGAGATTTTGCTTGGGGGCACAGGTATGACATAGGGTTGAACATCAACGCCTTGCGAGTGATGGCCTTTGGCACTGATGCCACAAACAGCAGATGTTCCTCCATGTCTCCACAGTTTCATTGTTTCCTTACTATCTGTAAATTCGGCCTGCCCAACGAATGGTTCATCTGCCAAGCTAAGACAAAACGAATTATATAATCCATCATTAAATACTGAGAGGAGGACTCCTGATGTCTGCCAATGATAACTGATTAATGAGTGTTGTTTACCCCTCAGGAAAACATAAATGGATAGTTGAACTTCTACACTGCAAATGTCTCCAAAAATGTCCAACGTGTTTGACTTGCCATAATTTCAGCGTATGTTTATGGATGTGGATCCAACACAGGCTTGATTCTGGAGAAACCGATCCAGATAGGGGAAGCACGAAACGAAGAGTCTGATCTTGACTTAGAGTAGCTGCAGTGCAGCTGGCGGAGAAAAAACCAGAGCTCCGAGCTGGAGCAGTTGAGAAGGCGGAAGAAACAGCAGCTATGAAAGAATTAGGCCTCAAATTACTAGCTATTTAGCCTGTATCTTTCAATGGTCGAAATTATATAGAGCCGACGCTGATCCTTAGAGAACGTCTCTGTGAACTACACCCTCATTTTGGCTTCATTCATTAAAGATCTTTTGGGTCGCCTAATTCATACGATACCATGGGAGAAATGCTTATCGGAGAGTTCAGAAGAGATCTGTGACTGATGATTATCCGTCAAACCATAATCGAAGCCACTGTGCCAGATCCTTTCCCTGGCTGGATTGAAGGTTTCAGGTAAGTTTCATTTTCTATGTTCCAGGAAAAATTTCAATTGGAATAACTTGGCATGCTCAACTCGCCACCAACATCTGCATGCGCCAGCGGAGAAGCATCATAAACATTTGATGCGAGCTGGTAGTTGATCTTATGCATTTTATGCCTTCAGTTTTGAGCAGCAATAGTTCAATCATCATAAGCATTCTCAAGTTGAGTTGAACATTTTCCTTTCTTGCTTATTTGCTTAAAGGTTATTGGCCTCCTATGTTTGTACCATATTTTGATCACTTAAGGCGTCCCAACCTCATAGCTCCTAGCTCGTTGGGATCCAAAGGTTGATTTTATAGACGACTCCGGAGCTCCCATCTTTTCCCTTATCAAAGGAAGGGATCCAGAAGATTATGCAAAATCGATGCAGGACGTGTTATATTAAGAGAAGAAACAAAAAAAGAGGAAGGATCAAGAAGATTGCTCCAATCTCATGGCCAGTTTGCTATATGTTTTCTTAATTTGGGTAACATGTATATCTTTTCTTACGCGATCACAAATCTATTGGTGTCTATGGGGTTAATATCTAGGATTGGTCGGACGATGAAGTGATGTATAATGAGATTTTGCTTGGGGGCACAGGTATGACATAGCGTTGAACATCGCCTTGAAAATTCGGCCTGCCCAACGAATGGTTCATCTGCCAAACTAAGACAAAACGAGTTATATTTAAAACTATGTCTTTGAGAAGGATCAAAGTTGCCGAGGACTCCTGATGTCTGCCAATGATAACTGATTAATGAGTGCTGTTTACCCCTCAGGAAAACATAAATGGCTAGTTGAATTTCTACACTGCAAATGTCTCCAAAAATGTCCAACGTGTTTGACTTGCCATAATTTCAGCGTATGTTTGTGGATGTGGATCCAACACAGGCTTGATTCTGGAGAAACCGATCCAGATAGGGGAAGCACGAAACGAAGAGTCTGATCTTGACTTAGAAAGGAGATGCAGTGCAGCTGGTGGAGAAAAGACCAGAGGAGCTCCGAGCCGGAGGAGTTGAGAAGGCGGAAGAAACAGCAGCTACTAAAAAATTAGGCCTCAAAAGGTTACCAATTGTACTAGCTATTTAGCTTGCATCTTTCAATGGTCCAAATTATATAGAGAAATTATATAGAGCCGACGCTGATCCTTAGGGAACGTCTCTGAACTGACACCCTCATTTTGGCTTCATTCAGGGAAGATCTTTTGGGTGGCCTAATTTATACGAAACCCATGGGAGAAACGCTGATCGGAGAGTTCAGAAGAGATCTGTGACTGGTGATTATCCGTCCAACCATAATCGAATCCGCTGTGCCAGATCCTTTCCCTGGCTGGATTGAAGGTTTCAGGTAAGTTTCATTTCTATGTTCCAGGAAAAATTTCAATTGGAAACAAATTGGTGACGCAAGTATAACAATAACTTGGCATGCTCAACTCGCCACCAACATCTGCATGCACCAGCGGAGAAACATCATAAGCATTTGATGCTAGCTGGTAGTTGATCTTATGCATTTGATGCCTTCAGTTTTGAGCAGGTTATTGGCCTCTAGAAAATTTCGCCTGTTTATGATGGTTGCCTTTTGTTTGTTCTCTAAATCAGATTTTGTTTGTATCATATTTTGATCACTTAACGCGCCTCGTTGGGATCCGAAGGTTGATTTTAGATACCGGTCGAACCCAAACAATCTGCAGAAGAGCCTACTCTTTCTGCCGGTAAAGCTAAAATTTCGCCTCTTGAAGATGGTTGCCTTTTGTTTGTTCTTTAAATCACATTTTGTTTGTACCATATTTACTTAAGGCGTCCCAACCTCATTAGCTCCTAGCTCGTTGGGATCCGAAGGTTGATTTTAGATACCGGTCGAACCCAAACAATCTGCAGAAGAGCCTACTCTTTCTGCCGATAAAGCTAAAATTTCGCCTCTTGACGATGGTTGCCTTTTGTTTGTTCTTTAAATCACATTTTGTTTGTACCATATTTTGATCACTTAAGGCGTCCCAACCTCATAGCTCCTAGCTCGTTGGGATCCGAAGGTTGATTTTAGATACCGGTCGAACCCAAATAATCTGCAGAAGAGCCTAGTCTTTGTGCCGATAAAGCTAAAATTTCGCCTCTTTACGATGGTTGCCTTTTGTTTGTACCATATTTTGATCACTTAAGGCGTCCCAACCTCATAGCTCCTAGCCCGTTGGGATCCGAAGGTTGATTTTAGATACTGGTCGAACCCAAATAATCTGCAGAAGAGCCTACTCTTTGTGCTGATAAGGCTAAAATTTCGCCTGTTTATGATGGTTGCCTTTTGTTTGTTCTTTAAATCAGATTTTGTTTGTATCATATGTTTGTACCATATTTTGTTCACTTAACGCGCCCCAACCTCACAGCTCCTAGTCCTAGCTCGTTGGGATCCAAAGGTTGATTTTTAGATGCCGGTCTAATCTGCAGAAGAGCCTACTCATTGAAAGCTCTATCTTCACCAACAGCCCGGTATTTGTCTTTCGAACTTCGCCAACCAGCCGGCAGCAGTCCTAATGGGTGGTTTCAATAGGAATGAGATTACATTAGAATGGGCAAAAGGAATGTGACTAATGACGTTGCCTATTTGTTGCCAGAGTTTCATCCTTTCAATCGTTCCGCTCTTTGTTTTTGTGGAGGTCTTGCCACTTGTGATCTTTCCTCCTCTTTTCTTTTGGTTGATCAATCAAAGGTGGACACAGCTGCTGAAAACAGAACATTATACTGCGAAGGTATGTCGGTAATCAGCGAATATTAACACATCAAGATCGAAAAAGGATTTATGAAAAGCTTCAGAACGTCTTCCTGAATCACATCGCCTAAGCTAATTTAAAAAAAAAATTGAAAATATTCACCTCCCCACGTTCCCAAAACGAAACTTCCAACCATGTGTCCATGAGAGAGGGAGAGAGGTTGCTATGTTGGAGGGAGTTTCCAAACTTCAGGCAGATACTGGAAAGCTGCAAGAAGCCTGACACACCCTCCTGTAAAGATTCAATGTGTGCATCGACGCAGACGACTCCGGCGCTCCCATCTTTTTCCTTATCAAAGGAAGGGATCCAGAAGATTATGCCAAATCGATGCAGGACGTGTTATATTGAGAAAAAAAGATGACGAAGGATCCAGAAGATTGCTCAACATAGATGCAGGAGGTGCTATGCAAAACAGAAGAAAAGGAAGGAAAAACAAACCTCAGTTTTATTGTGAAACCAAACTCATAAAGAAAGAGCAACAACATACACGCCGATCAAAAATCTTTTTTGTACACAGAGGTAAACCAAGAGGCGCGTTCTCTCCCTCAGTCCCTCTCTCTCGCGCGAGAGATAGGAAAAGAGACTGCAGGGACACTGAAGATGATTTAGGGCATGCTACGTATTTATAGCGGTGAGGGAAAATCGGGTCGAAATGGTATTTGGGCATGTAAATGGGTCGGTTCCAAGTCCGACATCTGGAGTAGCAATTTCTTATTCTTTTGGCAATGTCGTAAATATCAGTTAGTTCTTGGAAAAGTCCAAAACAAGAGTCCAAAAGTCGAAGAAAAAATCTGTGATTTGCTTTTACAGGGTAACATAAATCCAGAAAATCATGCACAACAATTAAAAATAGTTATTGTGCGAAAAAATAGCTGAAATAATACCCATACAGATGTAGCTAATATTATCTATGCTGCAAGTGCACCTGCATCTTCATATTTCTTTTCAATTTGACCAAATTACATACGATACAAAACCCATGAAGAGATTCATGGAGGACAATTTTTAGTCCTTCTCTGGCAGAGGACACGTAAATTCCTTCATTCGAGTGTTGGACTCTGGTAAGAATTACAGATGATTTAGTACTGGTGAACCAACCAAAGTATAAAACATATAAAATTAGGATAGAGAGTTTCGTCTTCGTCGGCCATGGTTGCCCTCCACACCCTGAGATTTTCTTGCGCTTTTCTGTCGTTTTACAGTGGGCTGGCCGAAAAGGCCAATTCGACCAAACCCACGAGAAATGGACGTCAAAAAAGTTCGGTTGGCGGCCGATTTATCCATCCCTTGCTTCATGCAGACCTGTTCCTTTTCCAAGTCATTCAGTCTCATCCTGAGTCTGGACAGTTCCAGCTTCAATTCCCTGTTTTCCCTCCTCAGTGATGCATAGTTATCCCGGGGAGACATGGCTGCGCTTGGAACGCCACTGCTTATTCGCTGAGACAAGAACCCTTCGGCAAAGGTTCCGGCAAGTGCATTCTTCAATCGCAGCTGCTCAAAATAGAGAACTTGAATAGTCATTTGCACGGGCAGGCGTTCATTCTGAGCTGCATGGTTGCAAGCCTCCTGGGAAAGCTTCTGGCAATCGATAAGCTTGCAGAGCCTCCTGCACTCATTCTCAGTCATGCCCGGATGCGCC
Organism: Nymphaea thermarum; assembly: GCA_011799765.1. Lineage (NCBI taxonomy): Eukaryota > Viridiplantae > Streptophyta > Magnoliopsida > Nymphaeales > Nymphaeaceae > Nymphaea > Nymphaea thermarum. Next base: position 317,795 of record JAANDH010000030.1, read on the forward strand.
TGGACAGTCATTCAGCAGCAACACTGATTAGCAACAATTGTTAAACCGGTGCCTTAGAAATTATTGTCTACTGCATTTTTCAAATACTGAAACCTGTTCCAATTCGCAAATCGTTCTGAACACTCTATTTGACACACTGTAAACAGTTAGAAAATCATTTAAAGGTTTCCCAAGTTCATGAAATCTCTGAACAAAACAGGCACGGAAACGTCAATCTAGTTTTCCAGTAAAGTAAAATTTGATTCATAAAACCTTTATAGTCAAAATTGTGTACAAAATATTTGGGTACATCAGGTGCCAGAATAGGCAACCCTTTGATGCATAGCTAGAGGACGCCACACATAGAACACTTGAAAATATAGCAAGTTGATCTTTTTCTCCTGAGTTTGTCCAACAGGGAATGGTGAGGGTATATCAATTAGAAAAAAGGAATACCATGCAAAAAACCGATTACCTTCAAGTATATGTCAATGGCTCTATAGACACCATCGTCAACAACCCGTGCGTAATCTGGCAAGAGTTCAATAATTGCCATGAAATTTTGCAGTTTAAGATATGGATCTGGAGCAATTTCTGCAAGATATCCATCAATTAGCCTTCCAACCTTCAGTATTGAACTGTGGCTCGGTGATGCAATGCCATCAGATTCATAACCAAGCTGGGTTTCCTCTGGCTCTTCCTCCTCTATCCTCTGCAAGAAATTTACCAGTATCCTGTGGACAGTGTCAACGTCAAAGAGTGAATCCGCGGTCTGCAATGAAGGAATAAGAAGGTCATCAAGGCTGGCCATTTCCAGCTGAGAACCAATCTTCTTCTCCAGCTCCAGCCTACAGGAAATTGTTGAATCTACCGTTATGGCCATTCTTAGCATCCCAAACAGAAAACTCAGCGGAATAGTTGCATTTTTCTCGGTCGGAAGCAGGGAGACAAGTGTTTCCACTACAACTTTTTCCTCTTTCTCAAGAAGGACACGACCATTTGGTTTTGTCCTTGAATGATCCCAAATCTGGCGCTTCCCAATACCTTTTAAGGCACTCTGTGCATAATGCATCAGGCAAGCCGAAACACTATCCTGGTGAATACCCACTTTTCTCATGGCAGATATAACTCTCTGGTAATGATCTATCCTTAGTACAGAAAGATCTTCAATCCACCAATCTTGACAACTTATATTCACTCTGCTGGACCCATTATTACAATCTAAGTGGGACAGCCCTGATACAAGTTGCTCCTTGCAAGCATTCATTGCAATTGCCTCAATGCATCGATTAGGAATATTCACCTCCTCTGCAAAAGAACCTAAATTCTCACATGTTCGTAGAACTTCAACAGACTTCTCAAGGCTTGGCATCACTATTTCATTCAAGTAGATTTCTGTGCGAGTAACAAGGTTCTCCTCTAAATAATCATCAGTCATTTCCAAGTATTCAGCAGCACAACGAAGAGATGCAACGTTTGCAGTAGTGATCTCGAAGTTTGTGCCATAGCAGAACTTGGCTGCAAGTTCAAATGCCTCAGCACCTCCTGGAAGATTAAAAAGCTCCAATTTGGACATTTCTAAATCTTTGATGTCCGCCACCAGTTTACGTATCTTTCCACTCCTTGTTACCAAAGGGAACTTTCAGAAAACAAAGACAGAAGCCACATTGGAAACACAGCATTAGTAACAGACATCGTGAAGATAGAAAACAATAGAATAAGGTCATGCTACAGTCAAGAACAAAATAAATATTTCCCCAGATTTTCTGGTCTGGATTAGAACTCAACTTCCGATAGGAAACATAGTTCCCCAGTCACTTAGTCTAACAGTATGCATGCCTGAACTCCATGGACTACCTTATAAAGAAACACAAAATTAAAATTTTACTCCTTTTCCCAACAATGCAACTAAATGAATCTAGTGCACTGTATGTTATTATAATGAAGATAGTGCATCCATCTGTCAAAATGTTTTACAGCATATCCACCAGCATGTTACTCTCTAGGCTCATCTCAGCTATCCCATAATTGGGATCATCTGGACATAATGTCAGAGCAGGTGTCTCATTGCAGTTAATGTCACAGCGGCAACAGTTTTGTGTATGGATGCGTTGGGACCTGTTTGTTTTTCATATTAGAAACAAGGAAAACCAAGGATCATCTGAATGCAACACTGAAAAGAATGCCAGTAGGTTTCCCTTTTCCTCTTTACTAACATTAATGTGCTACTGTGTGACTGGTTAAAGACGGTAATCCATGGAACAAACCTCTATATGCAACATTTGCAATGCTGATGCAAACAGGAGAAAACAAGATGATCTGCTTAACTTCTATCTACCTTATGTAAGATAAATGACTGGCTGTCCACATCAATTGTTAAGTCTCCAGCAATATCTGAAAAGATCCTGCACTCAAGTAACAAAAATTTAAACTGGGAGATGTTGTTAATCAAGCCAATGTTACATAATAAGACACAAAAGAACAGGATTGTGCTTTCAACTTTTATATAGTGGGAAGCCAAGCATGAAGCACAATGGGACCCTTCAACGAGTATCCTAAATACAAGTAGACAGCTCCACAGCAATTTGTTTGCCTTGATGAACTGACAAAATGGGATCAGAAATATTCTTAAAGACCCAAAATTATACTTCAAATTTCAGTAAAAGTAGTTGCAATATGTTACTGTTCCTTAAACAAACCTACAGAATTCTAGCTGATCTAGAACAGATGGTTTTTTATTAGCAAAACCCCTAAAAAAAATAGTCACCAACACAAAATCTTGCCACAGAAATTTAACTCCTAAAACTAGGAAAGTTATGGTTCTAGCTATCCTATGGCATCCAACAAAGATGGACGGATCATACCATAGAGCTTGGAGACTACAGACACCTTAGGGTGTTCTAAATAAGCTCAACAATAAAGCCCGAGCAGTCCTGATGTCCTGTCAAGATGTGGCTGTTTTAAGTTTGTCTCCTGTATCAACCATTTGAAAGCCTTCTTGACTTTCCATGGGCATGAAGTAAGGCCCAATTGTCCACCTGACATCTAATCCATCAGTTCAAAAATGTGATTATGTGCTACAGTTTTTATGCGGGCCTGTGCCTCTTGTTGTCCAGTATACTGTTAGTTTCACTCAGTCAAAGGAAGCATTCCTTATTTACAAGTGTTTTGTTTAGAAGCAACTTTTTCCTCGTGGAAAGTCTATAATGTATGCCAGAACATAGAAAGCGGAAGAGCCATATTCATGAAAAACAGATTTACATCCAATTCTGTGAACATCTGAGGGAGCTACAGAATTATAACTTCACTTTTTATCATTTGTTTGTATTGTTATTCTCAAACAGCACCCGACCCTCGTCTTATCCACACTATCAGTAAACCTGTCGCTTGTAAAATCATTTTCTGAAAACAATGAGATCTTACATGCCTTTACTCGGAGAACGTTTTGCAAAAAGGCTTACTTAGACCCGTAAACCAGTCAATGTCCCCGTTAAGAAGATCAAACAACTAAACAGTAGCCCGTCTTAAGGATAGACCATCTCGATCCAGCTTCAGGCGTCATAAGATCCAACTCTCCAAGTATCCAAGCGTAAATCAACAAGAATCTGCTCAAGCATTACATAGATGAGATCATGAGACTATACAAAAGACAAGGTTATTCTCCTCTACGTTTTCTTTCCAATGTTATGCCTGTTATTCTCCACAACCATTTCCAGCACCAGCGTTTCTCTAATACAGAAACAAAGCATGGTTTGACTACACAAAGTTACACTTCCTGATTCTGTCTCCACAATACATCTTGAACCGTCCAAGCTTGAAAAGAACAAAAAGAAGCATGCCCGCGAGGAAATCCATCATCTTCGTTTCGAGAACCAGATAAGCCCAAGAAATAGCATTGGCATGAACTATGAACTACGAACTATTCTAGCTAGTCTTCCAGCATAGAGTAAAATTTTTCACCACCAACAGCCATATTTCACCTTGGGGCTAAAGACACCTTTCAGAATAACCATTGAACCATCTTTCTTGCTTTCCCTTTACTCCTCCGTTCTCCACACGACACAAAAGCAGAAGAGCAGAACTCAAAATCCTTCATATACAACTAGGACCTGGGAAACCTATACAGAACCATGATCCGAAAACGATCACGTTCAAGCTCGAACTTTACCAACAAAAGAGAAAGGCCAAAATAGACGAAGAAAACGCATAACATAGTAGGAAAAAAAAAAGCACCAAAAGCTGGTTTCTTTTCCTCCCCACGAAGAAAATGAAGCTCTAACGACGCTGAACCAAAGCATCCACTAGAAAACCTCATTCTAAAAACAACTCCAAGGATCAAACATTCAAAAACAAGGTGAACTAAAAGAGCGGAATCGATAGAAAAGCGAGCAACCCACGAAACGACAAAGCAAAATTCTTACCTTTTGCTCACTGGATTGCAGAAATTCGGCGCCCCCGAGCGCTTGAAGGAAGGGAAAGAGTTCTCGAGAACCATTTCTTTTATCTTCTGCTTTCCTCTCTCTCTCTCTCTCTCTCCCTCCCTCTCTTTTTCTCCTTTTTTCTTCGATTTCCCGGCTGCACTTTTTTATATGCCACTGCGTCCGAACTATCGAGTCTGAACCAAGGGAACGTTGTCGCAGAAGCATGGGAAGACGACACATGAACTCTTAACCTTCTCCGGTCCTTAAATTACGACGAAGCCACTTGCTCCTGTTTCCCCCCCCCCCCCCCCCCATCTTCCACTGAAGTTACGGAACTATCCCCCCTTAGAGACAACGGCCAAACGAGCTCGAACCTCTGCTGAGGGCAATTTCGTCCTACTTTCGTTGAACAAAAAGGTATTGGACGGAGTTCGTAATATTCAAAATAATATATTTACTAAACGATATAACCGATGTTGCAATGTTCAATTAATTACCGCCGAAGCAGTAGGGTCATCGTTGCTTGAGGACACAAATCGGGTCAGATCTCAAAGATTACCGGATCCAATTAAGCGAACTGTTGTCCATGAACTGAACTGGGACCTGCCCTGGTCTTGTTATCACCCATGACGGCTTCAAATCCAAGTCTTAATCCCATAAAATCGGTTCCCATTAGCCTGGATTCAGCGATGCCCACATCCAGATTGGGTCTGCACAGTTTGGATCCGGTGTGGAGAAGTGGGTCGGATCCATACATCCGGGTGAGTACCATTTCGGATCTGCCCTGTATCCATCGGGGAATTCCCATCCCTTTCTCCACAAGTCGCAGCCCATGCCCTAACAAAGTAGCTGACCAAAGTTGCCAACTTCCCCGACACTTCCAAAATGTGCCACTAAATTTCGTCGTCAATAGTCATCGAAATTAAAGTTATAAATGGATCAAGTCGAGTATAGCAATATGCATTAGAGGTAGAGATTTTTTTATTGAAAGATACTTAAGTTATGCTGAGGTCATGTAATTTTTTAGTTACCAAGTTGTAATTTTAAGTCTTTCAATGAAATTTTTTTATGTCATCTACACTAGCCCCTATGTATATACGAGAGATGTTGGTATATGGTAGAGCTTTGAAAACTGGAAAAATTAATAAAAAGATAATGAATGTTTATTTGGTACAAAGTAAGTACATTAGAACAAAGTAAGTACATTAGAACATCGACATTGTTGTGGGACACCTTGAAGTGATTCATCAATAATTGCTGCATTCATTCGTCCATTATTGATGTGGATGTTGCGGACACTGAGAGTGCCCTCTCCTCGCCGCCGCCACTGGATATTTTCCTGTTGTACATGGCAGCTTTCGTGTCATTTGAAAGGCTGAGAACATGTTTCGTTTTTAAAGTAACGAGATTAGGAAAGAAGAGCCCTTCTTGTCAAAGAACAATTTCAAGTTGATGACAAACGATTAAGCGATGTGGTTTTGGGGGGTGCAGTTGCCCACACGGACCGACGCAATTTGATTATTTTGTTTTAATGCCTTCACACAATTTGTTTTAGTGCATTCACGCAATTTTCATACTTAATTAATTTCGTTTTAGTGTGCGACCATGTATTTGAAGGGTTTAAAGTTTTTTAAGGATGTTTAAAGTGAAATATAGTTATTGTGTATTAGTGACCCTCACGTCTCAAAAAGGTAACGTTATGTCGCTTAAGGGATCACTGGCAAAGAGTGACAAAGTGAATGGAAATGGCAATAGGGTCATCAATGACGCAAAAAATACGTTAGTGAAAGTCATAACAGCCACGCTCCCTTGTTTGTCAGGAGAAGTATTTTTGGCGTCACAAAAGCATGGGAGAAAGTTCTAAACGTTCAATTTCACGAAAACAAAAAAAAGTTTTCCCAACCGAAGCGTCACTAAAGAGCCAATGTTTAGTAGCATTACTATGATCACTGAAGATTCTTTATATTTTTTTTCTCTAATATGTATATTGAATGGATAAATCCAATAATTGGGATTATTACAAAAAAATGGCATATATAAAAAATAACAAATAGAAGATACTGGATTGCTGGCTCCGCCTCTGCTTTACCTTGGGTGGGTTTAACTATGACATTCTTCGTATAATTTGGCGAATCCTGTTTGTCCGGCCTTGGAAGAGTTCCATGTCCACCTTGTCTACACCAGAAAAGAAGACTGTTGTTGTTGGCCACTTGCCCTTGTCTGTCCCATTGGGTCCGCACTGTTTTGTTCCCTTGCTAAGGTGATCACTGTAAAGAACTGCCGGCTGTCCCAATGGGGTTAGAATGTTCAGTTGGAACGAAAGCCGAACCAGTTTGTTCTTCCTCTTGTTGTTTTCCTTTGGTTTGGCCTCTTGTGAATAAGGGATAGGTCATTTGTCTAAACGTTGTCTTTGGAAGTCTGAACTCCTCATCAGAGGCCGTGGGAGTCAAACGAAGTCTCCAGAAATTATATATATATATATATGTAACTTGATCTGGATCTCAATATATATATATATATATATATATATATATATATTGTGTGTGTATATCTTAATCTGGATCTCAAAGCGACTAAAACTTGACTGCTTAACATTTAGTAAAAGATATCTGGATCTCAAAGAGACTAAAACTTGACGACTTAACATTTAGTAAAAGATATTTTAAACAATATGTGAAATGCTAACATATTTAAAACTCTTTAAGGGTCTTTTGGCAATAAAGACACTATATGAATGTTCATGAATTTGTTTTAAAATTAGATCAAATTTATTGAATAATTTACGTTATTTTTTAGGGTGAATTCGTATAACACTTACAAATATGAACGTTCCATGATTTTTTTTTAAAGATTAGATCAAATTTATTAAATAATTTACCTTATTTTTTAGGGTGAATTCATATAACACTTACAAAGTGTCTCGTCTGTCCAATACCTCCTAAACTTGCCTTAATAAAAAAAAATACTACCAAAATCAAGATGATGCTCATAAGTTTAAATATCATAATATTTACATGTCACTTTTTATAGCGTAGGCACACAGGCACAACTTATACCGTGATCAGAAGTAGCTCAGATACGCCATGTATTTTTTTTTAACATGGAAATTATGAAGTTAAAATTTTTAAAAGGCTTAAATATAAATTTTAAGGACAGCAATTAGCTATTTTCCTTGGCCAGTGTCAGTTTAATAATGTTTTTTTATATTTTGTTTAATAGTTTTATTATGTATTATTTGTTAAAAAAATAAAAAAATAAAATTTTATTTTCAAGTCAAGACAGATTTAAGTATATCTGGAAGGGCCAAATCGGGAGGCCGGTTCAGACATTTTACGGCCATCCAGTACAGACGGTCGGCGAGGGCAAGTACGTTATTTTTTGTACAGTATTGAGTATTCTTTTAAGGCACTGAATGATGTGATGATTTTAGTTGCGGCACACACGCCTCGAGGCTGTCGATCAGAGCATATAAGGCACGGCTTGTTCTTCCTTCTCTCTTATTTTATTATTTTGTTGAATATTTGTACAAAAGCAACCCCCTTCTCGCAATTATTTTACTTTCTTCACGCACTGCAAGGCCGACTGACACGTTTGAAAGTTACGAAGGAAAATCATTGGGGAGGGAAAACTTTCCCTATGAAAATTCCACTGTTCTAAAAGTTTCCCTGGGAAACTTTAATTACAAAGAGGCGAAGCTAATAAAACAGATTGTATATTCATATTAAGAAAAACAAGTGCGAACCCTGAGAACAATGAACAACCTGTACCTAACCTCTCCCTTTTGCTTAATGGTGCTCCACGATCATTTGTAAAAGTTTCTTTTTTGGGTGAACAGGAAGTTAACAATCCACTGCCCCGAAGAAAAAGTCTTAATTATTTCCCTTACCTTCGGAATCTTGATTTATATCAGCATCAGTGATATAGCAGAACTATAAAAAGCCTCTTTCAATAGCCCTTTAGCGCAATTGCTTTTTTATTGATTTCTGATTTTGTTCTTTGGTGAAAAAGCCATAACTATTCCCCATGCTTTTTTGAATAAAATTAATTTCATAATGAAAAATTAAAAGGTGTTTTGGCCTTTTATAATTTTTATTTTTATTATTAATCAAGTTGATTAAATTTCCCTCAATAACTTAGTGATGGAGTCAGAAAAAAAAAATTAGAGCAAATAAAAATGCTCCCCAACTGGAACAATCTCTTTAAGTTTTCCCATGACTTGTATCCTTCATGACTAAGATTTTCCGTCTAACAAAAAGCCTCAAAAACAAATATCTTGAAGCAAACCCCACTAAGAACAAGGACAATAATAAAAAACCATTTGTAAATTGTCCTCACCGATTATTTGTTCTCAACATTCAAAAGGTGTCCATGCACTAGTTGCTCCACCCATTTCATATATATATATATATATATATATTCACAAAATTATCAAATCAAACACCGCTCCCTTGTTATTCAAGGACACAGGAAGAAAGCATCGTATTATTTGAACGTACATTCTTGTATCATATACTATATGAATGCCATGTTTATATTTTAGAATTAGAGGGTGTTTGGTAACATTAACTTTGTGCTATTTGAATGTAACATTTTATGAATCTCATTATTGTTTACAACATTTTTATCAAACATTGCCTTCCAATATAAATGTATAAAAATTATCATACAACCAAATGAAAATGTAGTATTTTGATAACATGTTGATTCCGATACATGTAATGTCATTGCAATGCAAACTATTTTAATTGATTCAAACTTTTAAATAATAACATTTTATATGTTTTAAATGTTTTAAGATATTTATATTTGAAAAAAAAAAACTTAAATATGGGCCGACTTGTTGGCCATCATCCCGAATCAGTTCTAAAAGATTTCACGAACATCGAAGGACACTGCACCAAAGCAAAAGGAAGGCAAGAAAAAAAGGAGAAGATATGACCAAAAAAAGAACAGCAATCTTTCTCCATAGCAAGATTAGAAATTACCAAACTTATCTTTTCGGGTTTTGAATTGTTTTTCAGCATGACGCTCGGGCGCTCTATCTTACGCTTGTTTTTATTTACAACGAGACTTTAGGAAAGGGGAAGAATACAGAAACCGACGCCTCGCGAATCTGATGCTTTCGTGATGTTGAAGCAAAATTTTGGGAGATGGGAATTTGAGGCAACTATGTGGACCCGGTCTCGGCTGACTGGTCCGAGCACATAGGGTACAGGATATAGTGGTACACTGGTATAAGGGTATACCGGTATAAGGGTATACCGGTATAGAGGGTATAGAGGTATGTACTGGTATAGGATATGCTGGTAGGGGTTTGGAGTATAGAGGTATATACTGGTATAGGGGTATAGAACATATATTGGTATATGGGATAAAATTTATCAAATAGTTAAATTGACTTTTGCAATAATAGTTTGTTGATACAATCACCACATTGACGCCCCAAAACCTCAAAAATCGACTGCCTATTTAGGATATTCTGAAAATTTAAGCCGGTTAAATGAAAATCTTCTTTTAAAAAGCTAAAAGTTCACAAATCCCCTCCCATTTATTAAATAAACCAACGGTCCACGTGACCTCAATGTGGTGAGTGCAAAAAAGGAGTGTAAATAAAAATAAAGGTCCCACCGAGATTTGAACTCGGGTTACTGGATTCAGAGTCCAATGTCCTAACCACTAGACCATGGGACCACATTATGTTAGCGGTTCAACAAACAATTTATTGTTAAACTTTACTTTTAGTTCGTACATAATTCCGCACTACGCGTAAGAAAAGTTACAAAATATTACAGACTCTGGAGAGTGGAGACCCAATCGGTGACGACAAAACCTCAATTTAACGTGTAAATAGACGATTTGTAATTAATTTTGTTGCGGAAGCGAGACTCTTGATATGGTGCAGCATCATCCAAATAGTCCCCAAAAGACTTCAAGCTTCGCAATTTTTGGCTGTAGCCAACACAACCCAATCTGAATCTAAATTTCTTTTGTATATTTAACAATTAAGTGATTCACGTTCAGATGTGACAGTTGAAGCCCATAATCAGGGGCGGATGTTGGTGTGGGCAATTGCCCACACATGCCCACAAAAATCCTGTTTTGGTATTGAAATTTTAGGGAAATTTTATTCATTTACGTATTGGTGCTCCTTAAAAAATTACCAAAAAATTTTAGCCCTACCACTATTGATAATGTATTGTACTTTCAAGGACATTGCTTGCTTTAAATGTTACTAAAATTTAATTTGATGTTGAGGTAAATCACATAAGGTATAGGTGCATGTACGGGAAACAGATACAGAAATAACAACTTTAAAATTTATATATATGGGGATACAATATATATTTATATGTGCGTGTAAAATTTTTAAAAAATATCAAATTAATACAGAACAAGTGAGAATACGAAACAGGCGAAAAATATTTTTTCGATGATTAATATGATAACAATATGCAAAAGCTTAAAATTAATATGAAAAGTACAAAAAATGGTATGTTTTGTTTTTTAAAGCCGTCACTACCCTCTGCATGTCAGCGTATCACACAAGTAACGGGTAATTTTATCGTATCCGTGTTACTTAGTTGTTAAATTGTGTGTGAAAATTTATATGATAATAACATTTTCTATCGCTTCGGTAAATATAGGTTGCTTGAGCTCGGTGCCTAACAATAACCACAGCAAAACATAAGATATTCGGCGGGTCCGCATTGTCATAGAAGATAAAGCGCGCGCGCCACGATTCCCACGTAATTCAGGAGCTCACCAGGCACGCGCGTGACGAGGAAGGGGAGTCTCCTTCCTTTGCGGAAGGTCATGGCTCTGAAGTTAAACCCTTCACTGTAAGAGATATTCTCTCTCTCTCTTTCGATCTTGATCTTTTTTTCTGATTATGTGCATCAATTTGTTTTCTGAAGGACTTTGTAATCGTTAGTGGCCACGGTACCTTCCTGTTTGATGTTTTATTCTGTTAAAATGTAACAAGAAACCGGGAAGCTCGATTATTAGGGCAAAAGCGAAAAACAACCATGGATTGGTGACTGCTGCAAGTTTGTAACGAGTAGAAATCGAAAGGTTTCAGGGTCTGATTAAGGTGACCTGTTGTGCATCGTGTGCTCTGCCTTGGGTTTGAGCGCCTTTTTGGGCTGCAATTTGGCGTTGATGCGAACTCATTATTTTGCCTAGATTGTGATGCTCGTTCGGGATGTTTTCATATTTGGTGGTGTTCCACAAGCCTACATTGTTCTTGGGCATTGATAGGAGGATTCGGTTGCGTGCGATAGTGTTGATCCTTGGAACCCGTCGTTTAGAAAGCTTGCTTTTAGAAAATGACCGAGTCCGTGAATGTGGCTCTGTCCAATTTGCCGGAAACGGTGGTTGTTGTTGCTGATGACTGCTGTGTGGTCGACAATTATAGCAGTTATGGTCCTTATGGAGTATTGCTGGAGCGGGTGCCGTGTAGTTACGTTTTAGTTACTGAAAAGTAGTTATGCATGACGGATTGAAGATTTCATCCATGTAAGTGGTAGTTATATATGGCGGATTGAGGATTTCAGATCCATGTAAATGATCGAATAAAGAGCGGCGATCAGATTGTTTGGGAAAAATTATACAAACGGAGAAAACCGTTCAAGGTGGAACCGGTGGAAGTAATAAAATAATAGGTAGGAAGCTTTGGGATGGGTGGTTATCGTTCAATTTCCGTAGTTTTTTCTCTTTGCATAATCCAAATCTGGGTGTACTTATTGGGGTCAGGGAGGACTTGTACGGTTTTACGGCCGCTCCAATAAGGGCTGAAAACTGGATTCAACCGTCGAAAAGGGTGTGAAATGGTGTATGGAACTAAAAGAACCGAGGCTATGTGCAAACCCTAGGGCCTACATAATTTTATCTGAAAGACTGCATATGGTACTGATATGTAAGGAGAGCTTAACGTGCATCCTGTTCTACGACACGGTTGGTAGCAACTAGCAAATAAAAGATTCCCGAAATGGTTCTTGCACAGCTGTTCGTCTTGGTCTCCGTGCCTCTTCAACTTCAGATACATGGCATAAAGGTTGAAGAAAAGAGCAAATGATTCCGAACCTCGGAATCTGAATTCCAGTTTTATATTTATAACATTGCTTTCCTTACACTAGCTTTTCCGATATAGGCTCCAATGTGATTTGTATATTGCTTGTAATAGCAAAAACTATTGTTTTGTCTCTGGGTTTAGGACTCGGGAATATCTTTACCAGATCAAGCGCAGAGGATGCACTCGTATTTAATTTCCAATCTTCAATTTGAACAGTCTATGTGTGACCCCTTGACCCAGTGGACGGAGCTTCTATTCACAAAAATCATTGCCTGCTATTTTTTGTTGATGTATCTATTACAAAATATTGGTTTATTGATAGGAATTTAGTTGCAAATAATATGATTCATGACTTTTGTTGATTTGTAGATGCCACATCCAGTTGCATTCATGTGCTTCAGAATCACAGAAACAGTTATGGGGTCTTCATCTCTACTCAGCAATCCCATCAGGTCATCTCTCTCTCTCTCTCTCTATATATATATATATATATATATATATATATATATATATATATATATATATATATATATATATATATATATATATATATATTACAAAGCACTTGTTTTTGTCTTTGATGATAATGTTCCTCGACGTTATTATATCTGTAGTGTTTTTAAATAAATTAATCGCATTTAAATTGTTCGTGATGTTGTGCAGAGTTAGATGTGGTGGTGACATTCCTGAATCTCATAATACATGAGAATGACTGCTTTTCTTATTCTTTTTGTCTTTTCTTTCTCATTATGAGATGTCAGGCTTTCCTGTTGAGAAACTACTGACTGTTTCTTACGTTGGAGTCCTGAATGTGCTTCCCTGGAGTGGGGCATCTTTCGCCTTTGTGGAAAACCACATCAAGGGACATGATTTTTAAGACTGGTTAGAGTAAATTCGTTCCTCCATTGGGTTGTGTCAATATGTACTCTATGTATCTTTCTAATCTTTCTAAATACATTATTCTGGCATAAAAAGGCCAATGATATTCTTGATATTGTCATTCTTCAAGTTTTCACACACACTCATGTCCAACTACTCTATCTAGGCTATATCTCAGGAGATTCAATGGGTAGCATGGAAATATGGCATAACCAAAAAAAGTGCCTTAGAACACTCAAGGACATGTTTATTATATTTTACACATTATTCAAATTCCCTATTTGATATTGAAGTGCATGCTGCAAGCAAAATACACATATTTTGTTTCCTTTTCTTTTTTGTGGTGCAGAAACAATTTTGTTGGTCGATTCATCTTTTTGTGTGCTCCTTGATCTGATATGATTTTCTCCATCATGCCTTTTGGTGTAACTAAACAGTAAATGTGTCATTTTTCATTTCAGACAATTGGCATGCATATTTGGTTTTTGTAGGAGCCGCTCCTTGTCTTTAGGATCGCCCCCTTGCTTAGTCGCCATATTTGGTTTGGTTTTATATGCCGTTCAATTTATCCTAATTCCTATGTAAGAACTGTATGGAATCTATGAAGTTGGTAATCTGTTTGGAATTTTAACTTTCAGGCAGGAAGAAACTAGGGGTTTTCCCTCTGAAAGCAGGTCTTTGGGATTCTATTAAATCTGGGTAATTGCAAATTCCTCAGATTATGAAGTTCACTAGCCAGTAGAGCATCAAATATCTTGTCTGTACAGGCAACCACACAGTAGAATATCTGTTCTATCAGTTTTTCTCGTTCCTATTGTGTCAATTACATGATTATGAAAACATTAATCTAAGATGCTTTGTGCACTGTCTTTTAGCACTTTATTGAAGTATCATATTATTTTCATTAATTCCACAGGATGAAATCCAAAAAAGAGTTAAGTGGATATTCTTAGTTGCACAATCAGTTTTTTGTTGATCGATGAGCATCTGGATGCTCAGTTACTCTTTGTTACTAGCTACAAATAGCTGAAAGTGAGCTTGTTGCAAAAATTATTGGTGCAATAGTGTTATAAATGCAAGTTCATTACGACAAATGACAAATATAAATGGAAGTTCATTGCCACAAATGAAAACCACATTTAACCAACCTGAAGGAAAAATTTTCAGGATAGAATGATAGATAATGCAACTCTTGAGCATATTTTTCCTCATGAAGCTACTTTTAGCCTAATTATTATGTTATTTTTTAATGATTTCATAGACCGGATGAATGAGATGTCTATGTGAACAGTGAAAGGCAAAAAATCTGCCACGTTGGGTGCATCACCAATAGTTTACTTCTGTATGAGAAATATAAATAACTATAGATAAGACCCGTGTCGTGTAAGATTAAGGAATTTTTTTGGTGGAAAAATTTTTCGAAGTTAGGCCTGGATGTTTGGCCCCCCTTCCCCTTTGGTGTGTGTCTTCTAAGTGTTAGTTGCTCTCTAATTCTGGTCAATAATCAATACGCCATTCAAAATTTATCAATTATGATAATAATAATATGGCATTTAAATTTATCAACTAAGCCCAGGATTATGGATCAATGACACCTTCTATCTATTCCTTCCTTTTTTTTACTGAAGGATGTAGACAGACAAAAAGAGGACTTAATTCGGTTGGGAATGGTCGTCCAGATAGAATTCTAGATGGACATGTGAGAGTTGTTCTCCATTTGCAGACATAGACGGTTAGAGGTTACAGCTGAATATCTTTCCTCCATTCATAAAAAATGACAATGTTTCCTATCAGTTTTAAGTCTTTGAAAGGAGATGCCAAGAGCTTAATTTCCAAAATGCTGTTAGTCTTTTGATTGTTTATGCGATCTTTCAGTGCCTGTCAGTTTATGTTTTCTACAACTAAGCCTCATATTGTTGTAAATTTATTATATTTGTTGTGGATGGTTTGAAACTTCGAATATGGAAATTTCTGCAAATACGATATATGTTATATGCTTGTTTTACCTTTTACATAGAGTTACTCTTTTTGTGGGTTTAAACTTCACTTTTTTGTGACTGTTTCTAATTGCAGTTTTGTGAAGAGCAATACAACACAGGTGATTGAACCATCTTCAACTTTCTCAGAAGAGGAGGAACCAATGCCTCAGGAAGTTGTACTTGTTGAGAAGAAAGTTTCTGATGGAACAGTGGAGCAGATAGTTTTTTCTTCAGGTGGGGATGTGGACGTCTATGATGTCCAAGCTTTATGTGACAAGGTGAGGACTGAGGACTAGTTTGATCATTTGATTTTATGTGTAGCAGGCAATTTATTTATAGACGAGTTGGATGCTTGTAGGATATATATGGATAGCTTTCCAAAAGGAGGATTTACTGCTAGTATCACTAAGCCAGATTGCTGATCATCTGTACATCCAACAAAGTTTACAACTGACTTTTGAAATATTTTTGAATCAAATAGTTATGGAGCAGCAAACTGGGTTTTCCAAAGTCAAACCCAGATTGTGCCGTAAATCCTTCGCTATGTGACATCCTTATTCTTCTTATTTCCGTGGTGGCAATTAAGGAAAGGATCAGAATATTAGCTTAGTTGTTTCTTGTAAGTTGCTGAGCAGGTTATTATCTGTGTGTTTTCGATAGGAAATGTAAATATTTAAGGAATTTTTTGTCCAGTTCTTGTATGTACTAAGCAATGTTTTGCATGTGACAGTATCATCATGGTTTTGAAATATTTGAATAGGTCGGGTGGCCAAGGAGGCCACCAACGAAGGTTGCAGCGGCACTTAAAAATAGCTACATGGTTGCATGTCTCCATTTGATAAAGAAATCAGCAGATTCAGGTACCATGCCTTGAGTAGCTTTCTTCACAATTTTTAGATACTGTCTGAGCCGTAGTTTTGCTGGTGTGAAACTCTTTATATCATCTCCAACTACCCTGCAACTCAGAGAAATGATGTTCTTATTTTGATTGAAAAAGTGTGTAATGGCAGGACATGATCAGAAGGTGCTTATTGGCATGGCACGTGCTACATCTGATCATGCCTTTAATGCTACAATCTGGGATGTTTTAGTGGATCCGTCTTATCAGGTCCGAATTCTACTATATTTCAATTTTCACATATATATATATATATATATATATATATATGTATATATTAAATTTGTACGTTTGTTTGGCAGTTCATGACTGTTTTGAATTAAATGTCATTGTCCAGGGCCAAGGGCTAGGGAAGGCTCTTGTTGAACAATTGATACGCGCTCTGCTTCGAAGGGACATCGGGAACATTACCTTATTTGCTGATAGTAAAGGTATTCTTACATTCTTGGTACTTTATCATTATCTGCTCTGCTACCAACTTCAAATTACTTCAACCTTAATCATTTTATTTGGTTACTTGCACTTTATGCCATTCGTTATAATTCAATGCTGTCTCTTCAATTTCGTGGTTATGTTTGATGAGAACTACGGTACCTGTTATCTATATTTTCTCATTTGCAACCCATGCTAAAGCTGCCAGCCTGACATGCGTCATTCTCTTCTTGTCATTTGAAAATAGCCTAAATGTTTCTTGCTTTTTCGGATCAGACCAAGGTTAGAGAATAGCCGGCTCCAGATAGATGGAGTTTTTATAATTTAGTTATGACAATGAGTTCATCATAGTCTGAGTTGGTTTTTATTGATTTTAGGATCAAGGGAACTACATTTTAGGGTTTTACACGGTTCAAGAAGCCATTGTGGATAGAACAGGATAAGCCAGCGTGGCCAGGTCTCCCACCCCAAGAATGGGTTTCTTTTATCAGTGTGTGTGTGTGTGAGAGAGAGAGAGAGAGAGAGAGACAATGTGCGGTGACATACTTGGAGAGGTACAAATTACCAAATACGATAAGAAATTAGGAACGGCCACTTTCTTATTGGAAAAACTACTAGGAAGCACAACAGCAGGCTCCCGTCTGAAGCAGACGCTATTGTGCCTTTTTATCAAGCAGAAACTTTGATGAAATTTCATTTATGCATGATGGCCAAGTTTGTTTGCTAACACTCCTTGCTACTCTGTTCAACCGATGCAGTTGTGGATTTCTACCGAAATTTAGGCTTTGAAGCTGATCCTGAAGGAATTAAGGGCATGTTTTGGTACCCAAGATATTAGCGACATGGAGAGAATTTGCTTGGTTCTCCGTTGAATTTAGTGCTTCAACTGCATTCTGGCAATCGTGGGATTGTGGATGCAGTTGCTTTCTGTATGTACACGTTGATGATGTAAATCCACGGATGGTTTATGCTTCTCTCTCTCTCCCCCTTGCAAACAACCATGCGGTGTGCAGCTGCAAAGATTGATCCGGGCACCGTCCTCACTTTAACCCCCTGGAATAGGCAAATCAGATAAGAGACTGCATCCTTCATCTTCTACCTTCGTGGCTCAAGTTCTCGTGATAACATAATTCTCAAATGAGAAACAGGACCGGGTATCCAATTCTTGAGTTCTGGAGAGTTTGTCCCAAATTTCTTGGCAATAAAATTTCATGATCTACTAACCTTCGGTGTGCATTCAACGCTATTCTTGGATTGAAGAGCAGGAGGAAAAAGACAAGAAACGGAGTGATTACTGGTGATGAAGAAAATAAATGGGAAAAAAACTAGTATAATTTTTATTAACAGGAAGTTAAAGAACTGCTAAATAACCTATTGGAGGAATATTTGTTTTCTTGATGGGGTCATCATGGGGGCTGGTGTTGACCAATGGCCACCCAGACTAGCCCTTCAGAAATCTCTCTTTGGCATTGAAGCTGAACCTGGGTCCAACCACATGTGAGCCCCACATCGGATGCAGATCGATGACTCAGTTGCTTTTTATCCAAGAAATTCTGGCTTCGTCATGCGTCTCGAGACATTTTTTTATCTGAACTATAAAACCATGGTAAAATAGCAAGAAAGGAGGAGAAAGATTGTCCCACTACTTGGTTGCCCCTTCGTCTTAGGTGTCCAGCCTCAGAGATTTCTCGTGCATTCAAAGTAAAATCAGTGGACTCCTCTCTCTCTCTCTCTCTTTCCATATGAACAATGCTGAGCCTGTCATAAACTAAAAACTGTAATGCTTATAATAGTTTATGTTGTCTGTGTAGGACCAACAAGTGGGCCTTCCGTGTGGTGTGGATATCGGTCTTGCTAACTTACTTTTTCGAGCTTCCAAAGGTATATGATAAGGTTTTTGATTTTTACTTTTGAATTTTTTTTATCATAGGTATTTTTAGAGGCAAATTGGAGTCAAGCCCATCCTTAAAGAGTGATGCCATTCAAAACTAATTTTCGCAGTCTTTTTTCGATGTCATTGAAAGAAATCTGGATGAATCTGAGAACCTCTTCGTCCACAATTTCAAGAACTATGTTCTCAATCTATAAATTTTTTGAAACTACTCCTGGAAATTGAGTTTATTTTTAACAGGTTACATGTTATGAGGTGACATGAATGGAGCTTCTCCCTAATAATACACAACCGGAGAAGCTTACGTGTCCTAAGAAGGAGGCTCCCTTCCCTTCATGCCTCTCCATAAGTTGCCCCCAAGAGATGACTGAACAATTTTTTAAAATTTTGTCCTGATTATACCTCTGCTGAGTTGCTGTTACATAAATTTCTTATTTTTGTAAAACATTTTTCTTCTCATATAACAAAACGGAGTTTCTCTTTTTCCGAAACGGCGTCATTTTTTAAGATATTGTTTTCCGCTTTTTGCGACTGCGAGCTCAGGTCCACGGTTCCGGTTTGGCAGTAATCGGCAAAAGCATAAGACCGTCTGTGGAAAAAAGGTAAAAGAAGAAAGGGGTTCCGAAATTATGACGACACCGGGTCTTCCCTCGCTTTTTTAAACACCGCCGGCGCGCGCTCGTGCTTTCTTGTTTCTAATCCCTTCTCTTTTGTGTTCACCCAGCGACGCTTCCCTCACTCTCGTCCTCGACCCTTCCCTTCCGTCATTCTTCTCTGAGAATTTTGATTCTGTGAAGTCAAAGATGTCGGTCTCGGAAGCCCCATTAATAATGCCAGAAGGTGGAGGCTTTCGCAGGCATGACGATGCCCTCCTCCTTTTCCTTCGAATCGCAACGCCCGACGCTATCGCCGCGCGACTCTGGCCGATGCCTCTCTTTTTCGCGTCCATCTCCGTGGTTTCTGAACACTTGAGATGCCGGAATGGAAGAAGAAGTGGTTGCTGATCCTTGCGCTAATTATCGTGGGTTATGTTGTTCCCGTCCGGTCTCAAGTGACGGATCCATCGGAAGGTATGACAAGACATTCACTTCTGATCGGAGTTTCTTCACCGTCTGAAAGCTGTAAGAATGCGAGCTTGTGCCCTAGAAATGTGGATCCGAGCGTGTCCAATCCCCCATCAAACTGGGAATTGTGCCTAAATTTGGATTTCGTTGCGTGATCCCATCTTTTCGATCTCCTCGATGGTCTCTGTTTCTCACCCGTGCGAGTGTGCGTGCTTATATTGTTGGCCTGTGAACTCATGCATATCTCTTGTGATTAGTCTGACCTGACGATTCATGCATAATTTATAATTACGTTCTTTGATTTATCCTCTTATCATCTTCTAGGTCTTCACCGTTGCTTGCGCTTCGCGTCCATCTCCGTGGTTTCTGAACACTTGAGATGCCGGAATGGAAGAAGAAGTGGTTGCTGATCCTTGCGCTAATTATCGTGGGTTATGTTGTTCCCGTCCGGTCTCAAGTGACGGATCCATCGGAAAGTACGACAAGACATTCACGTCTGATCGGAGTTTCTTCACCGTCTGAAAAGCTGTAAGAATGCGTGCTTGTGCCCTAGAAATGTGGATCCAAGCGTGTCCAATCCCCCATCAATCTGGGAATTGTGCCTAAATTTGGATTTCGTTGCATGATTCCATCTTTTCGATCCGCTCGATGGTCTCTGTTTCTCATCCGTGCGAGTGTGCGTGCTTATATTGTTGGCCTGTGAACTCATGCATGTCTCTTGTGATTAGTCTGACCTGACGATTCATGCATAATTTAGAATTACGTTCTTTGATTTATCCTCTCATCATATTCTAGGTCTTCATCGTTGCTTGCGCTTGTGCGGGCGCGAGCCTGTGAGTGCATGCCTCTGTCTGATCGCATCGTCCGAGAATCATGCATAAGCATCAATCGTGTAAGATTCTTTTTTCCTTCTATACTGGAAAGTGATGATCCCTTATATGCGTGGATTTATCCCCTTTGGCTTCCTATCAAAGAATCATTTGTCCCATTCCAGTGAATGATCCTGTAGAGTTCATATAACTATTTCGTAATTCTGTCGTAGAAACAGTTATTCACAGGAAAAATTGGGATGAAAGAGACTGTCAAAACACTTGCGAAGTGAAGCATCAGGGTTTTGCTTGTTCACTGCTTTGTTTCTCAACACAGTTATATTTTTTGGTTATTAAGCAAAGGAATGGTTAAAAGATCTGGGCTCATTGTCGGTTCTTCCTTTCTTTGTGCAAAATGGGTGTGAACATACAGACACGGAAGCAAAAGACTTAGAAGTTAATCTTAGTCACATTTTGAGAAGAATCGGAGCATATCCACCAAAATCCATTGGTATAAGGCCCAAGTTCGGTTGATATGTTTATCCTCTTTATGATTAAAGTCCAAATGATCTTTTTTTAGTGTCTATTAACATGCAATCAAGAAAATTTCCCAGATTTGGCTTCTCCATCTAGGCAACAGGAGTCACGAATAACTACTGCTGTTTTAGCGATACTGTGAGAAGGTGCAACCTACATCTGCATATATTCAAAATAGGGTGCTTATCCCTTTCAACAAGATGAATCCCAATATTTAGGTCTCAGCTTTCATGTATGCACTAAACACTAAACTTCTAACATGACAAATGGTTAATGCAAAACCTTCTTTTTTTTTTAAGAAGTTGTTTGACTATGGATATTCTTCGGTACAGTATCTGTTTTGCAAGCTATCAAGGAAAACTTGCATGATCCTTTGAAAAAGCTTAACTGGGACAACGGCGATCCATGCATATCAAAGTGGACTGGGCTTTTCTGCTTCAATTCAAGCAGAAGTGAATGTTGTTAGTTATCCACAAGAAGATAGAAAGCTGTAATGGTTTTCATATATCTTTTAGCTTGCATGTCATCTCCTCTCTCTCTCTCTCTCTCTCTCTCTCTATATATATATATATATATATATATATATATATATATATATATATATATATATAATCTGTTTGTGTAATATCATATTCTAACCCATCTCTTTTTTTGTTCACATAATGTGTTCACGCACTTTTCAATGAAGTGGCGTTATGTCGAATAAGATCATCGGTACGATACCGAGGCAAATTGGAAGTGTAAAGCCGCTGTGATTACTGTGAGCCAAATCAAAACCTTACTTCATATTTGAAGCTTAAGCTGTGGTATTTTCTTTTAGTTTATCAAGAGTACATGCATGTCTGATTGCTTTCTTGGTTTTTTAAATTCACACATTCTTTTTTTCTTTAGCTGTATATGGTTTCTGTTATCGATGCAAATTTGACTACAAGATTGGTTTGATTTTTATCTTGATGAGAATGCCTATTGTGGATCCAATCCAAGTATTCTTGGTATGTTCCTTCCAGGCGCATATCCATTTGTAGCTTTCGTTTGTGTTTCATGATTCATCTTATTGTCTAAAGATGGAATTAGATGTTATATTTGCCTACACATAAATGTTAAACTTGTGTTTTATGATGGGGTACTTGTTTTTCATGCTTCATTTGAATTCCTATGAATGTGCTGCTTTGGTCTAACCTGAAACTTTATCAATCCAAAATGTTTAGTTAAGGTTTGTTAATATTTTGCATTTCTGATGTGGGGATGGTTCAAGTCTTTCTTATGCCATCATCTTTCCATAACCCTAGTACTTTTGCAGGCTTCTGAGTGGAAACCATCTAACTGGGCAATTGCCTGAAGAGATAGGTTTCCTTCCTAATTTGACTCAAAATATGATCACTGGACCAATACCAGCTTCATTTGCAAACTTGACTAAAGCGGAGCACTTGTGAGTTTCATCTTTGTTCTTGGTTTATGCTGCTATTCATTTTGCACACAGTTACATGTTTTATCTCTTTCTTTTAGCCACATGAACAACTCCTCTCTTAGCGGCCAAATACCTGTTCAACTTTCCAGATTGCCACACCTTATACGCCTGTAAGTTGTTTGTGTTATGCAACTTATCCTTTTCCTTTTCTTGAATGATGATCTTTGTTTCATGTCTCCACAGGCTATTGGATAACAATAATTTGTCTGGAAGACTTCCCCCAGAACTTTATATGATGCCAAACCTGCTTATTCTGTATGTATTCACCACTTGCTTCAGTTGTTTGGTTGATTTGTTTGTCAAGTTCAAGGGTCAAAGTCATTTGACTCATCTTCCTTGGTGCGGTAAACCATTCTATGTAACCTGAAACTTCATCTGGATCTTTTAGGAGCCGAATAAGTATACAAAGAACTTGAACTTCTGAGTTCTCAAACATCAACTTGCCCTACATATGTATTTAATTAATTGTACATGTGTAGTCTACAATGGAAAAGGGAAATTATAAGTAGTTGTATCTGTTGTGACATGGAATTCTTTTTCTTTGTGAAAGAATGAACTTAGTCCACTTTCCAAAGAAATTACATTTTTTTTTCCTATCTCGTGTGTTTTTTTTTTCCCTCAAGTAATCCATAATCATCTGCTTCCTCTCTTGCACTGTTTCGTGATCATGTTGCAGGCAGTTAGATAACAATCAATTTATTGGTACTATTCCAGTCTCGTTGGTAACATGTCAAAATTGCTGAAGTTGTAAGTGTTTAAAAAATTACTTTGTCTATTGATCTGTAATATGTATTGTTTTTCTTAATTTATTGTTTCAACTATCAGTCACACTCCTTAATAGTTAATACTATGTTTGCCACTTGATATACAAAATTACGTTTGAGAAACCTCGATGCTACTTTTGCACCTCCTTGAAGATACTTGTTGGACTTGGAACACTTGTGGTGCATTACTGCATTATGTGACACATAATATACAGATTGTTTTTGATGTTTTAATGCATTTGTGTCTTTCTCTAGTCAAGAGGGTAATTTACTGCTTTCATGCTTTTCGACAGACTCACATGTACTGGGGCAAAACTGTAAATTTTGTTTTCACACATTTGTACAAAAGTATATCATGTAGATATTCACAAAATTTTTTGAGCCATGTGTGATCAACTCATGAGTATCTAAAATCTTTAGCGGCCTATCATCAATGTTTCACAACAAGTATAA
Source organism: Nymphaea thermarum (assembly GCA_011799765.1). Taxonomy (NCBI): domain Eukaryota; kingdom Viridiplantae; phylum Streptophyta; class Magnoliopsida; order Nymphaeales; family Nymphaeaceae; genus Nymphaea; species Nymphaea thermarum. Next base: position 341,440 of record JAANDH010000030.1, read on the forward strand.
GTCAGCAGTATTCTCGTTTTCAAATTCTGTTGAAGTTTAGTCAAGAACTTTCTTCATATTTTTTGTTCTGTTTACCTTCAGGATAAGGTTGGACAAATTTTGGAAGTTCTAACACTTACAAAATAAATAATATTAGAAAAACTAACGCTTACATAATGGATAATATTACCAAATCTTCAAGTAATAAGTTTCTAGTAGTTTTCTTTTGGTAAAAATATAAATAAACACTTATAAAAGTTTTTTAAATGTAAAGATATAATTATATAAAAGGAAGCATACCTAAAATACATTGCAAACTGAAATTTTTCTATAGAGCTTGCTGAATTATCACAACGTTAGTGGATACTTACATGTGCAGATATACCTGTCATAGTGATTTTGGTACCTATTCTTTTCAGAGTTAAATTCTTAGCATTTTGTTAACTGAAAGCATTGTCACAAATTTCATTCTTAGGCTTCTAACAGAGTGGATATATACTAATTGGTTGGACTCAACTCGCTCAAAAAAACTCGCTACTTGTTTGTTTATAAAAGAGTCGCGTTCAAGCTTGCAAAGATACTCAAAACAATAGATGAGTCCAGTTTGAGTTTCAAGAACTCAACTTGTTTATACTCGACTCGACTTTCAAACTAACACTCTATATTTTATTGCCAAACCGGTTCACCGAATCATTGGTTTTAACTTTTAGGGCAAAAACAAAATTTCACAAATTACATGAGTTAACGCTATAACTCGTTTACCGAGTTAATGTTTAGATGAGTTGGCGCCTAAACGAGTTAAATGGGTTAAACGAGTCGAGTTCGAGCTTGATTTTGTGTAGTCGAGTCGAGCTTGAGATAGTTACAAGGAGCTCGAGTTGAGTTCAAGCCAAGCTCGAGCTCGAGCCGGCCAAGCTCAGGCTCGACTCGGCTCGTGTGCTACTTGATTCAAGGTCTTGGTCAGTTTGTAAATTTTCCTCTTCCTACCACTCACCAAGTGGTTGGCATCTGCAGTCCAAGTTATTGCATGTATCAACAGAAGAATTTGCAAGTGAACATAAAGAATGAGGCAGGACTTCATCTCCAGCTTTTAGGTTGGCAAGGCCCTAAGAATATGCTACCAGATTGATGGCCTCAATGGCATTTCTTGTGAATAGAATTCTTTAGGTTTTGAATCATTAATGTAAATTGATACTTTCTTCCTTGACAGCTCATAAGCATCGGTGGCTTTTGCACTGAATTAATAGGAACTGACAGACCACAAATTTATCAGCATAACATTGCTCAAAAGGAAACTTCTAATAGCTACAAAGACAACAGTAACTTTATGTGTGAATAATGACAGATAAACAAAACAAGAAAGTAATAAATGGCTGGGCGTCGGGCCGGGCCCGGGCCCGACAGGCCGGCCCGGCAGTGGTCCCGGGCCGGGCCCGGGCCGGAGAGGCCGGCCCGGCGGCGGCCCGACTCCCTTCCCCCTCCGTCTCCTTCCCCAGCTCCCCCCTTGCTCCCTCCGGCTTCCCCCTTCTCCCGTCTCCCTCCGACCTCCCCCNTCCCCTTCCCGTCTCCCTCCAGCGAGACGTCGCCGTCGGGTCCTCGGCGAATCGGAGAAGCAGGTCGAGCAAGCTCTTCGCCGCCCCTGCGCCCACCTCCCTCTTCAGCCTTCCCCGGCTCTCCTCCCGACCGCCTTCATCCTCCTGACGTTGCCCAGCACCAGCACGGGCACCGCAGGAACAGCTCGTCCAGCATCTCCCGGAACTCCGCCGGTGTCCACGATCTCCGGTCTGTCGTCCCCAACGCCGGCGTCCACGATCTCCGGCCTGTCGAGTGTCGTCCCCAACCTTAGCCGGCCTGTCGCGACGAAGCCGGGCCGGGCCGGGCCTAAGTTTTGGTGGCCAAGCCCGGTACCCGGCCCGGCCCGGCAATATTATCGGTAACCTTCCAAAGTCGCAACCAATCAACAACTTGAGCATTGTAGAAAGCGTTGTGTTAAGTACATGAAAAAAGAATACCGGCAGAAATAAGTAGCAATAGTCTGCTGCCTGCTATGCTGAACTATGAATGAACTTAAAAGCACAAAGCTCCTTCAGTTTGAGGGTCACAAATTTGTCCATAATGCATAAAATATATCTGAGTATAACTGAAAAGAATAGAAAAATCTAAGTGCTTTGTGAGAAGTACAAATTCATGCATCTATTCCTGACGATGCAGGCAGACACACTAATAATCATTTTGAAAAATCCTGAAAATTGACAGCAGAGCTAACATTGTAGGGCATGCAAAATCAAATTGGGTTTCGAAGAGATCTACTAACCGCACCATTGCACGTGGGTCTTTCCAATCAGATGTTGTATTGCAGATTCTAGATGGCTAGAGTACTGGTTGATCTGTCATGGTTAGGGTAATGGATGACTCTAGTGACCTGATTCACAAACACAACAAAATTATTGATCGAAACAGAAACAATTTTTGAACAACAAAGAGCGATCCTTTTTGGGTTCATCGAACGTCGTAAATAAAACCAAGTTTCTCATCGGTATGATAAGCTGACACCTGTATTGCCTTTTTTTATTGTTTTAGTAAATAATTTACATTTTAAGCTACATTAAAAATGATATATATATATATATATATATATATATATATATATATATATATATATATATATATCAGCTGGCCAATCTCTATGGCAGGATGAGTTTTTTTAATTTTATGATGCTAAAAACGGTCGCAAATGGTGTATTATGTAGCTAGAAACCATGATCAATAATTTGCCATTACAAAATGCATCATTTGCAACACTTTATAGCATCTCAAAATTTTATTGACCTATTCAACAATGGATGTCGGACGGCTGATTTCCATATATATATACAGGGCTTGCCGACATCCGTTAGTTGATTCTACATGCATTAAAAGTCCAACTTTTTTGTTCACTTGAATCGGTTTTTATCATGTGTAACTGATTTTCTGACCATTCATGATGTACTTTCTATTGGAATGTATTCCTGATTTGTGCAATTTATATGGCCCGCCTTGCTGTCGTAATGGAAAATGGTTTGGATCCAAATAGCTAAATAAATTAGTGTTTCAGGTTGAATCGGATATGTTACTATAAAAATTATGAACCTTCAAACTCGATTCGACCCTTTTTTTCTATAAGTAATTCAGCAGATAAAATTTAATCTGACCACGAAGAAACAAAAATAACTTTCTAGTTATGTCAGTTACTAATATTGAAGAAGACTAATCTGCATTGACTCATGATATCAAGAATAATGTTGTGATCATCACTATGCAATACTCATCAGTAGCATTATTCTATTTCTACCAACGGAAGCCTATGTAAGTCACCTAGTCAGATGAAAGGAAAAAGGAAAGAGGAAAACCAAAAAGGACAAACTGTTTTTTTTTTCAAAAAAAGTGCACAGTTTCAAGTAAGACGATTACGTTCATAAGATAACTACGTTCATTTCTGTTTATCAGGTCTTCTTGTTGTTGTTAAAATTGTAAATGAATGCATTACATAGATTCATGGCCATGCAAAAATGTGCACCATGTACATGCCTATGTACAGTTAACAAAATATGGGGACACTGAAAGACTTGATTGATATTCACAACATGTTAAGTTAGTTTTGCAAGAAAGTAAATGACAACTTATATTTTGACAAAGCAACTTCTCATGGCACCTGATGAGCCATCAATCAAATTCATGAGATGGTCTATGAAAAGTCCACATATTCCAGAAACTATATCAAGGAATCGATTCAACCAGTCCCGTTTTCAAAGTGCTTTTTTCATCCCCCCCTCCCAAAAAAATCTTTTTGCTCTCACTTTGGAGGATCAAAAGGCAGTCCTATGATGAAATTGGTTTAACTCGTTTTCCATACAATATATATATACATATATATAGGAGTTCTATGCTGCCATGTGTCAATATTGCTGCTAAAAAATTAATTTTAGCCATCCGACACACAACATAGAATTCTCTCGTGTACACATATATATAATATATGTATATTTTCCCATTACTGAAATATGCTTCAATATCAAGAAAACTAATTCTCACTATTTTAAATGCATGTGTGTCGATTGAAGATTACACCCATCTGTTTTTTTTTTTTCGCAGGTCTCATGTCTCTTTACTCATTATCCTCTTGCACATGGCTTTGTAGCATCTAGATGCATCTGCTGTGATATACGATTTAATGTTGCAACTATTCCTGACCTATGCAGCATAAAAGAACTTGATTACTTGTAAGTTTTATAAGATTTTACAGAAATTCGCAATTCAACTTAGCATATTTTTTCTATTATAATTTTGAGAATCCCTTGATTCCTACTTAAGGCACAATTGTACACTGTACACCATGAACAGTAAGGAGTATTTATCCTGGAATTTCGGATAATCGATAGATGCCTGAATTCTGTGTCTTGATTGTGTTAATATTTGCTGATTTCTCCTTGGCAAACGACTGTTGGATGTTTTGGCTTGCATTGTCTAATGTGTATATTTGTCTTTGTGGACTCATTTCTGTGCTTCTTTAGAAGTATTTGCAAAACTGTTAGCTCTGGCAAGCTCTTCATGATGGTCGAATGGTTTTTGGTGGATGTTTTCATTTGGAAAAGGGGGTTCTGATTTCCAGGGTGTTGAAGTGCATGCTGGCTTAGGGGCTCAGATCTGAATCTTAGGCTTAGGGATAAGTAAGATTATGATGCTCTGCACTCAACAACTACAGGAAAAGGTAGTCTGCTTTTGTTGGTAGGGCAAGGGCATACTTTTGTATAAATTTCATTTATTCAACTGTCTATTTGATATACATCAGGCGTTCAATGTAACGACTGCATGTGTTTTTATTGCCCGTTCAAAGTTTGAGCATTTCTTTTTCAAGGCAAATCTTTGGCAGAGCAGTCTTGCTTTTAAAGTGGCAGTAAAAAGAGAAGGCAGTTCTGGTTTGCTGATTTCTTTTTCATTTTTTATTAGTGCAGTTGTTGCAAATAGAACAGCGCATTGTTGGTCACACTAATTAACATGTAAGAGTAAAGTTGCATTTTTTACTAGTATTTCTTTTAATCAATCATCCTTTGTTACTAGCAAGAAAATGCTAGTAACTTTTAATACTTTCCGCATAGTTGACGAGATCACAATTCTTATGGCATAGTTAACAAGAAACGTGAAAGTTTATATTTTAGTTATTGTCATTTTAACGATAAAAAAAAAAAAACGAAATGCTCATCGAAAAGAAAAAGAAGAATGTATTATCATAATTCGTTTAGTTTAACAAAGTTAAATGTCATAATTTGAAGAAAAAGTTACATACTAACGCTCAAATTTTGCGTCAGTAACAGGAGGCCCTTTAACTTTTAAAAGTCAACATTCATTTATATATATAGATGGCCGCCTCTTTGATGGTTCCCAATGGAAAGCGTTACATAATTAACGATATGCGAACATACTATCATTTTGTTAGATGAACACTTAACATGCCCTTAACCTAAGAACAATGTTTTCTTTTTTTCACTCGACTATTCCAACCGTCTCTCCGCTGATTGTCTGGCGTCCCTAATCCAAGTCTCTCCCATTTGATTTTCTGGCATGAATTTCATGCTGACCAGCTTTCACGCAAGTACCTCTATCTTTCTCTCTCTTCTCAGTTTTTAAAGACTAGAGAAAGCCTATTGTTTAATGGTTTCTTTCAGGGGTAAGGTAAGACATCGATCTGCTCAGATACCTTTTGGGCTTATTCTAACTGGCCTGATCAAAGAAACCTGTTGGGCCAGCCTGACCTGAGTTGGGAAATCGGGCCAAATATACATTTTAAATCCCACTACTCCATATATATACTAACCACCAGCCGAGTGTCTTGCCCATGTTTATGACTTTTAAAAAAGATTAACGTTCAATGGTCTCGTCGAGTGTCGGACGAAAGGAGAGGCGACGCCTCTCTCCCCATCACTGCGTCTACCTACTTTTTTTAGTTTAGGCACCCACCCGAACACATCTCATCTATCCCAGTGGAACCCACCAACCAAAAATCAGATTCATCCTTTACCCACGTAAACCTGCAAGTGGAGAACGCAAAAAATGGAGCTAGGGATGCCTCCCCTGTGCGGCAACCTCCCACCGCCCAGACCTCATAGGCGTCGCTTCCCCCGCATCCGCCCCTTTTCTGAAATTTTCTTTGGTCTTCTAATGAAGGTTACATCAAAACAATAGGGGAGGCCGTCGCCTCCCCCATCATCCGCTGGTGGGTTGCTCTGCCCTCCTCTTTTTTGTGCACCAGCAAACTAATATCAAAGAAAATATAAGAAACTGTTAAACGGCCTCCAGTCAAGAAGCTGGAGAACTAAAGCAATTGGGTTGAACAATGCAAAATCTGAAATGACCTTAGCCTAGCAGTAATGCATTGAAAAAGTCTTAGTTTGTTTCTCCGTAGGGGGTGCATTCCGGCTCATTGTTGACCACTTGAAGGTACACTTTTCGGCTACCATGCCTTTGATTCTGCTGACTCGTCTTCTAAGGATACTTTCAACGCATATGAGCTGCCCCCTGAAGCCCGAGTAAGCGTCATTCGACCATCTGCTTAATATCTTTGAGGCAAAATTATTCGATTTTCCCTTAAAAGCTTCTGTTCCAAGGAAACTTGTCTCCTTTTCTTAGATAATTGATAATTTCAAAAAGTTTTTCAGATGACAAATATAACAACACAAGGAGTCCTTCAAACCGAATAGATTGCTTATTGTATATCTTGAAGACAGAAAATCAGACATTAAAATTACTTTATGAATACTGAAGCACATGCTTGTTTCGAATAGAAACTCCTTTCGTCGCTGGACATCAAAAACGCAAAACAGTGTCAATGAAAGCAGACTACCTTATGATGATGTAAATTTCACATTAAGGCAGAGCATCCTTGTTCTTGTCCACATCACTAATCATCACAGTCGGAAATTGAGAAAAGTGCCAGGATTGACCATAAACTAGTAAAGAAATAGAAAATTGCAACACTCTAAGAGAATGTACTATTTCTTCTAACCGAGAAATATTGCACAGGAAAGACTAAAGCAAAATCTAATATTTGATGCGACTCATTTCCTCGTCAACCACAATTATTCTTTTTTTTTTCTTTTTTCCTGAAAGGGTGACATGACACTCTTCCCGCGTGAACTACAAAATCAGAAGCCTTTTTTTTTCTGATGGAAATGCTATTCTAAATTTTGCCATTGGAAGACTTTCATTCCAGCAAACATGGAAAAAGGAACATTTAATAAAGCTTATGAGTCTCGTCCAAGGGAACAATATCCCAAATAATGCACGGATTAAGCGTCAAGGCCAAGTGCACGTAACTATACTAATAATGTGACATACTGATAACCATCATACTCGTGATGCTAACAGACACGTAACGCTCACCGTAAACCAGCTAAACCGACCTCACTACCCCAATAGAGCTAAACCAATGACTATAAAGATCAAGAAGCAACTCATAAGATCGAGAAAGCGAGTGAAGGTATTGGGAAGGAGTAACCAGAAGGAACAGTTAAGATATGCCGAAGTGCCGTTGATCTGACCAAGCACAATATATTACAGACTACAGTCAACTGATTTGAGGTATGAGCATACAAGTAATGCCAACTGCTAAATCCATATGGACAATGTTCTGCCCGAATACGTCGTACGCGATTGTGATAAAATATTCATTGCCAGTCATGCAATGAGTCGTTGAATTTGGCACCCGATCCTATTACTCTGCTCGGAATCAGGGAAAATGATCTCCAATGCGGATCATAGAAACTAAAATTTTAAGTTTATACATCCAAAGGAAGATACGAAAAAGCCCTTTTGACCATAAAGAATGCAATCAAAAGCGAGCCAAATATGTGCGATGATGCCACAAGGCAATAAACAAAATAAAATAAGATGAAAATGGTGAAAAGTAGGAGCGGATTCACAGCAATCGTCGGGAAATAAACAGTCAATAATAATGGGAAATAATCTCCAATGCGGATCACAGAAACTAATGCGTATAATTTATGCTTCTTCACCAGAAAGAATGAAGCACGAGACAAATATTCTCGATGAAGCCAAAAGGCAATAAACAAAATAAAACAAGGCCGTAATGGTAAACAGTAGGAGCAGATTGAGAGCAATCATCGGGAAACAAAGAATCAATAGAAATTGATCTCCAGCGTGGATCAGAGAAACTAATGTGTTTAGTTGCTATGTCTGATAAAGGAAGATCGAAAAAAGTCTTCTTCTGCACCAGAACGATGCAACCTAACGCAAGCTAATTATGCGTGATGAAAAAGGCTTCTTTGCCAGAAAGAAATCAAGAATGCAACGTAGCACCAGCCAAATATGCGTGATGAAGATAAAAGTAAATAAACAAAACAAAGTAAGACTGTAACTGCATGTAGTAACTTTCTTCTTCTATCTATCATTGGTTATATTTCCTTGTAGCGCTTTGGCTTATTCTATTATGTTGCTAGTTCAAGTTGACCTTTTGTTTGTGGAAACTACTTATGAGGAATTCCATTTGACAGATAGAAGTTTTCATATGATATTTTTTCCCCCATGTAGTAACTTTATGTGTGAACAATGATAGATAAACAAAACAAGAAAGTAATAAATGGGGCTAATCGATAACCCTCCAAAGTCACAACCAATCAACAACCTGAGCATTGAACAAAGCGTTGTGTTAAATACATGAAAAAAAGAATACCGGCAGAAATAAGTAGCAAAAATCTGCAGCCCACTATGCAGACCTACATGCATCAATATGAATGAACTTAAAAGCACAAAGCTGCTTCAGTTTGAGGGTCACAAATTTGTCCATAATGCATAAAATATATCTGAATGTAACTGAAAACAATAGAAAAATCTAAGAACTTTGTGAGAAGAACAAATTCATTCATCTACTCCTGAGCGTGCAGGCAGTCATTAATAATCATTTTCAAAAATGCCAAAAATTGACAGCAGAGCTAGCATTGTAGGGCGTGCAAAATCAAATTGGGTTTCGAAGAGAGATCTACTAACCACACCATTGCGTGTGGGTCTGTTCCATCAGATGCTGTATTGCAGATTCTGGACGACTAGAGTAGTGGTTTACCTGTCATGGTTAACGTAATGGATGACTCCTAGTGACGTGATCCACAAACACAACAAAATTGTTGAACTCAATCCGTATTTCTTTCCGTGGAAAGAGATAAAGACTCCAGATCTCTTCTGATGGTTTAAGTTCATGCTGCAATCAACGGTTGACTGTCAATATATGCAAAACTTCACTAAATAATGACACAATACGCTTATATAGATGCTTTATCAGCCTGACTATAAAAGGCACAGTTAGGGATGTGGCAGCTATTCCATGTTGTTGAGATCTGATAGAGACCCTGATTATATTCTCGACATAGCCCACTACACCTGACATAGACAACATAGGCTCAACAGTATTAGCCAATGATTTCATTTGTAACATATTAATTATAGAAAATTATTAACATGAATGAGTGTATAGGACATTAAGCACTTATATGGCTCGGACTGTTGGTGCTAGAAACCATGAAAAAAGACAAGCCACACTGAGGTTCCAGGGTCTTTTCAAATACCTATCACACAACACACCAAATAATAAAACAATGAAATAATGCACAATACAAAATTATTGAAAAAAGATTAAATCAAATGACTTATCATGCACCCAATGAACTATCTTTATTTTTTTTTTCCTTTCTTGATATACAGAAACATAGAATTATAGAACAAGGAATTTTCTTGCTTCCTTTGCAAACAGTTCAATAAAACAAGACAAGGGAGGGAGGGAGAGAAGGGTAGGTATGCGGCGTTATGTAGGGATACCTGAAGTAATAAATATCCTGGTGAAGATTCGAGCTGTAGCCCTCACATAATCACGGAGAACATCCAAAACAACATATGGCAATCACGAAGAAGATCCAAAACAGCATATGACTTTTGAGATGTAGCTGCATTGTCTAAATACACCAAGCTGGAACCATTCACCTCATATAAAATTTATGTAGTCACTCTCAAATCAAAATGAGAAATCAAGCCTCCACCAAATAGAGGCCTCTTGAAAATAAAAGACAACAGCAGACAATTCAGAATCATGTCCAATCGCATGTAAATTAGAATAAAGGGGCCACCCAAGTGCTAGAGGAATAAAAAAAAAAATCAAGCCCTAGATTGATGACATAAAAATGCATGCATATGGACATGGGTGAAGCCAGAAATTAGTAAGGTGGGGAAAGAGGGAAGGGGCATAAACCATTTTTAAACAAGTATTGAAACGTTTAAGAATAGGCCTGAAGGCCTCGGCTGATCCTTTTATTACGGAACTATACTACATAAAAGATTTTAACTGCAGCTAGAATGAAACTAAGAATAAAGATGAAACAAATGCAATTTATATAACTCATAAAAACAAGATTAGGTGAAGCCAAGGACATACAACTATGCAACTTCAATAGAACTTTTCAAAAATATCATCTAGTGCTTTTGAAAAGAAATACCCTAAGTTTGGATTATGTAGTTAAGATAGAATAATGAGTCAGTTTTTAATTTTTAATCAATTCTCCCGAATGGCCTACCTCTCCGAAGACAAAAGGAAATGATGGATAATTCATCACGCTCAGCATGGTTGGACTAGGTTTGAAGGGTTTCATCTATTTCATGGAAAGACTAGCAATTTGGTAATGAAATGGGCAAACATTTTCAATACCAAAGAGGGATTGTTTAGTTCCTCCTATGCATAGGAAGCCTGGAAACATACAAGAGACGTCAAGTTTTTACTTTGAATTTTGAAATAGTTCAAAAATGATCAATTCAACTCATAAGCTTGAGTGCTCGTGTTGTGCAAATAATATAACCTTCATTTACCTATAGTACCATACAAGCATTAGGTTTTATTTCACATCGATGTTGTCGAATCTCTAGAGGGAATGTCTTTCAATTTCCATAATATGAACATAAAGGAAACATCCTCGGCATCTTAGATAATAAGAAAAAGGAGCAGATATTGACCCCTGAATCGTACATCCACAAAAGATTGTCACATTCAATTCTTGCGAGTTCAGCCTTCACGTCTTTCATCTCTTGGCAGACACCTTTTGCTTTTTTTTTGTTTTTCTTTTGGATTTGGCTTTTTGCCTTTTGATTTTTTTTTTCTTGTATTTGATTTTTTTTTTTTTTAGGCCGACCTTCACCTTTGAGGGAATACCTCACCACCCCAAAGGCTACTACGAAGCTCCACCGCTTTGGTGGTTATGTGTAGCTTTGTCACGTGTCCAACCCGCTTCACCTTACGGGTTTTCAACGAGCCAAAAGTTCGTAAGTCATTATCTTCGCGAAATAGACATAAATCACCTTTATGCCTATCCGGTACTCTCGATTACTGACTCAGAGGAACGACTACACAAGCCCCGAGCCCATCTCTCAACTCTCATTTTGCTACCTGCCAAGATCTTACAGAGCATTGTGGCTTCTCCCTCAAGATATTTTCCTGCTAGATCTTTGCAGACACTTGATCTCCAGAGTCAATAGCATTTCCTAGTCTTGATTTACTCAACTTCATAGGATTTTTCCTCACTGCTCATATCTAGGATTTTTTTTCAATTTTCCTCTTCCATTGATCGACAACAAGAACTTGAAATTTCCACCTTTCACTTGGAGAGGTACTAAAAATAAAGCAAGGCATATCATTGTGTGTGAAAACACTTTCAAAATGTTTTTAAGCAAAACTGAAAAGTTTCTCTTTTATAAAAGTTCTTGACATCAAATGATATATCATCAGGAGGAAGGAACTCTATTCCCTAAAGAGATGGATGAATGTAAAACTTGGCTGGTTAAAAGAACGAACTTCACCAAATTTCCCATAAAAGTAGGGTCTTCTATACAAATGGTTGGTTTAAGGGTGATGAGTTACCACAAAAGTTGGGTCTTCAACTGATTGAAAGTTTCACAAATGGTTTTGGTTAAGTTCTTCTGTCAAAAACCACTAAAAGCTCAAAAAGAGGGACAAAACGTTCGTACCTAAAAAAGGAGGCATCGCAAGCTAAGGTCTCATTTTTATGATACAAAAATCCAATGCCCTAAATAACCCCAAGAATCACAATGTTGTTGTTGATAACCAATTAATTAGTTGTCCATATGGAACTTAAATCAAATTAGACCTTGACCCATTAATTGGCTTACATGTGAATAACCAAAGCTAATGCTTCTACAATCAACTCATTTTTCAGCACTGAAAAAGGGGAAAAGGAAACATCTCCAAGTCAAACTAATTATGTGCAGCTTTAAGTCCTTAACACTAGAAAACCATTTGCACATGCAAATGCATGAACAGAAACAAGGGTACTTACACAGATGTTTTTCTGTTAATTTTATTGTACTTTTTAGTATGTATTCTTCAATGACAGAAGAAACTACAACTAGAGCAGCAATTGTGCCAGCATGACATCAAGATCCAAACCAAGGCCAGACATGAGATAAATATAAAAGCATGAAACGTATGGCAGAAACAAATAGATGCTAGGGCTTTATAAACAATATCCAACCAACTATAAAAGGAGCAGCACAGAAACATGGAACAAGTGATGACAGAACATATTCATAAAAATTTTGAGTTGGTCATGCCTCGACTGGACAAACATTTGTGGAGTTTCAAATGCCTCCAGCAGATTCCACATTATCATCAGGACGGGGTCCACAAAATTGTGTGACCTTGAGCTGGTTGGCACTTGAACACAAAGGATTCCTTGTAGCCTGAGCAATTTAAACAAATGAAATCCAATAAGACATATTGTATGTTAAATGTGAAATTTATCTAAATGAAGAACAAGAAAACTGATCCCGTAAATTGAAAAGTAAACACAGTGTAGTCAAAAGGTTCTTGCTTAATGGCCCTACCAAAATGAGGATTTATATGAAGTCATAAGAATCATGCAGAAAGAAGCATGGACATCATTTGTTCAAATTTCCCATGCGTAGACAAGCAACAAAAAACTCAATTTTTCGATAACAGCCCCTCAGTCACTGAGAGCATAATGATTCATAACACCCATGCATAGACAAGCAACAAAAAGCTCAATTTTTTTACAACATTCCCTCAGCCACTGATAATGTAATGATTCATGACACAGTATTGAGTGGCATCACCAGATTGGACAAATCATAACTCTCGGCTAAATCACCCCATAACCATAAACTAAGTCGAAGTTAAGACTTTTGTCTAGAGACGTAGACATACAAACAGTGGAAAAAAGAGAGTTGCATTCGATTGCTAGATAAGCTAAGCTTCTCCCAGTATGTTGAATCTCCTTTCCATGGTTCTCAAGAAGTGAACAAGTAAATCTATATGTTTAAACTGTCTGTGCTTCTTATGTGTGTACTTTAGTTTGACAATCGGATCTTGTACTAGGTAAACAACCAAAATTATCATGCTCCCCTAACTGCAGTAATTTTTTACAAGTATATCATTCAAAAAGGTTAGAAAAATCACATTTGTGTATCTTAAAATCGCTTAAGATTGCTGTAATTTTAATCCTCAATAGAAAAGCAATTTACCCATGGAAAACAAAAAAAGGGGTAAGAGAGAACACTATTCAAAGAAACTTTTCATGGCACGTGATGACACATCAATCAAATTCAGTCCATGAAAAGTCCACATATTCCAGAAACTATATCTATATGTGTAAGGAATGGATTCAAGTGCTTTTTTCATCCCCCCCTTCCCAAAAAACCTTTTTACTCTCACTTTGGAGGATCAAAAGGTAGTCCTATGATGAAATTGGTTTAACTCATTTTCCACACAATATGTACAAATATATATATATATATATATATATATATATATATATATATATATATATATATATTTCAATACTGCCATGTGTCAATATTGCTGTTAAAAATTAATTTTAGCAATCCGACACACAGCATAGAATTCTCTTGTGTACACATATTATAGTCCATATATATACATATTTATATTCTAACCACCAGCCGAGTGTCTTGCCCATGTTTCTGACTTAAAAAAATAACGCTCAATGGGGGGTTCTAGACATGGCATGCTTGTTCTAGACAGAAACTAACTTAAATACCAAAAGAAATGCTTTAGTTATAGGATCTTTGGCCTGTCTGAAAAGGTAGGGATTATTAATTTAGTTAGCACCCTAGAAAAGAGAATTCATAATGCACGTTGGGGACAACTAAGCAAAACTAGTCAAACAGAATAACATGAGAATAAAGACAAATTAATAAGCTCTCTTTCTCTCTGTCTCTCTGTCTCTCTCTCTCTCTCAATATGCTCAGCAACTAAGACCAAGTCCTAGAACCTAAGCATATAATTAAAAGTATTAGTTGGTTAAGGCAAACAACAAAAAAGGTTCAGTGGCCCCTCAGAACAAAAACACAAACATATATGGAGCAGCACAGTGGGAATTAGCCTATGCACCCAGGGTTTACCACTATAGAGTAGGGCTCATAATAGCTCGATCGAGGTCTGTAGAGCTGTATGGGCAAGACACTCGGCTGATGGACATCAGCAACGCAAAACAGTCTGTCCATGAAAGCAGACTACCTTATAATGTAATTTTCACATTAAAGCAGAGCATCCTTGTTCATGTCCACATCACTAATCATCACAGTCCGAACTTGAGATGATTGCCAGGATTGACCATAAACTAGTAAAGAAATAGATACCACAATCTAGAGATTGTGCACATTTTATATTTATTTCTAACCAGGAAATATTGCACAGGAAAGGCTAAGGCAAAATCTAATATATTTGATGCACCTCATTTCCTCGTCAACTACAATGTTCTTTTTTTTTTCTTTTTCTTTTTCTGAAAGGATGACATTACACTCTTCCCACGTGAACTACAAAATCAGAAGCCTTTTTTTTTTCTGATGGAAATGCTATTCTAAATTTGGCCATTGGAAGACCTTCATTCTAGTTGGAACAAGGAATATTTGTCAAAGCTTATGGGTCTCGTCCAAGGGAACAATATCTTAAATAATGCACGGATTAAGCGTCAAGGGCAAGTGCACGTAACTATACTAATAATGTGCCATACTGATAACCATCACACTCATGATGCTAGCAAACACCTAGTGCTCACCATAAACCAGCTAAACCGACCTCACTACGCCAACAGCATGATAGAGTTATTCTGTTCGCACTGTCCAGCGGAACCTAAGCCTAATCACGTTCACCATCATGAAAAACAATTGCATCTTGTACATACACAAGGAAGCACAGCATGAAGCATAATGACTTCGCATCCAATAACTGAAAGTGCTCTGTTACTAATTAATGCATCTAGTTGTTCGAGTAAAGAACCAATGACTATAAAGATCAAGAAGCAATTCGTAAGATAGAGAAGGCGAGTGAAGGTATTGGGAAGGAGTAACCAGAAGGAACAATTAAGATATGCCGAACTGCAGTTGATTTGACCAAGCACAATATATTACAGACTATAGTCAGCTGATTTGAGGTATGAGCATACAAGTAAAAGTCAACAGCTAAATCCATATGGACAATGCTCTGTCCGAATACGTCGCATGCGATTGTGATAAAATATTCATTGCCAGTTATGGAATTAATCATTGGATTTGGCACCCGATCCTATTCCTCTGATCGGAATCATGGAAAATGATCTCCAATGAGGATCATAGAAACTAAAATTTTAAGTTTAAACATCTAAAGGAAGATCCGAAAAAGCCGTGTTGACCAGAAAGAATGCAATCAAATGCGAGCCAAATATGTGCGATGATGCCACAAGGCAATAAACAAAATAAAATAAGATGTAAATGGTGAATAGTCGAAGCGGATTCACAGCAATCGTCGGGAAATAAACAGTCAATTATGGAAAACAATCTCCAATACGGATCACAGAAACTAATGCGTATAATTTATCTGAAGGAAGACCAAAAACGGATTCTTCACCAGAAAGAATGAAGCACGAGACAAATATGTTTGATGAAGCCAAAAGGCAATAAACAAAAAAAACAAGGCTGTAAATGGTAAACAGTAGGAGCAGATTGAGAGCAATCATCGGGAAACAAAGAATCAATAGAAATTGATCTCCAGCGTGGATCAGAGAAACTAATGTGTTTAATTGCTATGTCTGATGAAGGAAGATCGACAAAAGACTTCTTCTGCACCAGAACGATACAGCCTAACGCAAGCTGATTATGCGTGATGAAGCCAAAAGGCAATAAACAAAATAAGACAGACTATAAATGGTAAAGAGCAGGAGCACATTGACAGCAATAGTCGGGAAACAAGGAATCAATGGAAAACGAACTCACAATGAGGATCACAGAAACTATATATTTAATTTCTATACCTGATCGAGGAAGACTGGGAAAGGCTTCTTTGCCAGAAAGAAATCAAGAATGCAAGTAGCACCAGCAAAATATGCGTGATGAAGCCAAAAGTAAATAAACAAATAAAGCAAGACTGTAACTGGTGAATAATAGGAACAGATTGACAGCAATCATCGGGAAACAAAGAATCAATAGAAAATGATCTTCAATGCTCTGATCACTAAAACTGGTACGTTTGATTTCTCTGTCTGATCAAGGAAGATCGACAAAGGCTTCTTCGCCAGGAAGAATAAAATCTAGGCTGAGCCAAATATGCTTGACGAAGCCAAAAGGCAATGAAAAAAATAAAGTAAGACTGTAAATGGTAAAGAGCATGGGGAAGCACATTGAGAGGGATCATCGGGAAACAAGGAAGCAATGGAAAATGACCTCCAATGTGAATCACAGAAACTAAAGCGTTTTATTTCTATGACTGAAGGAAGATCGAAAAAGGCTTCTTCACCAGAAATAATGCAATCAAACACGAGTCAATCATGCCTGATGCAGCCAAAAGCCGGTAAAAAAAAAAAAAAAGAAGACGAAGACTGCAAATGGTGAACACTAGGAGCACATTAACAGCGATCATCGAGAAACAGAAATGGAACATGAACTAACTCTATAATCAAGGAAGAAGCGAGAAAAATAAAAAGAAAGAGCAAACTCGGTCTGACCCTCGGGCTTCCGCCACAAGAAATCCATCTCCGTGGATCGCCGCAAATGCGATCGAGACCGCCACTTGCCCTGGTTCCTAGCACCTGCCGATCACCGAAAGACACCGTTCCGGTAGCCGCCAGTGTTAGTTGTTTGATGGACGAGCCGATGCCCTAGCGTGCTTCTCCAGCCTCTTCTGGCTCGGAAGCATACCGAGCGAGAGAGATAGAGAGAATGGCGGGTGAGGAGATTTGATTTTGGATGACATCTTTGTTTTCGAGGTTGGAGGAGGCACGGTGATAACGGCGAACGGAATTCTTGATTTATTGAAATGCTCTTGATTGAGGGGAAATTACCGTCGATTGAAGAAGAGTAGTCGCAACCTGTAAAGGGTGTTTTGGGAATGCACCATTCATGGCGGTAACGGCTACAAGACGCGGAGCGGGAAGAGGAACCCAAAGAGTGGCGCCTGGACAAAATGAACGAATTGACTGAAATGGCCTCGATTTACTGCCAATTTACGTTAACGACGAAACGCCGGCTTGTGTTTTTGGTGGAAATATTTGCGACAACATGCCCTTGCTTTGCTTTGCTCTGAGATGATTTCTTTTTTAATTTAAGTGTGAGTTGGTTATTTTTCCAAACACCTCAAAATGGCTTTTTATATATTTTTTTGATTGTGACAAACTGCTTGTTCTCTTCACTTTCTTTTAATTAATTTAAAAATAAGAAGACCGAACGGCCAACGCATTTTAGAAATGCCTTAGGCTTCATAGGACAATGCTGGTTTATTTAATTAAAAAAAAAAATCAAAAACACACTTAAATATTTTATGATAATCAAAAAAGACATTGCACGTGAATGAAACGTGAGAGTGGAAGCCTTCTTCCCCCTTCATTTGCTCAAAGAGTTCAAGATTAAGTCGGTGATTGGCTTGCCTTGCGTTGAAGGATTCAACTTTCCAGTTTGGTTAAGGGCAGACCTAAATTTGTCTCACCGATTGAAATAATTTTTTTTAATTAAACACTTGCTTGTAATTAATTTTACTGAGTTTAGTGACACGATATTTAAAATACTCTACACATAAAGAACTTGGGTGCTGATTTGTCTGTGTGACTTCAAGTGTCCTAAATTACAGTGTACTGTCACATTGACCTAAGATTAATGCTAAAAATTAGCTGGCACAAAGTGTTTCCATATATGCAAATAAAATTATGCACTTTTTCAAGAAATTAGGTAATGTGTCGTGTTTATTTTAAAGCTAAGGATGATAATGTTACTAACTTATCAATAGATGTTGTGAATTCACTAGTAGATGTTTTTACTTAACCATGAAAAGACTTGGGTGTGATTTTAAAGATATAGAAATGCTATGATTTTTTTCTTTTTTCACAATCGCTCGATCGGTGTGCAAGTATATATATATATATAACCAATGGAGACTTTTGGCTATCTAATTCAGAGTCCCCATACAAACCAAAATATTCACATCATTAAAAGGAAAGGAAGGAAGAAAAATTCCAATACAATAAATGCCGCAAAAGGAAGGAGAAGTTTATCATGAAATGAGATTTCTAGCTCTGAGCACCATGAAGTATTGGGCTTAAGCACCACGTTTTTGCACAATTGATTATAACAGCTTACTGGTCTCTAAACCTATTAACTAAACTTGGTTTATAAGGATCAATGATAAAGTATGCACATTTTACACGAATATTATGCCTATGCAACAAGGACGTATAGAGTATTTAGATGAATAATTATAAAAAAAATCTACAAAGCACATTTAAGTTTTGATAGACCAATAAAAACAAACTTAAAAATTGAGCATGCATTTATACAGGGACGTCCCACGCTCTCCCTCTGAGAAATCGGCCTTCTTCTCTCGTTATTGCGCCCATGTCCGTGTGCTTCGGTGCTCCAAGATGCTCCGGAAAAAGAAGCGGACGTTCATTGTCACACTAATCTTCGGGGCTTTCTTCCTTTCCGTCCAGGCGCAGATCACGCATCCATCGGAAGGCATGATCTGAGTTTCCTCGTCAACAAGTGTCCCTGTGTGTGTATGCACGCGCGCGCGCAATCATGCTTCCTACGGGAAGTTTGATCGCTCAGAGGTTATGGCCTTCCATTTTTTTTTCCGCACATATTGGTCTAATGGCGAGCAAATATCTCGAAGGGATTTCATAATTTTCTGTTTTCTTGAAACCTGCACCGGCGAAGAAAGAAAAGATCAGTTGCAAGCTGAAACCGGAAGAGATCCTACGTAAAAGAAAGTCCAAGAAAGAAGAGAGAAAGCTTTCGAACAAAAAACTTCCCGCTTAAGACGGAAAGATCTTTAGGACAAAAATGAAAGTTCAAAAAAGAAGTGACAAAAATGAAAGTAAAAAAAAGAAGAGTGTATGTTTTCGAACAAAAACTTCCTGCTTAAGACGGAAAGCTTTTTAGGGCAAAAACGGTTCCTTCGTACTGTATAACGACGATCGGGTTACTTTTTTCATTGATTCGCGAAGTCTTGCCTTGGTACGGTGATATTGGGGATGCACACGACATCTTTGGTCACGAATACAATGGCTAGGATAACCGTCTTACATCATTCTTAATATTTTACATGCGGACACCTCTATCTCAGAATGGGATTGCTTTTTGCAGCTCATTTGCTTGGCCATCATCCACTATCATATTCATGTCTGGCAGTTAGATGATTGTAGTTGGATCCGTTGCCATCAGGATTGAAGTTTAAAATCCTGAAAAATAAGCATTTCATATTTGTCTCCACGAATCCGTCATACTGCGGTTAGGATCACTTACCTTCACAATAAAAAAAAAAAAGAAGCTGAATTACTGTACGCGTCATAATGCAAATTTCGACTCATACTGCAAGTTTTGACAGGGTAATACGAAATTTGTTATCGAGAAATTTGACTATGGTTCTTTCTGCTGATGCAGTGTCTGCCTTGCGAGCAATCAAGAAAAGCTTGGTTGACCCTCTTGGAAAACTAAAGAACTGGGGTAGGGGGGATCCGTGCAAACCAAACTGGAATGGAATTTTTTGCTTCAACTCTACCTCAAGCGATGGATATCTCCATGTTCGTGAAGTGTACGTGTTTCACCTACTTGGCTTATGCATATCATGTCATGTCATGTCATGCATATATTTGTGTTACGTTTGAACCAGGAGTTTGGACATGCCAAAAGTAGGTGATTTCTGTTATAAGAGAAGCCATTTCGTGATTGTTCTTTCTTACAAGCTATGACTACCGAAGATATTATAAAAACCTAGATTTGTCCCGATCTGATTTGATCAGTCTTAGGTCTATTCTAGATCAGACAAGCCAAGCTTTACAAGTTATGTAGACTGGTCATCAATTTAAGCCTTAATGTGAATGTGCTAAATCAAAGAATTTAAATCAGATTCCTGGTAAGATGGGTACCTTATTATGAAGAATGTCCGTAGTGAAGGTTTATATATCAGTGCACGAATTAGGTCATGGTCATCATCTTTATTTTTTGGTTTGTGTGTGGAAGCAGTTCTGCAACTCCACAATCTCGAGAAGCGCCTACTGAGTGATTCTTAATGTATTCTTGATTATTGGAAACATATGGTCATTTCGGTTTGTGAAAAGCTATCTCATTGTCTTTTATCTTTTGTTTCAAATGCATCTAAGGAAATTTTATTTTCACCTTTATAATGTTGAATGCTTGAAGCTTTATCCTTGAGCAGCATCATGTGTTTATTATATATATAATATTTTTACAAAATCAAACTGAAGTTCTAGTGGTATAACAAAAACATGCTTAACCTGTTTCCTTTGTAATCTAAGTAGTTAAATGAATGAGATCATGACTTCACTGAACAAATACCCAAGAAAAACCTCACTGATATTTTCCAGAGAATGATATTGCGACAATGCTCTGGGTGATTATTTTAAATAAAAAGAGAGATTTATTTAGGAAGTTGTAAACATAGATCCAATCTATCATTTTTTTGTCTCAGATGCCTATGAACAGGGGCTTTGTTAATGCTTGAACAATGACTGTGTATCATGAGTTCGTGACCAGCAAGGCAGTATATTGAAATTGAACTGATCCTGTTTTAGTACTGTTTTCGTACATAGCCAGTGCAAAAGTTTATCTTCACCTTAGACACACATTTCATGGTATGGATATTGTGAGGTACTGTGAACCCTAGGTGCTGGTTCATTTTAGTAGGATGATTAACACCATAAATTGCCCATTTTTGCTGGATTTTGGTTTGCAAGTCATAACCCAGAATGGAGAATGTATCATGTACTTACGTTTGTTAACTGGTTGAAACATATGCGTTCATGTAAGTTCAGTGCTGATCCTTTGACCACCCTTTTGTAGGCAACTCCTCGGGATGAACCTATCTGGAACATTAGCTTCAGAGGTTGGTCAGCCGTCCCATATGCAAATATGTAGGTTCCATTCTGAAGCTTTATAGATGATCGAAGATTTTTTCTTTTTTCTCTTGTATAATGTCTTGTAATATTTTTTTTTTACTTGCAGAATATTAATGAAGCTTCTGTTCTTATTTGTTTTTATGTCATATATTCATTTTTCAACAAAAGCGATGTTATTTGGAATAACATAGCTGGTACCATACCAAAGGAAATCGGAAGCATAAAGACACTGAAGCTTCTGTGAGTCACCCCGAAAACTTCCCTCATATTTTAGCTGAAAAACTAATGCTTTTTCTGTAATCTTATTGAAAGTTGTGGTCATCTGATTTCTTATCTTGATTTTGTTCATCAACTATGTTATCGTATGTTTTTGTAGATATATTTTTCTGTTTGTACATGAAGTACAACAAATTGCATGCCTAAATTATCACACATTTGGATGCTTGTCATTTTACACATGGTATGAAGTTGTATGGCTAGGCATAACTCTTTTCTGTTGTTATATGCAAAGGGCTTATTACCGAGACCAACTTCATCCTTTGGGTCTGCAAAATTTTACATATTAATTCACGTGCAACTTTAAGATAATTCTCTATTCCTTGTTTGGTAGTGTTTCTTCTGTTTCTTTGTGCATAGGCAAACTGGTTCAGATAATGAATCTTATTCTTGTAGTCCTTATGACCAACTTAGATATTACAATGCTAAGTTTCATTGGGTTCAAATTCATAGAGAGTCAGAGACTGTCCTAATGTCCTTTTGTTTGTTTGTTTGAAGAAACAAATGCACATTACATTTCTTAAAATAAATAAATGCACCTTCACTTAATGTCATCATAAAGTGAACTAAGATGAGGAGAAAGATGGTGGCAGCAGCAGCGGCTACCACAGAGCTATGAATGATAGTGGCAGTGACACTAGTGATGATGGCAGCAACTCTAAAATAGTGGGAACGATAACAGCAAGTAGAGAATTGGTTGTGGACTTTGGCAAAAATGGTGGCAATAGAGGTGGATGTGAAGAGCCAGAAGGGTGGTAAAATTTCAAAGATGAATATGAGAAAAGGTAGGGCCAACCTTATTAACAAAAGGTTTGTTTCTTATGAAAATTGGCCAAAAGGAAATAAAAAACAAACAAGAAAACTTGCTGTTTGCGATACATATGAACAGCAAAAGGCTATTTTTAGGAAAATCTAATAAGGGATATAGTAAAGTTCTCTATCGATTTGATTTCTACTCAGATGTAATGAAACTTAGTTCACATAATTCTGAATCCAGTTTGAATATTTGCTTGTGTCTTCGATCAAAATTTGTGACAAATAAAAAGCATAATTTTGTACTTGCTTGCTACTTGTGTTCATAAAGAAGTAAAGAATGTGACGGCTCGTCTAGCTTCATATACTTGAAATTTGCTTTGCTTCTTGGCCACTGTTACATCTCTTGCTCAGACCATTAACTTGCTGTAATTCTATCATTTGCAGGCTTTTGAATGGCAAATTGGCAACCATCTAACTGGCGCGTTGCCTGAAGAGATTGGTTTTCTTCCTAACTTGGACAGGATACAAATAGACCAAAATATGATTACTGGACCCATACCAACATCATTTGCAAACTTGAACAACACTAAGCACTTGTAAGTTTTATCTTTACTACAGCTGATCTGGTTTTCAAGGCCCGTTTATTATTTGCATGTGCTTACATGTCGTCTCTCTCTCTCTGTCATACACACAGCCATATGAATAATAACTCTCTAAGTTTGGCAAATTCCAGCTGAACTTTCCAGATTACCAAAACTTGTGCACTTGTAAGTTATTAAAATTGAGCAGTTGGCTTTCTTTGTTTTCTTAAGTTTCTGGTAGTAATGATCTCATTCTTTTTTTCCCCCTTCGCAGGCTATTGGACACCAATAACTTGTCTGGAAGCCTTCCACCTGAGCTTTATTTGTTGCCAAACTTGCTTATTCTGTATGTTTTTTTCTTACTTTTGTTTGTTGTTGTGTACACAATTGTAAGTTATCCCTTGATTCCTACTTAAGGCACAATTGTACACTGTACACCATGAGCAGTATGGAGTATTTATCCTGGAATTTCGGATAATCGATAGATGCCTGAATTTTGTGTCTTGATTGTGTTAATATTTGCTGATTTCTCCTTGGCAAACGACTGTTGGATGTTTTGGCTTGCAATGTCTAATGTGTATATTTGTCTTTGTGGACTCATTTCTGTGCTTCTTTAGAAGTATTTGCAAAACTGTTAGCTCTGGCAAGCTCTTCATGATGGTCGAATGGTTTTTGGTGGATGTTTTCATTTGGAAAAGGGGGTTCTGATTTCCAGGGTGTTGAAGTGCATGCTGGCTTAGGGGCTCAGATCTGAATCTTAGGCTTAGGGATAAGTAAGATTATGATGCTCTGCACTCAACAACTACAGGAAAAGGTGGTCTGCTTTTGTTGGTAGGGCAAGGGCATACTTTTGTATAAATTCCATTTATTCAACTGTCTATTTGATATATATCAGGCGTTCAAATGTAACGACTGCATGTGTTTTTATTGCCCGTTCAAAGTTTGAGCATTTCTTTTTCAAGGCAAATCTTTGGCAGAGCAGTCTTGCTTTTAAAGTGGCAGTAAAAAGAGAAGGCAGTTCTGGTTTTGCTGATTTCTTTTTCATTTTTTATTAGTGCAGTTGTTGCAAATAGATCAGCGCATTGTTGGTCACACTAATTAACATGTAAGAGTAAAGTTGCATTTTTTACTAGTATTTCTTTTAATCAATCATCCTTTGTTACTGGCAAGAAAATGCTAGTAACTTTTAATACTTTCCGCATAGTTGAGGAGATCAGAATTCTTATGGCATAGTTAGCAAGAAACGTGAAAGTTTATATTTTAGTTATTGCCATTTTAACGATAAAAAAAAAACGAAATGCTCATCGAAAAGAAAAAGAAGAATGTATTATCATATTCGTTTAGTTTAACAAAGTTAAATGTCATAATTTGAGGAAAAGGTTACATACTAACGCTCAAATTTTGCGTCAGTAACAGGATGCCCTTTAACTTTTAAAAGTCAACATTCATTTATATATATAGATGGCCGCCTCTTTGATGGTTCCCAACGGAAAGCGTTACATAATTAACGAACATACTATCATTTTGTTAGATGAACACTGAAAATGCCCTTAACCTAAGAACAATGATTTCTTTTTTCACTCGACTATTCCAACCGTCTCTCGGCTGATTGTCTGGCGTCCCTATTCCAAGTCTCTCTCTTTCTCTCTCTTCTCAGGTTTTAAAGACTAGAGAAAGCCTATTGTTTAATGGTTTCTTTCAAGGGTAAGGTAAGACATCGATCTGCTCAGATACCTGGCTTTGGGCTTATTATTTGATCTTCTAACTGGCCTGATCAAAGAAACCTGTTGGGCCAGCCTGACCTGAGTTGGGCAATGGGGCCAAATATACATTTAAATCCCACTACTCCATATATATATATATATATATACACGAACCACCAGCCGAGTGTCTTGCCCATGTTTGTGACTTAAAAAAGATTAACGTTCAATGGTCTCAGTCGAGTGTCGGACGAAAGGAGAGGCGACGCCTCGCTCCCCATCACTGCGTCTACCTACTTTTTTTTAGTTTACAAAAAATGGAGCTAGGGATGCCTCCCCTGTGCGGCAACCTTGAGCATCAGGTTTTTTTTTTTTTTTTTTTTTTTTTTTTTTTTTTTTTTTTTGGTACAAAAAAAGCAAGCGTGATTGGTTACAAGATCGGTTGGATGCCGAGGCCATCACACGCCCACTCAAAGGATGCCGGATGTTGTATTAATGTTTTAAATATTCCATTTATAATGCATTTTAGTCTTTAGGCACCTGAACACATCTCATCTATCCCAGTGGAACTCACCAACCAAAAATCAGATTCATCCTTCATCCTTTACCCACGTAAACCTGCAAGTGGAGACCGCAAAAGTTTATTTTTTGTGCACCAGCAAACTAATATCAAAGAAAATATAAGAAACTGTTAAACGGCCTCCAGTCAAGAAGCTGGAGAACTAAAGCAATTGGGTTGAACACAATGCAAAATCTGAAATGACCTTAGCCTAGCAGTAATGCATTGAAAAGTCTTAGTTTGTTTCTCAAGTATTTCATAAGGGGTGCATTCCGGCTCATTGTGGACCACTTGAAGGTACACTTTTCGGCTACGATGCCTTTGATTCTGCTGACTCGTCTTCTAAGGATACTTTCAACGCATATGAGCTGCCCCCTGAAGCCCGAGTAAGCGTCATTCGACCATCTGCTTAATATCTTTGAGGCAAAATTGTTCGATTTTCCCTTAAAAGCTTCTGTTCCAAGGAAACTTGTCTCCTTTTCTTAGATAATTGATAATTTCAAAAAGTTTTCAGATGACAAATATAACAACACAAGGAGTCCTTCAAACCGAATAGATTGCTTATTGTATATCTTGAAGACAGAAAATCAGACATTAAAATTACTTTATGAATACTGAAGCACATGCTTGTTTCGAATTGAAACTCATTTCATCGCTGATGGACATCAAAAACGCAAATAAGTGTCAATGAAAGCAGACTACCTTATGATGATGTAATTTTCACATTAAGGCAGAGCATCCTTGTTCATGTCCACATCACTAATCATCACAGTCGGAAATTGAGATAAGTGCCAGGAATAGGATTGACTATAAACTAGTAAAGAAATAGAAAAATGCAACACTCTAGAGAATGTACAGATTTTATATCTATTTCTTCTAACCGGGAAATATTGCACAGGAAAGGCTAAGGCAAAATCTAATATTTGATGCAACTCATTTCCTCGTCAACCACAATATTCTTTTTTTTTTTTTTTTTTCTGAAAGGATGACATGACACTCTTCCCGCGTGAACTACAAAATCAGAAGCCTTTTTTTTCTGATGGAAATGCTATTCTAAATTTTGCCATTGGAAGACCTTCATTCTAGAAAACATGGAACAAGGAACATTTAATAAAGCTTATGAGTCTCGTCCAAGGGAAGAATATCCCAAATAATGAGCGTCAAGGCCAAGTGCACCTAACTATACTAATAATGTGACATACTGATAACCATCATACTCATGATGCTAACAGACACGTAACGCTCACCATAAACCAGCTAAACCGACGTTCACCATCATGAAAAACAATTGCTCCTTGTACATACACAAGGAACCATAGCATGAAGCATAGTGACTTCGCATCCAGTAACTGAAAGTGCTGTTTTACTAATTATATGCATCTAGTTGTTGAAATAAAGATCCAACTACTATAAAGATCAAGAAACAACTCATAAGATCGAGAAAGCGAGTGAAGGTATTGGGAAGGAGTAACCAGAAGGAACAGTTAAGATACGCCGAAGTGCCGTTGATCTGACCAAGCACAATATATTACAGACTACAGTCAACTAATTTGAGGTATGAGCATACAAGTAATGCCAACTGCTAAATCCATATGGACAATGTTCTGCCCGAATACGTGGTATGAGATTGTGATAAAATATTCATTGCCAGTCATGCAATGAATCGTTGAATTTGGCACCCGATCCTATTCCTCTGCTCGGAATCATGGAAAATGATCTCCAATGCGGATCATAGAAACTAAAATTTTAAGTTTATACATCCAAGGGAAGATACGAAAAAGCCGTTTTGACCATAAAGAATGCAATCAAATGCACGCCAAATATGCGCAATGATGCCGCAAGGCAATAAATAAAATAAAATAAGATGAAAATGGTGAAAAGTAGGAGCGGATTCACAGCAATCGTCGGGAAATAAACAGTCAATAATGGGAAATAATCTCCAATGCGGATCACAGAAACTAATGCGTACAATTTATCTGAAGGAAGACCAAAAACGGCTTCTTCACCAGAAAGAATGAAGGACGAGACAAATATGCTTGATGAAGCCAAAAGGCAATAAACAAAATAAAACAAGGCCGTAATGGTAAACAGTAGGAGCAGATTGAGAGCAATCGTCACGAAGAATCAATAGAAATTGATCTCCAGCGTGGATCAGAGAAAGTAATGTGTTTAATTGCTATGTCTGATAAAGGAAGATCGACAAAAGTCTTCTTCTGCACCAGAACGATGCAACCTAACGCAAGCTAATTATGCGTGATGAAGCCAAAAGGCAATAAACAAAATAAGACAGAGTATAAATGGTAAAGAGCAGGAGCACATTGACAGCAATAATCGGGAAACAAGGAATCAATGGAAAACGAACTCCAATGAGGATCACAGAAACTAATATATTTAATTCCTATACCTGATCAAGGAAGACTGGGAAAGGCTTCTTTGCCAAAAAGAAATCAAGAATGCAATGTAGCACCAGCAAAATATGCGTGATGAAGCCAAAAGTAAATAAACAAATAAAGCAAGACTGTAACTGGTGAATAATAGGAACAGATTGACGGCAATCATCGGGAAACAAAGAATCAATAGAAAATGATCTCCAATGCTCAGCCAAGTTTGTTTGCTAACACACAGTAAAAACTATTCTGCCTTTCTATCAAGCAGAAACTTTGATGAAATTTCATTTATGCATGATGGCCAAGTTTGTTTTCTAACACTCCTTGCTACTCTGTTCAACCGATGCAGTTGTGGATTTCTACAGGAATTTAGGCTTTGAAGCTGATCCTGAAGGAATTAAGGGCACGTTTTGGTACCCAAGATATTAGCGACATGGAGAGAATTTGCTTGGTTCACCGTTGAATTTAGTGCTTCAACTGCATTTTAGCAATCGTGGGATTGTGAATGCAGTTTCTTTCTGTATGTACACGTTGATGAGGTAACCCAAAACAGTAAAATGAAGCTGCTATATTGGTTCCAAACAATT
This sequence comes from Nymphaea thermarum, assembly GCA_011799765.1. Lineage (NCBI taxonomy): Eukaryota > Viridiplantae > Streptophyta > Magnoliopsida > Nymphaeales > Nymphaeaceae > Nymphaea > Nymphaea thermarum. Next base: position 369,726 of record JAANDH010000030.1, read on the forward strand.
TGCATAAGTGGGATTGATGAGAGAATGCAGAGAATGCTTTCCAACATGTCTTCTACATGACAGGGACTCTTTGAAGGAGGTTATTTTACACATGCTGTATTTTACTGGGAGCTGGTGGAGATCCCATGGCTGCTTCATGTCACTAAATTCAATAGTCTGATGACTTAGACACAGTAAAGTGTGACATGCATCTGCTCATGCATCTGCTCAAGTTTGTTGCTAAATGTTGATGAAACATAAACTTACAGATTTGTGAACCTATTCTCAATTACTTAAATTTCATGCTTTTGCCATGTACATGTGTTGTTTTGCATTTAATGTTAAAGCTGTACCTGTGGCATTATGTGCATGTGGGTGTTGCATGCTGCACCTGCACCTATGCTACAGGAGGTTCAGTGAAGGAGTTACTAGTATATGCTTTCAGTTTGAAAAGCTTGAGCTAATTTATCGTACAGATCACTTGAAAATAATCAGTTGGATGGTTCTATTCCAAAAGATCGGCTGATAGTGTATGTCCTCAACTTAACTTGTTGTCTCTTGCTTTCATTGGTTATATTTCCTTGTAGCGCTTTGGCTTATTCTATTATGTTGCTAGTTCAAGTTGACCTTTTGTTTGTGGAAACCACTTATGAGGTATTCCATTTGACAGATAGAAGTTTTCACATGATATTTTTTTCCCCATGTAGTAACTTTATGTGTGAACAATGATAGATAAACAAAACAAGAGAGTAATAAATGGGGCTAATCGATAACCCTCCAAAGTCACAACCAATCAACAACCTGAGCATTGAACAAAGCAAGTTGTGTTAAATACATGAAAAAAAAAATACCGGCAGAAATAAGTAGCAAAAATCTGCTGCCCACTATGCAGACCTACATGCATCAATATGATTGAACTTAAAAGCACAAAGCTGCTTCAGTTTGAGGGTCACAAATTTGTCCATAATGCATAAAGTATATCTGAATGTAACTGAAAACAATTGAAAAATCTAAGAACTTTGTGAGAAGAACAAATTCATGCATCTATTCCTGAGCATGCAGGCAGTCACTAATAATCATTTTGAAAAATCACGAAAATTGACAGCAAGAGCTAGCATTGTAGGATGCTTTATCAGCCTGACTATAAAAGGCACAGTTAGGGATGTGGCAGCTATTCCATGTTGTTGAGATCTGATAAAGACCCTGATTATATTCTCGACATAGCCCACTACACCTGACATAGACAACATAGGCTCAACAGTATTAGCCAATGATTTCACTTGTAGCATATTAATTATAGAAAATTATTAACATGAATGAGTGTATAGGACATTAAGCACTTATATGGCTCGGACTGCTGCTGCTAGAAACAATGAAAAAAGACAAGCCACACTGAGGTTCCAAGGTCTTTTCAAAAGGTTCCAGGGTCTTTTCAAATACCTATCACACAACACACCAAATAATAAAACAATGAAATAATGCACAATACAAAATTATTGAAAAAAGATTAAATCAAATGACTTATCATGCACCCAATGAACTATCTTTATTTTTTTTTCCTTTCTTGATATACAAAAACATAGAATTATAGAACAAGGAATTTTCTATACTTGTTTCCTTTGCAACAGTTCAATAAAACAAGACAAGGGAGGGAGGGAGGGAGGGAGAGAGAGAGAGAGAGAGAGAGAGAGAGAGAGAGAGGGAGAGAAAGAGAGAGAAAAGGGTAGGTATGCGGCGTCATGTGGGGGATACCTGAAGTAATAAATATCCTGGTGAAGATTCGAGCTGTAGCCCTCACATAATTACGGAGAACATCCAAAACAACATATGGCAATCACGAAGAACATCCAAAACAGCATATGGCTTTTGAGATGTAGCTGCATTGTCTAAATACACCAGGCTGGAACCATTCACCTCATATAAAATTTATGTAGTCACTCTCAAATCAAAATGAGAAATCAAGCCTCCACCAAATAGAGGCCTCTTGGAAAGAAAAGACAACGGCAGACAATTCAGGATCATGTCCAATCACATGTAAATTAGAATAAAGGGGCCACCCAAGTGCTAGAGGAATAGAAAAAAAAAACAATCAAGCCCTAGATTGAAGACATAAAAATGCATGCATATGGACATGGGTGAAGCCAGAAATTAGTAAGGTGGGGAAAGAGGGAAGGGGCATAAACCATTTTTAAACAAGTATTGAAAGTTGAAACGTTTAAGAATAGGCCTGAAGGCCTCGGCTGATCCTTTTATTACAGAATTATACTACACAAAAGATTTTAACTGCAGCTAGAATGAAACTAAGAATAAAGATGAAACAAATGCAATTTATATAACTCATAAAAACAAGATTAGGTGAAGCCAAGGACATACAACTATGCAACTTCAATAGAACTTTTAAAAAATATCATCTAGTGCTTTTGAAAAGAAATACCCTAAGTTTGGATTATGTAGTTAAGATAGAATAATGAGTCAGTTTTAAATTTTTAATCACTTCTCCCGAATGGCCTACCTCTCCGAAGACAAAAGGAAATGATGGATAATTCATCACGCTCAGCATGGTTGGACTAGGTTTGAAGGGTTTCATCTATTTCATGGAAGGACTAGCAATTTGGTAATGAAATGGGCAAACATTTTCAATACCAAAGAGGGATTGTTTAGTTCCTCCTATGCATAGGAAGCCTGGAAACATACAAGAGACGTCAAGTTTTTACTTTGAATTTTGAAATAGTTCAAAAATGATCAATTCAACTCAAAAGCTTGAGTGCTCGTGTTGTGCAAATAATATAACCTTCATTTACCTATAGTACCATACAAGCATTAGGTTTTATTTCACATCGATGTTGTCGAATCTCTAGAGGGAATGTCTTTCAATTTCCATAATATGAACATAAAGGAATCATCCTCGGCATCCTAGATAATAAAAAAAAGGAGCAGATATTGACCCCCGAATCGTACATCCACAAAAGATTGTCACATTCAATTCTTGCGAGTTCAGCCTTCACGTCTTTCATCTCTTGGCAGGCACCTTTTGTTTTTTTTTTTTTTTTCTTTCTTCATTTTTTTTTCTTTTGGATTTGGCTTTTTGCCTTTTGACTTTTTTTTTTCTTGTATTTGATTTTTTTTTTATGCCGACCTTCACCTTTGAGGGAATACCTCACCACCCCAAAGGCTACTACGAAGCTCCACCGCTTTAGTGGTTATGTGTAGCTTTGTCACGTGTCCAACCCGCTTCACCTTACGGGTTTTCAACGAGCCAAAAGTTCATAAGTCATTATCTTCGCGAAATAGACATAAATCACCTTTATGCCTACCCGGTACTCTCGATTACTGACTCAGAGGAACGACTACACAAGCCCCGAGCCCATCTCTCAACTCTCATTTTGCTACCTGCCAAGATCTTACAGAGCATTGTGGCTTCTCCCTCAAGATATTTTCCTGCTAGATCTTTGCAGACACTTGATCTCCAGAGTCAATAGCATTTCCTAGTCTTGACTTACTCAACTTCATAGGATTTTTCCACACTGCTCATATCTAGGATTTTTTTTTTTAATTTTCCTCTTCCATTGATCAACAACAAGAACTTGAAATTTCCACCTTTCACTTGGAGGGGTACTAAAAATAAAGCAAGGCATATCATTGTGTGTGAAAACACTTTCAAAATGTTTTAAAGCAAAACTGAAAAGTTTCTCTTTTACAAAAGTTCTTGACATCAAATGATATATCACTAGGAGGAAGGAACTCTATTCCCTAAAGAGATGGATGAATGTAAAACTTGACTGGTTAAAAGAACGAACTTCACCAAATTTCCCATAAAAGTAGGGTCTTCTATACAAATGGTTGGTTTAAGGGTGATGAGTTACCACAAAAGTTGGGTCATCAACTGATTGAAAGTTTCACAAATGGTTTGGGTTAAGTTCTTCTGCCAAAAACCACTAAAAGTTCAAAAAGAGGGACAAAACATTAGTACCTAAAAAAAGAGGCATCGCAAGCTAAGGCCTCATTTTTATGATACAAAAATCCAATGCCCTAAATAACCCCAAGAATCACAATGTTGTTGTTGATAACCAATTAATTAGTTGTCCATATGGAACTTAAATCAAATTAGACCTTGACCTATTAATTGGCTTACATGTGAATAACCAAAGCTAATGCTTCTACAATCAACTCATTTTTTAGCACTGAAAAAGGGGAAAAGGAAACATCTCCAAGTCAAACTAATTATGTGCAGCTTTAAGTCCTAACACTAGAAAACCATTTACACATGCAAATGCATGAACAGAAACAAGGGTACTTACACAGATGTTTTTTTGTTAATTTTACTATACTTTTTAGTACGTTTTCTTCAATGACAGAAGAAACTACAACTAGAGCAGCAATTGTGCCAGCATAACATCAAGATCCCAACCAAGGCCAGACATGAGATAAATATAAAAGCATGAAACGTATGGCAGAAACATATAGATGCTAGGGCTTTTTAAACAATATCCAACTTTAAAAGGAGCAGCACAGAAACATGGAACAAGTGATGACAGAACATATTCATAAAAATTTTGAGTTGGACATGCCTCGACTGGACAAACATTTGTGGAGTTTGAAATGCCTCCAGAAGATTCCACATTATCATCAGGACAGGGTCCACAAAATTGTGTGACCTTGAGCTGGTTGGCACTTGAACACAAAGGATTCCTTGTAGCCTGAGCAATTTAAACAAATGAAATCCAATAAGACATACTGTATGTTAAATGTGAAATTTATCTAAATGAAGAACAAGAAAACTGATCCCGTAAATTGAAAAGTAAACACAGTGTAGTCAAAAGGTTCTTGCTTAATGGCCCTACCAAAATGAGGATTTATATGAAGAAGTCATAAGAATCATGCAGAAAGAAGCATGGACATCATTTGTTCAAATTTCCCATGCGTAGACAAGCAATAAAAAGCTCAATTTTTTGATAACAGCCCCTCAGCCACTGAGAGCATAATGATTTATAACACCCATGCATAGACAAGCAACAAAAAGCTCAATCTTTTTACAACATTCCCTCAGCCACTGATAATGTAATGATTCATGACATGGTATTGAGTGGCATCACTAGATTGGACAAATCATAACTCTCAGCTAAATCACCCCAGAACCATAAACTCTCAGCTAAATCACCCCAGAACCATAAACTAAGTCGAAGTTAAGACTTTTGTCTAGAGACATAGACATACAAACAGTGGAAAAAAGAGAGTTGCATTCGATTGCTAGATAAGCTAAGCTTCTCCGAGTACATTGAATCTCCTTTCCATGGTTCTCAGGAAGTGAAAAAGTAAATCTATATGTTTGTTTGTCTGTGCTTCTTACGTGTGTACTTTAGTTTGACAATCGGATCTTGTACTAGGTAAACAACCAAAATTATCAAGCTCCCCTAACTGCAGTAATTTTTTACAAGTATATCATTCAAAAGGGTTAGAAAAATCACATTTCTGTATCTTAAAATCGCTTAAGATTGCTGTAATTTTAATCCTCAATAGAAAAGCAATTTACCCATGGAAAACAAAAAAAGGGGTAAGAGAGAACAGTATTCAAAGCAACTTTTCATGGCACCTGATGAGCCATCAATCAAATTCATGAAATGGTCCACGAAAAGTCCACATATTACAGAAACTATATCTATATGTGTAAGGAATGGATTCAAGTGCTTTTTTCATCCCCCCCTTCCCCAAAAACCTTTTTGCTCTCACTTTGGAGGATCAAAAGGTAGTCCTATGATGAAATTGGTTTAACTCGTTTTCCACACAATATGTACAAATATATATATATATATATATATATATATATATATATATATATATATATATATATATATATATATATATATATATATATATTTCAATGCTGCCATGTGTCAATATTGCTGTTAAAAAATTAATTTTAGCAATCCGACACACAGCATAGAATTCTCTTGTGTACACATATAAAAGTATATTTTCCCATTACTGCAATATGCTTCTCCTAAGCTTCAATATCCAGAAAACTAATTCTCACTATCATGATTTAAATGCATGCATGTCGTTTGAAGATTACACCCATCTGTCTTTTTTTTTTTTCCGCAAGTCTCATGTCTCTTAACTCATCATCCTTTTGCACATGGCTTTGTAGCATCTAGATGCATCTGCTGTGACATGCAATTTAATGTTGCAAGAGCCTTAGGAACTGTAGCTTGGAAGGATCTATTCCTGACCTAAGGAGCATAGAAGAACTTGATTACTTATAAGTTTTATAAAATTTTACAGAAATTCACAATTCAACTTAGCATTTTTTTTTCTATTGCATTTGAGCTTTTGCTGTGGCATCTTATAGGGACCTCAGTTGGAATCATCTCAATGGATCAATACCAACAAACAAGCTCTCTGTCAAATAACTACCATGTATGTACAATATATGCTCCCATTAAATTATGCATTGCCACTGTTCTTGCATTTTTTGAAGGTATAATTGTTAAAAGTATAATCTGCATATGTGTGTGTATGTGTTAGATCCAGGCATTGTCAAGTGCAAGGACTATCTAGCTTGTGTCATGTTCCTAACTTGCTTTCATGAATCCAACCATAAGCATAAACTGGGATGTGCAAAACTATAGCGTTTTAGAGGAATCATAAATATACAATGTATATGTTGGATTTTTTGAAATAATGAAAATTAACAACCTAAGGGCTGTCCCCTCTCATGAAATACAATCTACGCATTGTCTTTCCATGCTTTCTTTCCTATGGTTTTGTATAATTCGAGTTGATATGTGCCGCCAAATTCATCAAAAAACAGCTTTAAATGCTGAAAAAGCCAAACAGCTCCAGATGTCATAATCTAGGTACCTCTAACTCTTTATATAATATTATTTTACACATATAATTTGTATATATACTTGTGCAAGTGTTTGTATATAACCTCTAGCATTTTCTTGTCTGCTTCTCTACTATTTTTCCTTTTATTATTTTTTCCTGTTTTCTTATTAGGTCATCATACAATTGGCTGGCTGAGCTATTAGCTAGCTCCAGCTGCTAAAACATTAAACATTCGGAGCTAGCTCAGCAGCCATCTCCTTTCTTACCTCGTGTATATGCTGGCAGGCCTCCTGTGTTTGCAGCTCCTTATCAAGCTGTTGAATCTAATTATTTTATGATGCGCTCTTAAGGTGCTCTAATTGAGATCATTCAGCTCTTGCTACCCTCTTCCAGGTGTGTAATTTCATCCATGGGTGCATTCTTGCCTTGGAATCTTATCTACAAATGCAGATGCATCAAAGAGATGATGGTACCGATACATCTTCCCTTCCATGCATGCAATCCTCATACTCAGTTTTCTTGCTGCTACCTTATTCATTAGGTGATATATCAATGCAAAGCATGTAAAAAGCCATTTGGTAGCCACTAGCCACCAATAAATAGACACGCACACAAACACACATATCTGCACATACTAAAGTGATGGTAAGTTGAATGGATAACTCACCTTAAACTCACTTTGGTGCGAGGGTTCAGAATACTGGAAATATTCGATAGAAGGTTATTCTGCAAATCTCTGCAATAAACAAATAAACTAAATTACATGTAGAACAAGTAACAACCATACGAAAATTTTGTCTGCTCAGCTAACAGATCCATGGCCAATTTAACCTACCGACTTGAAGACATAATAAAGCATCTTATGGATCAATAAGAGGCGTGACATTATGCCAACAAAAAAGCTCAACCAAAAAAAAAAAAGAAGACAGAACATAAAATCAAAGAAGTGAAAAACAACAAAAAAATTTGAAAACTTACACAATGAGCCGATCCTTAGAACCATAAGTTCTGTTCTCCTCGAATGATTATTTTTCAGAGATCTGTAAAAGAATATCTCTAGTAAGCTTCAGAAAATACAAGCATTTCAGAGTAAAAACACACAACCAACTCATTGATGATACTGCAGTGAAATTGACAAGATAAAAGCAACACCTATGGCTAGAAATCTTGCCTTTCAAGTTCGATATGAGACGAGGGAGCTCAGAAAAAATTTCAGCAACAGTACCGACGAGGTAAAAAAAAAGCTAAAACCAAGGCCTGCAAGCTGTGAATCCTTGAAGCGAAACCTGAAGAAGCCCCAAAGGAGGAAAAGAACCAAAAAAGGAGAAAAAATCAGCCCACTCAGAGAGAGAGAGAGAAAGAGCAGCCCTGGAATCAGTGTCAGGACTGATTGAGTTGGTCATGAGGAAGAGAATGCACGTTGTTGCAGTTGCAGCGATTAGCTAAACCAAGAAGAACACGACAGAGAAACAGAGAGAGAGCACCTTGCTGGATGGTCGCTTCTGCGGACAAGGTGGCTGCTGCTGGACGGACGGTGAAAAGGAGCGGGAACACGGCGTGACGGAGGTTGCTGGCACAGTAGAACGATGGCGAGCTATCGGGAAAGCGCGTCTGCGTGGAAAGTTTTGAACTGGTTAATATTTGGAAACCAACGAAAGAAAGTCACGAAATGGAAAGCCTTGGCCACGTGGGAGACCGTTTCGCCACGTAACCGTGAATTCCTATAAATGAGAGACGAATCGACCATGCTTTAATTGTAGCGAAAAAAAGTTGTGGTTAACCTTTTCGTATTGTGAAATTGTCGTGGATTTTGACCGTATCATTTTCTGCAAGCAATCAAATAAATCATGTCAATTATACTCAAGACCAAAATGAGAAGAGTTATCACCAGACTTAATGAATTATTAACTGCTAATTAAGGAATATTTAATCTTAAACTTCTTTAGACTATCACTATTTGTAATTAAATGACCGTTGATCCAGTTTAGTTTCATCAGCGAACTACTAGTCTACCTTGACCTTATAATTAAATTTCTCTCACGTCCTCCACCTTATTACACTTTTGCCCTCATTTTTGGGGTATTACCACATAGAGTTTTTTTTTTTCACATATCCATTTGACTTTATTCATCCTCTTTTTTTGTAAAAGGATTCAATTGCAATGCAAATGTATATAGTATACATCAGCTGAACAAAAAAAAATCAATTTGTGACACGAGTCACTCAATATTTCTTTTTTTCTCTCACATGCCAAAAATTTACTATTTATTTATATAAGTCTCTTAGGATATAGAACAATGGTTTTTTTTTGTCACTCTCGACTATTCCAACCGTCTCTCGGCTGATTGTCTGCCGTTCCTGTTCCAAGTCTCTCTCATTTGATTTTTCTGGTTTCTTTCAAGGGTAAGGGTAGACATCGAACTGCTTAGATACCTGGCTCGTAATGAGTAGAGCTGTGCTTATAATTTAACCTTCGAGCTGGCCTGATCACAGAAACCTGTTGGGCCTGAGTTGGTCAATGGGGCCCAATATACATTTAAATCCCACCACTCCATATATATACATATATATACTCTAACCACCAGCCGAGTGTCTTGCCCTTGTTTGTAACTTAAAAAAATAACGCTCAATGGTGGGTTCTAGACATGGCATGCTTGTTCTAGACATGCTTGTTCAAGACAGAAACTAACTTAAATACCAAAAGAAATGCTTTAGTTACAGGATCTTTGGCCTGTCTGAAAAGGTAGGGATTATTAATTTAGTTAGCACCCTAGAAAACGGAATTCATAATGCACGTTGGGGACAACTAAGCAAAACTAGTCAAACAGAATAACATGAGAATAAAGACAAATTAATAAGCTCTCTCTCTCTCTCTCACAATATGCTCAGCAACTAAGACCAAGTCCTAGAAGCTAAGCATATAATTAAAAGTATTAGTTGGTTAAGGCAAACAACAAAAAAGGTTCAGTGGCCCCTCAGAACAAAAACACAAACATATATGGAGCAGCACAGTGGGAATTAGCCTATGCACCCAGGGTTTACCACTATAGAGTAGGGCTCATAATAGCTCGATCGAGGTCTGTAGAGCAGTGTCGAACATGGGCAAGACACTCGGCTGATGGACATCAGCAACGCAAAACAGTCTGTCCATGAAAGCAGACTACCTTATAATGTAATTTTCACATTAAAGCAGAGCATCCTTGTTCATGTCCACACCACTAATCATCACAGTCCAGGATTGACCATAAACTAGTAAAGAAATAGATACCACAATCTAGAGAATGTGCACATTTTATTTTTATTTCTAACCTGGAAATATTGCACAAGGCTAAGGCAAAATCTAATATTCGATGCAACTCATTTCCTCGTCAACTACAATGTTCTTTTTTTTTTTTTTTTTTTCTGAAAGGATGACATGACACTCTTCCCACGAGAACTACAAAATCAGAGGCCTTGTTTTTTCTGATGGAAATGTTATTCTAAATTTGGCCATTGGAAGACCTTCATTCTAGTTGGAACAAGGAATATTTGTCAAAGCTTATGGGTCTCGTCCAAGGGAACAATATCTTAAATAATGCACGGATTAAGCGTCAACGGCAAGTGCACGTAACTATACTAATAATGTATCACACTGATAACCATCACACTCATGATGCTAGAAAACACCTGACGCTCACCATAAACCAGCTAAACCGACCTCACTACCCCAACGGCATGATAGAGTTATTCCGTTCGCACTGTCTAGCGGAACCTAAGCCTAATCACGTTCACCATCATGAAAAACAATTGCATCTTGTACATACACAAGGAAGTACAGCATGAAGCATAACGACTTCGCATCCAATTACTGAAAGTGCTCTGTTACTAATTAATGCATCTAGTTGTTGGAGTAAAGATCCAATTACTATCAAGATCAAGAAGCAATTCATAAGATCGAGAAAGCGAGTGAAGGTATTGGGAAGGAGTAACCAGAAGGAACAATTAAGATATGCCGAACTGCAGTTGATTTGACCAAGCACAATATATTACAGACTACAGTCAGCTGATTTGAGGTATGAGCATACAAGTAAATGCCAACTGCTAAATCCATATGGACAATGTTCTGTCCGAATACGTCGCATGCGATTGTGATAAAATATTCATTGCGAGTTATGGAATGAATCATTGGATTTGGCACCCGATCCTATTCCTCTGCTCGGAATCATGGAAAATGATCTCCAATGAGGATCATAGAAACTAAAATTTTAAGTTTAAACATCTAAAGGAAGATCCGAAAAAGCCGTTTTGACAAGAAAGAATGCAATCAAACGCGAGCCAAATATGTGCGATGATGCCACAAGGCAATAAACAAAATAAAATAAGATGTAAATGGTGAATGGTAGGAGCGGATTCACGGCAATCGTCGGGAAATAAACAGTCAATAATGGAAAATAATCTCCAATGCGGTTCACAGAAACTAATGCGTATAATTTATCTGAAGGAAGACCAAAAACGGCTTCTTCACCAGAAAGAATGAAGCACGAGACAAATATGCTTGATGAAGCCAAAAGGTAATAAACAAAACAAAGCAAGGCCGTAAATGGTAAACAGTAGGAGCAGATTGACAGCAATAATCGGGAAGCAAGCAAAGAATCAATAGAAAATGATCGCCAGCGTGGATCAGAGAAACTAATGTGTTTAATTGCTTGTCTGATCAAGGAAGATCGACAAAAGACTTCTGCACCAGAACAATGCAACCTAACGCAAGCTAATTATGCGTGATGAAGCCAAAAGGCAATAAACAAAATAAGACAGAGTATAAATGGTAAAGAGGAGGAGCACATTGACAGCAATAATCGGGAAACAAGGAATCAATGGAAAATGAACTCCAATGAGGATCACAGAAACTAATAAATTTAATTTCTATACCTGATCAAGGAAGGCTGGGAAAGGCTTCCTTGCCAGAAAGAAATCAAGAATGCAACGTAGCACCAGCAAAATATGCGTAATGAAGCCAAAAGTAAATAAACAAATAAAGTAAGACTGTAACTGGCGAATAATAGGAACAGATTGACAGCAATCATCGGGAAACAAAGAATCAATAGAACATGATCTCCAATGCTCTGATCACAAAAACTGGCATGTTTAATTTCTATGTCTGATCAAGGAAGATCGACAAAGGCTTCTTCGCCAGGAAGAATACAATCTAAGCCGAGCCAAATATGCTTGATGAAGCCAAAAGGCAATAAACAAAAGAAAGTAAGACTGTAAATGGTAAAGAGCATGGGGGAGCACATTGAGAGGGATCATCGGGAAACAAGGAAGCAATGGAAGATGACCTCCAATGTCGATCACAGAAACTAGAGCGTTTTATTTCTATGACTGAAGGAAGATCGAAAAAGGCTTACTCACCAGAAATAATGCAATCAAACACGAGTCAACTACGCCTGATGAAGCCAAAAGCCTGCAAAAAAAAGAAGAAGAAGACTGCAAATGGTGAACAATAGGAGCACATTAACAGCGATCATCGAGAAACAGAAATGAAACATAAACTAATTCTATAATCGAGGAAGAAGCGGGAAAAATAAAACGAAAGAGCAAACTCGGTTTGGCCCTCGAGCTTCCGCCACAAGAAATCCATCTCCGTGGATCGCCGCAAATGTGATCGAGACCGCCACTTGCCCTGGGTCCTAGCACCTGCCGATCACCGGAAGACACCGTTCCGGTAGCCTCCAGTGTTAGTTGTTTGAGGGACGAGCCAATGCCCTAGCGTACTTCTCCTGCCTCTTCTGGCTCGGAAGCATACCGAGAGAGAGAATGGCGGGTGACGAGATTTGCTTTTCGATGGCATCTTTGTTAGGAGGGGCGGTGATTACGGCGAACGGAATTCTTGATTTATTGAAAATGCCCTTGATTGAGCCGAAATTACCGTCGATTGACGAAGATTAGCCGCAACCTGAAAAGGGTGTTTTGGGAATGCAACATTCATGACTGTAACGGCTACAAGACGCGGGAGCGGGAAGGGGAACCCAAAGAGGGGCGCCTGGACAAATGAACGCATTGACTGAAATGCCCTCTTCTTTAGCAGAGATTTACTTTCAATTTATGTTAACGAATAACGACGAAAAACCAGCTTGTGTTTTTGGTGGACATATTTGCCACAACATGCCCTTGCTTTGCATTGGCCCTTGGGAAGATTTCTTTTTTAATTTAAGTGTGAGTTGGTTATTTTTCCAAACACCTCAAAATGATTGTTTTATAACTTTTTTGACTGTGACAATTTGCTTGTTCTGTTTTTTTTTAATGAATTTAAAAATAAGAAGACCGCGATGTATGACACGGTTAACGCATTTTAGAAATGCCTTAGGTTTCATAGGCCAATGCTGAATTATTTAGCTAAAAAAAGAAATTTCAAGAAACACATTTAAAAATTTTATGATGATAAAAAGAATACATTTCACGTGAGTGAAACGTGATTGGCTTCCCTTGCGGTTGAAGGATTTAACCTTTCAGTTTGGTTAAGGGCACACCTAAATTTGTTATTTGTCTCATGGATCGAAATAATCTTTTTTTTTTAATTAAACACTTGCTTGTAATTAATTTTACTTAGTTTAATGACCCACGACATTTCAAATACTCTACACATAAAGAATTTGGGTGCTGATTGGTCTGTGTAACTTCAAGTGTTCTAAATTATAGTGTACTGTCACATTGACCTAAGATCCTTCATGCTAAAAAATAGCTGGACCAAAGTATTTCCAAATAATGTCTCGATGGTTGTGCATGTGCTTTTTATATATATATATATATATATATATATATATATATATATATATATATATATATATATATATATATATATATATCAATGGAGACTTTTGGCTATCTGAATCAGAGTCACCATACACACTGCGATCTTTCTTTTATTTTTTCATTTTTTTTTCCCCTACAATAAATGCAGCAAAACGAAGTAGAACATAAGGGCGTTCGTATTACCAGGTCTCACTCTCTAAAGTCCTCGCCTGCTCCAACAAGCCGCTATTATTGAAAAACGGGACCTGCACTCGCTCCTCGTGGCGTTAAACTTAAATGGACCCGTCACCTTCTTCACCTAACCCATTACTTGGCCCGCGCGCAATGGCGAAAACGTTAGTTAGTAGGGGATGAAAGGTCCGCATAATGATGTCTATACTCGGTCCAAGTAGGTCACCTTCCCATAACTCCATGCGTAGGTAATTGTCATGGTTGGTCACTGACGGACTCAACTCAGTTGACTTGGCTCGGTTGCGCGGTCAACTGAACTAGATCGCATCTTCCCCGGGCCCAAAACTTAGCCGTTTTAATGGACCACCCAAGCTGGAAAGATAAGGATAAATATTTTTATTATTTAGTATTAATTAATCATTTTTTTTCAACTGTCTATCATAATGGAACGGACAACCCTCGTAATTAAATTGAGTACCAGTCATTCACTATACATATCAATGGAATGCATTTCAAAATCTTATCAGATAAAGATACTATTAAAGTCGTCCGAAGACGAAGAAGTCGCAATTTCATATTTGTTTCGTGGTGTATTCCAGATTAAATATCGTCCAAATTAAAAGTAGACTTTTAACGAGTCTGCCATCTGAAGAGAAAGCCCCAGCTACCAACTGCCATGCCTTCCCTTTGAAAGTCGATCGGGGGTTGCATTATTATAATCGAGACGTAATCATTTTCAGAACTTGGCTTCACGCGCGACGCATCTTACAGGCACTTCAAACAACTTTTATTTGGATTGTTTATCTCGTGTCTAAGAAATGATGTGGTAAGATACCATTGAAGATTTCAGATCCTCTCATAAATTCTTGGCCTAGAACATGGATTTGAAGTCCATAGTTGATAATTTGACTATTTGTTGAAATAGTGGGATCGATATTTATTTTATATTTGGCATAAGTTTAACTCACCTGAATTATTTTCTATTTGGCTTTTCATGTGCCGGTCAACGAGCCCATGTTTGAGATTAACAGATAAGGGGCAGCAAAAGGTGCTGTGTGAGTAGTGTTCCACGATCTTTGAATTAGATTTATGAAACTTTGAAACTGAATTTGCATGATCTTTGAGATAGATTCATAAAACATACTCGTGTTTTTTTTATTGCCAAAAGCTATTTGAGGTCGTTCAAATCCTCAGTTTACTTATATCCTAGGCTTAAGGGTGAAGTCAGAAATTTTTGATTGGGGGCAGTACTACTCAAGTTTCATGTTTAAAGAGCGGAAAAATGTAAATGAATAAAATGACTATGAAACATTAATATAAAAATGACCAAGTTTTGTGGGTCTATGTGGTCAGTTGCCCACACCTACCTCCACCCCTACCTAACCTCCCCAGTATGGGCAATCTTTTTCTTGGTTTCACATCATCCCCGGTCATCATCACATCCCAACATCCCACGGTTAGGTGTTGCGGTTATAAAATAACGTCTCTTTGTTCACTCCAATACTAACACGTTAGACAAAGCCAAGGTAGGGTCCGCAGGAGCGCTGGTCCCTCTTCAAACAACTTTTTCTTTTGACTTTCACATATAAATAAAAAAAAATATGCATCTTATATAAATTTTTTGTAAAATGATATTTGACTCCTACCAAAATTTTGAAACTATAATTCTGACTCCCCTTGTTTGTGCACCACATGAGCATTCTAACAAGAGTAACAGTAACAGTTCTCTAAGTGGTTCACATCGTTGAAATGAACGAGCTGATTCAGGATCATATTTCACGACGACTTCCGCCTGATTTTATCTTTTAACCCTTTATGGTGACAAGCAGCACGCATCATTAATGATGAAAATAACCATCGAAAAATGCTGCATTGGTCTCTATTACATATGTTTTCAAATATATAAATGCCCTTTTATTGTCTCTTGTTTCGCACTCCTTTGACACCTTAATAGGAATTCCATGTTAGTGTCATATGAATCTAAAAGACTGAGATATGAAATAGATTCATGGAAACACTAACACAAATGTTTGAAAATAAGAATACCACGTTTGTGTTTTACGAATCTGTCTTGAAGAAAATATCGAGATATGAAATAGATTCATGGAAACACTAACACAAATGTTTAAAAATAAGAATACCACGTTTGTGTTTTAAGAATCTGTCTTGAAGATTGAGACACGACACGAGACAGATTCATAAAATATTAACACGATGTTCTTGTTATCAAACAGCCTCTAAATGGTGTAAAAAAATGGGATTTGAGATAACTAAACAAGATAGTTACCTGCTCCAAACTGGACACAACAAAGTACACAATGAGATAATCATTAAATATTAGCCTTATGAAAGGGTTGAGTTTTATGACAAACACCTTTTTCTTTTTTAGCTTAGGGATTCAAACCAGCGATTGACTTGCCACCAACCGCTGGCCCAAGCAGCTAAGTCAAACTTCGAGGCTGATCTACAAGGCTTTAATATTGAGATTTGAATGGATCTTGCACCTAGTTTGTTGATAAGGTCTGCTTTAAATCCCAACTCTAGTACATGCATCAGAATATAGCCAAGCTAAGGGAGAAAACATCAGAATATGTTGTATGTACATGTAGAACAGATTTTTTTGTTTTTATTTGACATGAATATGAAAATTACACATATATCATGAAATGAGATTTCTAGCTCTGCATAATTGTAAACAAAAATTTACAAAACACATTTAAGTTTTGATAGACCAATAAAAACAAACTTACATTTTAATTTATTTCATTTAACCACCTAAATTATGTATGAAAATAATGTTAAATGACAAAAATAAAACTTAAGCATATTTTGTTATTCAAACAAAAATGGAGCATGCATTTATAAAGGGTTCGCAATTTTGGAACGATAAATAATAACGCCTCCATTTTATCGTCCTGGTTTTTATCGAAATACCGCGTTCAAGAGCGCAGGAACCCGCGCCTTATACGTGTGCGGCTCGCGTTTAAACTTTGAAGTGGTCTTCTTGCCCGCCCTCATCATTCCCTCTCTTTCTTTTTTCTCCCTGGGCTTCCTGTTTCAACCTCCACCTGATCCGAAGGACTTCTCTGGAGAAAGCGTCATCCGAACTGGTTTCTGTCTGTCTCTTTCTCCCCCTCTCCCTTGGACCTCTTCTTGTTCTTGGTCTTTGCCGATATGACGTCGCTTTCTGGAAACTCATTAATTAATATAGGAAGGGCTTTTCGAAGCTCCGATGGCCAATCAACTGGCTTCCTACTCCCATTTATTTGGACGGGGACGTCCCACGCTCTCCCTCTGCGAAATCGGCCTTCTTCTCTCGTTACCGCGCCCATGTCCGTGTGCTTCGGTGCTCCAAGATGCTCGGAAAAAGGAAGCGGACGTTCATCGTCGCCCTGATCTTCGGGGCTTTCTTCCTCGCCGTCCAGGCGCAGATCACGGATCCATCGGAAGGCATGATCTGAGTTCCGTCTTCAATACGTGTCTCTGTGTGTGTATGCGTGCGCGCGCGCGATCATGCTTCCTACGGGAAATTTGATCGCTCAGAGGTTATGGCCTTCCATTTTTTTTTCCGCACATATTGGTCTAACGGCGGGCAAATACCCCGAAGGGATTTCATAGTTTTCTGTTTTATTGAAACCTGCACCGGCGAAGAAAGAAAAGATCAGTTGCAAGCTCAAACCGGAAGAAATCCCACGTAAAAGAAAGTCCAAGAAAGAAGAGAGAAAGCTTTCGAATAAAAAACTTCCCGCTTAAGACGGAAAGATTTTTAGGACAAAAATGAAAGTTCAAAAAAGAAGTGACAAAAATGAAAGTTGAAAAAAGAAGAGCGAATGTTTTCGAACAAAAACTACCTGCTTAAGACGGAAAGCTTTTTAGGGCAAAAACGGTTCCTTCTTACTGTATAACAATGATCGGGTTACTTTTATCATTGATTCGCGAAGTCTTGCCTTGGTACGGTGATGTTGGGGATGCACACGACATCTTATGGTCATGAATACAATGGCTAGGATAACCGTCTTACATCATTCTTGATATTTTACATGCGGACACCTCTATCTCAGAATTGGATTGCTTTTTGCGGCTGATTTGCTTGGCCATCATCCACTATCATGTCTGGCAGTTAGATGACTTTAGTTGGATCCGTTGCCATCAGGATTGAAGTTTAAAATGCTGAAAAATAAGCATTTCATATTTGTCTCCATGAATCCGTCATACTGTGTTTAGGATCACTTACCTTCACAAAAAAAAGAAAAGAAGCTGAATTACTGTACGCGTCATAATGCAAATTTCGACTCATACTGCAAGTTTTGACAGGGTAATATGAAATTTGTTATTCGAGAAATTTGACTATGGTTCTTTCTGGTGATGCAGTGTCTGCCTTGCGAGCAATCAAGAAAAGCTTGGTTGATCCTCTTGGAAAACTAAAGAACTGGGGTAGCGGGGATCCGTGCAAACCAAACTGGAATGGAATTTTTTGCTTCAACTCAACCTTAAGCGATGGATATCTCCATGTTCGTGAAGTGTACGTGTTTCACCTACATGTCTTATGCATGTCATGTCATGTCATGCATATATTTGTGTTACATTTGAACCAGGAGTTTGGACATGCCAAAAGTAGGTGATTTCTGTTATAAGAGAAGCCATTTCGTGATTATTCTTGCTTACGAGTTATGACTACCGAAGATATTATAAAAACCTAGATTTGTTCCGATCTGATTTGATCAGACTTAGGTCTATTCTGGATCAGACAAGCCAAGCTTTACAAGTAGATATGCAACATTTGTTATGTACACTGGCCATCAATTTAAGCCTTAATGTGAATGTGCTAAATCAAAGAATTTAAATCAGATTCCTGATAACATGGGGAATGTCTGTTGTGAAGGTTTATATCTCAGTGCACGAATTACACCTTTCTTGCATTTGGACTTGGTTATGGTCATCATTTTATTTTTTGGTTTGTGTGTGGAAGCAGTTCTGCAACTGCACAATCTCCAGAAGAGCCTACTGAGTGATTCTTAATGTATTCTTGATTATTGGAAACATATGGTCATTTCGTTTTGTGAAAATCTATCTCATTGTCTTTTATATTTTGTTTCAAATGCATCTAAGGAAATTTTATTTTCACCTTTATAATGTTAAACAGTTGAAGCTTTATCCTTGAGCAGCATCATGCGTTTATTATATATATAATATTTTTACAAAAATCAAGCTGACGTTCTAGTGGTATAATAAAAACATGCTTAACCTGTTTCCTTTGTAATCTACGTAGTTAAATGAATGAAATCATGACTTCACCCCGAAAAAAATTCCCGAGAAAAACCTCACTGATATTTTCCAGAGAATGGTATTGCGACAATGGTCTGGATGATTATTTAAAAAAAAAAAAGAGAGGTTTATTTAGGAAGTTGCAAACATAGATCCAATCTATCATTTTTTGTCTCAGTTGCCTATGAAGAGGGGCTTTGTTATTGCTTGAACCATGACCATGTATCATGAGTTCATGACCGTCAAGGCAGTATATTGAAGTTGAACTGATCCTGTTTTAGTACTGTTTTCGTACATAGCCAGTGCAAAAGTTTATCTTCACCTTAGACAGTTAGACCCACATTTCGTGGTATGGATATTGTGAGGTACTGCGAACCCTAGGTGCTGGTTCATTTTAGTAGGATGATTAACACCAATTGCCCATTTTTGCTGGATTTTGGCTTGCAAGTCATAACCCAGAATGGAGAATGTATCATGTACTTACGTTTGTTCACTACTTGAGAAATGGTTGAAACATATGCGTTCATGTAAGTTCAGTGCTGATACTTTGACCACCGTTCTGTAGGCAACTCCTCAGGATGAACCTATCTGGAACATTAGCTTCAGAGGTTGGTCAGCTGTCCTATATGCAAATATTGTAGGTTCCATTCTGAAGCTTTATAGATGATTGAAATTTTTTTTTTTACTCTTGTATACTGTCTTGTAATATTTTTTTTTACTTGCAGCATATTAATGAAGCTTCTTATTTGTTTTTATGTCATATATTAATTTTTCAACAAAGGGACGTTATGTGGAATAACATAGCTGGTACCATACCAAAGGAAATCGGAAGCATAAAGACACTGAAACTTCTGTGAGTCACCCCAAAAACTTCCCTCATATTTTAGCTGAAGCACTAACGCTTTTTCTGCAATCTTATTGAAAGCGGTGGTCATCTGATTTCTTATCTTGATTTTGTTCATCAACTATGTTATCATATGTTTTTGTAGATTTACTTTTCTGTTTGTACATGAAGTACAACAAATTGCATACCTAAATTATCACACATTTGGATGCTGGTGATTTTACACATGGTATGAAGTTGTATGGCTAGGCATAACTCTTTTCTTTTGTTACATGCCTAAAGGGCTTATTACCGAGACCAACTTCATCCTGCAAAATTTTATATATTAATTCATGTGCAACTTCAAGATAATTCTCTATTCCTTGTTTGGTAGTGTTTCTTCTGTTTCTTTGTGCATAGGGAGGCAAACTGGTTCAGAAAACAAATCTTATTCTTGTAGTCCTTATGACCAACTTAGATATTACAATGCTAAGTTTAATTCGTAGAGAGTCAGAGACTGTCCCAATGTCTTTTTGTTCGTTTATCTGAAGAGACAAATGCACATTACATTTGTTAAAATAAATAAATGCACCTTCACTTAAATGTCATCACGAAGTGAACTAAGACGAGGAGAAAGATGGTGGCAGCAGCTGGGGCAATCACACAGGTATGAATGATAGTGGCGGTGATGGTAGCAGTGACACTAGTGATGATGGCAGCAACTCTAAAATAGTGGGGATGATAACAGCAACTAGAGAATTGGTGGTGGACTTTGGCAAAAATGGTGGCAATAGAGGTGGATGTGAAGAGCCAGAAGGGTGGTAAAATTTCAAAGATGAATGAGAGAAAAGGTAGGGCCAACCTTATTAACAAAAGGTTTGTTTCTTATGAAAATTGGCCAAAAGGAAATAAAAAAACAAACAAGAAAACTTGCTGTTTGTGATACATATGAACAGCAAAAGGCTATTTCTGGGAAAATCTAATAAGGGATATAGTAAAGTTCTCTATCCATTTGATTTCTACTCAAATGTAATGAAACTTAATTCTCATAATTCTGAATCCAGTTTGAATATTTGCTTGTGCCTTCGATCAAAATTTGTGACAAATAAAAAGCATTGGCTTCATTTTGTACTTGCTTGCTACTTGTGTTCATAAAGAAGTAAAGAATGTGATGGTTCGTTTAGCTTCATATACATGAAATTTGCTTTGCTTCTTGGCCACTGTTACATCTCTTGCTCAGACCATTAACTTGCTGTAATTCTATCATTTGCAGGCTTTTGAATGGCAACCATCTAACTGGCCCATTGCCTGAAGAGATAGGTTTTCTTCCTAACTTGGACAGGATACAAATAGACCAAAATATGATTACTGGACCCATACCAACATCATTTGCAAACTTGAACAACACTAAGCACTTGTAAGTTTTATCTTTACTACAGCTGATCTGGTTTTCAAGGCCCGTTTATTATTTGCATGTGCTTACATGTCGGCTCTCTCTCTCTCACACACACAGCCATATGAATAATAACTCTCTAAGTGGGCAAATTCCAGCTGAACTTTCCAGATTACCAAAACTTGTGCACTTGTAAGTTATTAAAATTGAGCAGTTGGCTTTCTTTGTTTTCTTAAGTTTCTAGTAGTAACGATCTCATTCTTTTTTTCCCCCTTCGCAGGCTATTGGACAACAATAACTTGTCTGGAAGCCTTCCACCTGAGCTTTATTTGTTGCCAAGCTTGCTTATTCTGTATGTTTTTTTTTTTACTTTAGTTTCTTTATATATATATATATATATATATATATATATATTATAATTTTGAGAATCCCTTGATTCCTACTTAAGGCACAATTATACACGGTACACCATGAGTAGTATGGAGTATTTATCCTGGAATTTCGGATAATCAATATATGCCTGAATTTTGTGTCTTGACTGTGTTAATATGTGCTGATTTCTCCTTGGCAAACGACTGTTAGATGTTTTGGCTTGCAACGTCTAATGTGTTTCTGTGCTACATTAGAAGTATTTGCAAACCTGTTAGCTCTGGCAAGTTCTTCATGATGTCATTTATTTTTTGGTGGATGTTTTCATTTGGTAAAAGGGGTTGTGATTTCCAGGGTATTGATCTGCATGCTGGCTTAGGGGCTCAGATCTGAATCTTACGCTTAGGGATAAGTGAGATTATGATGCTCTACACTCAACAAGATATTTGGTCCATGTTTGCTTCTTGTAAGATTTTCAATAGGGTTTATTTAAGGGAAAGTGCATGCTTCAATATTACACCTATAAAGTTTCACATAGAAACATTGCAAAGTGAATGTTGCTCACAAACATAATGTTTTACAGTTCATTGGCTGAGTGTCCAAAACACATCAGGTACGTTTTGATGTGGTTGAAAAGTACGCAATATTAGGAACCATTTGGAGCGGAAAGATGGGAAAACATAATGAAACAGAAGCAAATGGTGTACTTTTCCATTTTGAAGCATGGTAGGCAAATATGCATGATCGTCTCTTAACATTTATTTACAAACTACTTAGATATCATTCTACAGTTTTCATCTCATGAAAAGTGTGGATCATAAAGGATGACTCTACAGGAATGGCCAAAATACCTTTTTGATTCCCTATAAAAATATCATTTCAAGTAATCTGTAATTTAACATACATTTATTGTCTTCAAAAGATTGCTTCTCGCTAAAGCTGGAATAAAGATCTAAGGAATACCTTTTTTTATGGAAATCCTGTTTTCATGTATTATAACTTTTGATTTTATAGTCGTTGTTTCATGCTTGCCTTGTGCTCTATGTAAATGATCATAAAAGGCCTTTCAGAACTCAGAGGCACATAACCTTTCAATTGCAATTTGCTATGTGCTTACACATCAAGTCACACAAAGTTCCAATATTTTGATAATATCCCAATGATATCACTATTTCAAAATGAGTGAATTATATGTACATATATGCACAAATATTCACACATATATGCACAAAATGAGCGAATTATATGTACATATATATACATCATATATGAAATATTGCAAAATGTACTATATGGTTTGATGTGATGTAAAATACTTTAAACTCTATTTTATTAATGTGTCGTTACGTATGAACGATAAATCATGAATGTTCATTATGTGTGTGATGATTTTTTTTTTATATATTAAAACTAAATTTACGATACTCATATAGGCTGGTCCGACTGATACACGTTACGATACATTGGTTTTATGCACATGTACATGCATCTTGATTGTGTGCGGGCACAAGGGCACATGTATGCACATGTTCTTTTTGGAACCTACAGTTTGTGGGTGTTTGATTGAGCGTGAAATGATGACCTTTGGAACATTATCAACCTCCTCCAAGCATCTCTATTTTATATTTATGCACAAACATGTGTGTGTCTGGATGCATGCCTTGTGCAGTTTCGAGGCCATAGTCTGTGATTGTTGGAATAAGCCTGAAATCCAGTGCTTGACAACCTATTGGATGTTTACTATGCAATTCTGAGGAGGTTGGAAGCATTTGATCCTCCCAAGTCCAAATCAAGCTCCTGTCATTGGGAGATATAGTTCCATGTCTATCACTGGATATTCTTCTTGGTGACTGTGTCAGTGCTTGCTGTTATTCTGAGGGGCATGTTATGATCTGTAGGTGCAAACACCTCTCACTAATAAATCTCTTTGATACACTTTACATTTAGAGCATTACCTGCTTGATTTCCTAGGTGAAAACAACATCCTTATATCTCTGTTCTTGCAAGGGTAATAAAATGTAGATGATAGATATAGTGCCATGGATGAGGAAATTGTTAACAAGGTTAAATATACTGAGTTACTGACAATTGAAGTAAGATACATTACTGTCGACGGTTACATTGTTCTATTTACTTGGGAGAGGAGACTGAGAAAATAAACTTCGGTACTTGTTAAGAAGAACAAGGTCGTCCTTGGCTCTTCCCTTTATTTGATACTTGACCAACTTGTTAGAAAGAATCAGCCTTTGGATTTTGATTCTATAGTTGTACTATGATTACATGTATCTGGTAGCGGACATGAATAATTAGTTATACATGGACTACCTATGCCTGTGAATTGTAAAACTCTAGCATGTCAACTTAGCTTCCAAAAGATCGCAATTAAATTCCATTCTTTGTCTTTCTTGTTTGAATTGGTTCTTGTACATAGTAATTATCTGCCTGAACAGGCTAGGGACTAATAACTTGCCCCCTTATTTTGTTTTGATCATTTTAATTTTGCAGCCCCCTTATTTTGTTTTGATCATTTTAATTTTGCAGCCAGTTGGATAACAACCAGTTTACTGGTGCGATTCCAGCCTCCTACAGTAAGATGTCGAAATTGCTAAAATTGTAAGTGCCTAAATGGACAATCACAAATGAGCTGCTTTTAGTCTTACATCCTATTTTTGATCATCTAGTGAAAAGGTTACTCTAATTGTTTGAGCCTCTCAAAGGATGATATTTCATTCTCCTAGTCCTTTCGAAAAGTTTGTCCCTCTCTCAGAAGGTTTATAAAAAGAAAACTTTTGTTTGGATCCACAAATCATCATGCCTTTGAATGTTGTTTTAACTTTCTCCTATGAATTGTGTTTATCACACAACGTTTTCCATGATTTGTGCTGGACATTCAGCTCTGTGTTTGCAAATTTCATCAACAATAATATTTTGGTTTGCTGAGTTTCTGTTTAATCTGTGTTTGTATCTTTGTTACCTTTGTCATTGAGTCCTAAAGGGAAGGCAAAATCCATGTAGGAGATGAGTTGTTATCTGGTCCTGATGAAGCAATATCACAATTTATCAAGCGGTGGAGAAACATGGGAAAATTGTCTTGAAAGAAATGAAGGACTCCTCGAACAATGGAAATGAAAATGTGAAAGTGAAGCACTGAAATAGTTATACGAGTTAGATGGTCACTATAATAAACTTTTTGTCATTTAAGATGATACAGATAATTTTTTTTTATTTTATCCTTTTTGTCTGTAAATTTGCATACCGTTGGATGGTGTGTATGAGTACATGTGCATGCAGGACAGTGTGAAACAGTTTAGCAGAAAATTAAAATCACCATTCCTTTCATATTTTCACTTTTTAATAAACCTTACTGGCATAATCTACATGATTTGTTTAATAGGAAGTGAATTTTGATTCATGTGATTACAACATGTGTGAAAGTTTATCTCACCAAACATCAAATTGTAATTCATGTATACCGAGCATAACCTGGATGGCTCTTAAGTTCATGTCTTACACCAAAAGCATGATGGAAGATCTGATTATTAGTAAATAATAATCATGTACAATCTGCATGGTCAGGTTGATTGAAGAAAAACTGCACATGTTCTCTATCTGGCTAAGTTGGAAGACAATCTTTTCAACTTCTTTGTTTTGATAAATCCAGCTGCATCGATGAACTACTAATGTCCATAAATATAGGAATAAAAAGATTATGAAACTTTATGAGCTGAACAATGCTAAGATCATTGATTTTAGACCCTTATAAAATTCAATTCATTGTTATTAAGTCTTATTTTCTGGACATGCATCATTCATCAACTTGTTGGGTTTCTGGATTGGCTGGGCAGCCTAGACAACCAGATAAAAGCTGGTGGCATAATATTTTCATTGGAGAGAAAGAGAGAGAGTTGGGCATGTTGCAAAATGCAAACACAACCATCTGTGCTTTTTAATTACATAAACACATGGTTAATTGGCTTTCCTGCCCCTTATAATTATAAAAATTAATAAGAACTTTGAACTAAACTTTTTTGGTTATTTTATTTTGTTTTCATCATTTAATAGTGATAATCATGATGACTTTTTTGCCCTTCTTTAAGTATGCAACCTTAAACTTTTTATGGACAGGCTAGTTAATGCAGTACGCGTTACAAAAAACAGTGTACCATGTTATTAAGTCTTAGTGATTTTTATTTTTCCTCTCGTATTATGTAGATTAGTTTCTCTTGTAGTGCTTCTTTATTTCTTTATACCTATGTCACACGGACACGACAAAATGGCCACATATCGGTGTCGACACTCCGACACCTGGATACCGACACTTGGACACGGCAGGATACTCTTTGGATCGGGTCTGGGTCAGACCCGATCCGAACCACTTTACTAACGACATTCTTTGTTTTGTTTGAGACTTTCTTTCTTATGACTTATGAGATTGGTCATGAACAATGTTTTGTTTAAGAATTTGAGACTTTCTTTCTAATGACATATGAGATTGTAAGAGTGAATTATTAATTTAATGTTTTATTTTATTTTATTTTCCTTTTTAATTGTTTAGAATATAAAATTCGCCATGTCCGCATATCCTAAAATTTTGAAAATTGCCGTATCCACGTACCCGTACCCGTATCCATGTGACATAGCTTTATACATTAATCATTGATTTATGGCTTATCAGGACACTTGTTTTGTTCTGTTGTCCAATCTTGCAGGAGCCTTAGAAACTGCAGCTTGGAAGGACTTGTTCCTGATTTGAGCAGCATAACAGAACTTGGTTATTTGTAGGTTCTAATGATTAGAAATCCATTTGTCCTTTTTGTTTTGCCTTATGCTTATTTTTCGTTTCATCTAGGGATCTTAGCTGGAACCATCTTACGGGAGTAATTCCAACAAACAAGCTGTCTGCTAATATCACTACAATGTATGTTGAAGACACATTTGGTCCTCTTTAATTATCTATCAATTCTTGCACCCTCATATGTATATCTTTGCAACCATGTGTTCACAGTGATTTGTCAAACAACAACCTTGCTGGTACTATTCCTCAAAATTTTTCTGCTCTCCCACTTCTCCAAAGATTGTAAGTCTCTCTCTATCACACACACACACACACATCAAACTTGAAAGGCAAGATTTCTAGCCATACTGTTGCTTTTATATTGTCAATTTCACTGCAGGATCATCAATGAGTTGGTTGTGTGTTTTTACTCTGAAATGCTTGTATTTTCTTGAAGCTTACTAGAGATATTCTTTTACAGATCTCTGGAAAATAATCAGTTGAATGGGTCTGTTCCAGCTACAATTTGGGAGAACAGAACTTATGGTTCTAAGGATCGGCTCATAGTGTATGTTTCAAACTTTTATTGTTTTTCACTTCTTTGATTTTATGTTGTCTGTTTCCTTCTTTGAGCTTTCATTGGCATAGTGTCGTGCCTCTTATTGCTCCATAAGATGCTTTATTCTGTCTTCAAGTCAGTAGGTTAAATTAAAATTATCTCTAGTAACACTGGCCATATACCTATTTGTTGAGCGGATAAAACTTGTTTTATGATTGTTTCCTGTTCTACATGTAATTTAGTTTATTTATTTGTTGCAGAGATTTGCAAAATAACAGCCTCTCAAATATTTCCAGTATTTTGAACCCTCCTACGAATGTGAGTGTAAGGTGAGTTGGTCTATTCAGCTTATCATCACTTTAGTATGTGCAGATATGTGTGTGTGTGTATATCCATCTTCGAAAGCTCAACGCCTAAGATCTTATTGGAATTGCGCTTAAGGATCTCATACCTACCATAATACCATTCTTTCTCTCTCTCTCTCTCTCTCTCTCTCTATATATATATATATATATATATATATATATATATATATATATATATATATATATCAAGGAGGGAAAGGGTATTTTAGTCATATAGCATTAATTAACAAGCTTTTCTCCTTGGTTTTCTCTCAACCATCCATTTTGGGAAAATCAATGGCCGAGATGATTCTTTACCAGTCATATATATAAAAATTGGTAGGTACAAGACCCTTAGCTACGAGACTGGTAAAAATTCGTCTAGGCCATTGGTTTTTCCAAGATAGATGGTTGAGAGAAAATCAAGGAGAAATGGTTGTTAATTAATGCTATATGACTGAAATACCCTATCTCCTTTTACTCATTGATTTTCTCTCAGGCATCCATCTTGGAAATATCAATGGCCTAGCTGATTCCTTACCAGATTTGCACTTAAGGGTCTCATACCTACCAAATTGTGTGTGTGTGTGTGTGTGTGTGTGTGTATATTTATGTATGTATACTAGCCACAATATTGTGATATTTTCGAAAATATCGTGATGTTAACGAAAAAAATAAAAAAATGATAAAAATGGGAAAACATCGCGATATATTGAAAAAAATGTTTAAAATGAATTTATGGCGATTTTATTACAATTTTATCGTGATTTTTCATTTATTTTATTTTGTTTTCTGTTTGTATTTTTTTTCAACTTTTGTTTCATTGTTTTATTTTCTCTTGTTTTAGTTATTTAACATAACCTCCTAAATGCAATACAATACTTAGTAGTTTTTCATTTCTTGTATTTTTACCTAACATTTTGATTTTTTTTTTTTAAATCTGAGATTTTCTTGAGATTTTTCCAAAAAAAATAAAGACCTTTGCCGATAAATACCCACGAAAAACCTTGCCGATAAAAATCCAAGAACGATATTTTGTGGCTATTATATGTACATATGTATGTATGTAATATATATTTCACTGGAATAAATGCTTCTATTTGTAGGTGGTTACCAACTGGCCTTTTTACATGCTTTGCTTTGATATATCACTTAATGGATAAAGGTAGCAACAAGAAAACTAAGTATGAGGACTTATGATCCTCCAAAGCTATGTCACTGCGGTACGCCTGGGTGACCCGCGTACCGGTACGGGTACGTGGTGGTATGTTTGGATCTGGTTTCGGGTCGAAACCAGATCCAAACCATGTTTTAATCCCGAAAAGTAAAACGTAACATTACACCGACGCTCGTCTTCTTGGGTCCTCGGCTGACGCAGTGGAAATTTATCGAACTACCCTCGTTTCTCTCACGGACATCAAAAGTCGCTTTGCACTTTCAAAATGATGGATTTATCCTTTGGCTTATTTTTAATGCATATTAGCTTTGGAGATTTATATGGACTCCTTTAATTGGATGTGGTAAAGAAAAATGAGCCCGAACTTTTATCGGACCCGAGCTCAATAACAGACTATTGAGTCCGAATTTAGGTCTTAAATCCGATAGAGATCCAACCTGGTTACATAGAGACTTAATTTTTTTCTTTTTCTTGTTGGTAAAGTATTCGGTGCAGAAAATTCGACACCTACTCTCAATTGGAGAGGGAATTGATTAAATAAGATCCAACTAAATCAACTCTGTTAAACCAAGTCTTTGTTAAATCAATTGGAGATGGTATGCTTTTCTTTATGAGATTATATGTTTTATTTTTCTCAAAATTTACAATTTTTTAAATTAAAAAATTAATATTATTGCATAAAAAAAAACGTACCTGTACCATAATTTCCAAAAACGCCGTACCCGTACCCGTTTTTCCATACCCGTACCAGCACTTGTACCCGTACCACGGTGACATAGCTCCAAAGTGAGAGAAAAAGGGGTTTGTTTGGAAAAGGGAGGGGGAGGGGAATGAGAAAAGCACTTGGAAAATGGGACTGGTTGAATCATTCCACATAGATATAGTTTCTGGAATATGTGGACTTTTCCTGAACCATCTGATGAATTTGATTGATGGCTTATAACTAGAAGTTGGGTTGTCTAAAAGTTATCATTCACTTTCTTGCAAAACTAACGTAACACATAACACCTTGTGAATAATCAATCAAGTCTTTGAGGTGGCTCATAGACAGCCTCTGAGCTCTTTATAATTACTCAGTCTCCATATTTGGTTAATTGTACATAGGCATGTATATGATGCATATTTATGCATGGTCATGAATATATGTAATGCATTCATTTACAATTTTAACAAGAGCAAGAAGACCTGATAAACAGAAATGAACGTAGTTATCTTACTTGTAACAGTGCACTTTTTTTAAAAAAAAAAATTAGTTTGTCCTTTTTGTTTTCCTCTTCCCTTTTTCCTTTCAACTGACTAGGTGAATTACCTAGGTTTCCCCCTATCCCTTTTGTCTGCATAGGTAAAAGTAAAACCATAGAAATAGAATGATGCTACTGATGAGTATTGCATAGTGATGATCACAACATCGTTCTTGACATGACAGGCATCAGTCTTCTTCAATCTTAGTAACGGACATAACTAGAAAATTATTTTGTTTCTTCGTAGTCAGTTTAAATTTTGTCTGCAAAATTACTTTTATAAAAGAATACCAAAGAAAGAAGAAAAAATTGATAAATACTGTTTATCCAGTGGGTCTCATGAATCTGATATTTTCACTATGCTGGCAATGTCTGGCAATGCACTAACACTTTGAGTAGTGTTCTCTTCTGCTTTTTTTTTTTTTTTTTACTTTTGTCTTCCATGGGTAAATTGCTTTTCTACTGAGGATCAGAATGACAGCAATCTTGAGCCAAACTTTATTCCAGTTTGAGAAGGCGGCAGGCTTGGTCTAACACTTTAGAATGATATAAATATAAAAAAATCACTGCAGTTAGGGGAGTTTGTTAATTCTGGCTGTTTACCTAGTAGAGGATCCTACTATCAAACTAAAGTACACACGTAAGAAGCACATACAAACAAACATATATATTTACTTGTTCACTTCTAGAACCATGGAAAGGAGATACAACATACTGGGAGAAGCTTAGTTTATCTAGCAATCGCATGCAACTCTCTTTTTTCCACTGATTTAATGTTTACAGCTGTAGACAAAAGTTTTAACTTGGACTTAGTTTATGATTCAGGGGTGATTTGGCTGTGAGTTACAGTTTGCCCAATGTAGGGATGCTTCTCAATACTGTGCTATGATTCATTACATTCTCAGTGGCTGAGGGGCTGTTATAAAAAAATTGAGCTTTCTGTTGCTTGTCTATGTATGGGAATACTGTGTTATGAATCATTGTACTCTCACTGGCTGAGGGGATGTTATAAAAAAATTGTTCTTTCTGTTGCTTGTCTATGCATGGAAAATTTGAATAAATGATGTCCATGCTTCTTTCTTGCAATATTTTTATGACTTTGCATAGAAGTCCTTTGTCAGGTGTTCTTTCATTTCTTGGCAGGGCCATTAAGCAACAACCTTTTGATTACAGTCAGATAAAATTTTGCCTTTAGCATATGCTATATCTTATTGGATTGCATTTGTTTGAGTTGCTCAGGCTTCAACGAAATCCTTTGTGTTCAAGTGCCAACCAGCTCAACGTCACACAGTTTTGTGGACCCCAACCTGATGACAATGTGGAATCTTCTGGAGGCACATCTAACTCCACAAATGGTTGTCTAGTCCAGTCCTGTCCAGCTCCATTCTATGAATATGTTCCATCATCACCTGTTACATGTTTTTGTGCTGCTCCTATTAAAGTTGGATATCGTTTAAAGAGCCCTGGCATCTCTGTATTTCCACCATATGTCTCAAGCTTTCGTATTTATCTCACGTCTAGCCTTGATTTGGATCTTGATGAATTGAATGTTTACTCCTTCATGTGGGAGGAAGGTCCAAGGCTGAAGATGTACTTGAAACTTTTTCCTATGATAAAAGATAGCCACAGCAATCAAACCTTCAATCTGAGTGAGATCCTACGGCTTAGGGGCATGTTTACTTCATGGGCTATGAATGACAGTCCTGTGTTTGGTCCATATGAATTGCTCAACTTCACTCTTGAAGGGCCATATGAATATGGTAAGACTTGAAAAGCCTTATTATGATGTTCATCTATAAGACCATTGCATATAAAAGAAATCAAAATTTTTATCAGATGCTTATCCTGAACTTTGAATTTCTTTCTAATGAATTAGACATATTTCAATGAAGGTCAATTTTCTTGTTCTGGAATCAGTTAAACTAAACGGGAAGCTGGGACTCCTCCGTTTCTATTAACCACATACTGGAATTCATCATGAAACCTGATGGCCAAACATAAGCCTGATCTTATGCCATAAGCATGAGTCCATGTTATTTTACTTTATTTTTGCCTTAATATCATGCCTTAACTTGTATTTTTATTTTTTAAAGGATTTACTTATTTATATTAATTTATTAGTGTCTTGCATGATCCATCACATCACTTGCTAAACATCTCCCCATGCTGTTTCCTACTCCCACTTCCTGAATTGTCCAAAATTGTGAATTGACTGTTTCCTGTTTCTGATTCCTACGATGCAACTAGTGTAGACCCTTATCATTGGGCCTGTCAGGGGGAATGGTTCTGTAGATTAAGCTTCTTGTCATCAAATGTTTTGTACTTCTAGCTCTTGCAAAGTGTAGCTGTTCTATCTCGTGTAAATTAAGCTGTTAATTTGTACGTTTTGCTCATATTATCCATGCCTTCATAAAATAACCCAATGACGAAGCCAATAAAGAAAGTATAAATTCTTTTGCTTGTTGATTGTATTGACAAATTTAAGGTTTCATATTTTTTCTGCATTGGAACATTGGGTTTGCCAAGTGGAAGACTGAAATGCCTATTACATTGATTCTTCATGTCTGTTCCAGTCAATACTATCGTTGGCTCCCAAAGCACAGGAATGAGCAAGGGAGTTTTGGTTGCAATCATCCTGGTAGCAGCTGCTGCTCTAGTTGCAGTTTCTTCTCTTATTGTGGTCTTATTCTTAAGAAGGCATGCTAAAGAATACAGTAAAGTTAGCACGAAGCGTCTAGGTAAGTACTCTTGTTTCTGTTCATACATATGCATGTGTAAAGGGTTTTCTAGTGTTAAAGCTGCACAATAATTAGTTTGACTTGGAGTTTAAGCCAATTAATGGGTCAAGGTCTAATATGATTTAAGTTCCATATGGGGAGCTAATTAATTGGTTATCAACAACATTGTGATTCTCTGGGTTATTTAGGGGAATTGGTTTGTCCACAAATCACAATTGATTGAAATTATTTCTTGTATAGATGTATTCTGACGGATCTTACTTTTATAAGTCAGTGTTGGGATGCGTGCTTGGTCATGTATGTCCATTTGGGGGATTCCATGCTTTTGTTTCTGTTTGTGATGGTGATGCATCTAAAAGAAGTGACAAGCCATCAGCATCAGATGCAATATGCATTAGTGTTGATGAGTGATTGAATGCAAATTTAAGCACAAGGACGTCAATCTGTGTGTATATAAATGGTGTATGTATGTAGCAGGTGGACGTTGGAGCACAGGGGTGAAGGCGAGAATTTTTTTCTTTTGTTGGGGGTTGGTGGGACAGGGGACAAACTATTTTTTTCAAAATTTCACGGGGTCCTCCCCTTCCCCTTGCCTCCAAACCCTGTTGGACCGGCCACTAGTGACCCCAAAGGCCTCGAAACCACACTTGAATACTGAGGTTATTTGGCTTAGTCCCCTACTGGTACCTGAAGAAGCCTGTTACCTGCTCCGACTCAATCATTAATGAGTCGGGTTGGTTGCAAGTTTTATTGGGTCCAGTGGCATGTATCATTATATTTGACCAAAAGCCAGCCTGATTTAGGATGAGTACCTGAGCATTACATAGGTACCTGGCCTAATGCCCACACTTGCTCATGCATGGTACCGAAGAAGCCCGTTATTCAATCATAAAGGGGTCGGCTTGGTCCTAAGTTCTATTGGGTCCAGTAGCATGTAATGTTATATTTTACCTGAACCGGGCCTGGCCTGATCTGGGATGGGTACCTGACCACTACACAGGTACCTGGTCTGATGCCCACCATTGCTCATGCGTCATGGTTCTCTAAATTAAGGAGAACCTGATTTGTACTATATAATGCACTGGTTACTTGTTATTTCTGCACTGGCCTCCATTAGAATAGTGAGACATTTTCAAAAGAGGATTTCATTACAAGTAGATATCTAGCAGATGGTGTTTTGTCACCGTCTGTTCTCTCATTAGTTATTAATTGCTTATGACGAGACAATGATCCTTAGCTTCACCATCTTGTTTCTTTTTTGAATTTTTCTTTTCATGTTTTTCTCTTTTCTTCTTAGTTTCTAATATCCCTATCAAAGTCGATGGTGTCAAAGACTTTACCTTTGGAGAGATGGCATTAGCTACTAATGATTTCAGCAATTTAGCAATAGTTGGGGAAGGAGGTTACGGGAAGGTCTACAAAGGCTCTTTGGTTGATGGGTCAGCTGTTGCTATTAAGCGTGCTCAGGAAGGATCTCTACAAGGACAAAGAGAGTTTTTTACAGAAATAGAGTTGCTGTCGCGGTTACATCATCGAAACCTGGTGTCTCTTATAGGATACTGCAATGAAGAAGGTGAACAGGTATTAGCAATGTTTTTTCACTTGTCAACTTGTTCATAGAATTGAACTTCTGTCGGAAGCACTATAAGATTTGCTTGTTGCACAGTCTTCACATGGTTCGGCGGTTGTTCTTGAGAGAGTATTGTCAGAAGATTTTGCTCATAAATTCCATAACGTGGGCCACTGACAAGAGTAATATGAAATTCTTGGCCCATATTGGTTTCATGGTCACCTGTCCATATCCTTAGTGGGGATGTATAAGGACTCTGCAGTCCATGACAATAAACGTGTCACCCTTCCACTTAGTGCACATCTTGCTACAATAATTAGCAAGTTCATCAGTTCAGACTGTGCTTGGGAACCATATGTGAGATTGAATGAGCGGAAAATTGGGGATCAGCTGACTCCTCTTACATTGCTGCCCATATTTGGTAGATGAAACTGGCGATGGCAAAAGCAACTTGCCCCATTGCCCTATTTTCTCCATATCTAAACTGGCTTTGAAACAGACCCTCAATTGTTTGTCATTGCAAGACTTTGCAGTTCGATATTTTGCACTACTGGAAGACCTTGTGTTTGGAGCTTACTTTGTTTGCATGCATATGTTCTTCACTCCTCAAGTTCATGTGTAAATGCAGTGTTTTCTTGATAAGCGTCTATGAATAAGCATATAGCTTTTGTGGTTCCCATTGATTATTTTGCAATCTTCTTCAAGGGTGTTCATCCTAGGAAACAGAAATTATGACTTTATTCTGGATGACATTCTTAAAAGCTATTCTTATTGTCCTTTATCTATAACTTCCCCAAGCTTGGCTTGTAGCATGCTTCAATTGGCGCACAACTAAGGACTTGGCCTTTTATTTACTTGTGTTGGAGTTATCTTTTCTTTAATGGTGCTCACCTTTTTGTTCCTCTATTTTATGCAGATGTTGGTGTATGAGTTCATGCCAAACGGCAGTCTGCGTGAGCATTTGTCAGGTGTCCCTCTTAACTTTACATCTTTGTCCTCATGATTCTTTTTGTTGATGAGACTTCAGAAGGCTATAACTGTAAAATATGTATGTGATATTGGCCGGGGTAGTCCTTTCCTGTTTGGACTCCTTTGTTTTTATTCTCCTCCTTCCCTCGTGCATTTGCATGGTCATTTTGAGGCGTAATTTTGAGAATATGCAATTTTTCGTGGGCAACGTGGAGTTAGTTATCAACTTATTTGCAACGACTTTCTGACAATTTTGTTATATTAATTTCTGAAAATTCTAAAGTTTATAGTCAAAATAGAGATCACATTTAAGATGTAAGATACTGTTTCCTGCAAAATCATAATATTTGCTTTAATTATCCATGTCCTAAATATTAGCTTTTCTTCACAGCTAAAGCGAAAGATCCTCCTGATTTTGGCATGAGACTGCGTATTGCACTAGGTGCTGCTCGGGGCATTCAGTATCTTCACAATGAAGCAAATCCACCAATATTCCATCGTGATATTAAAGCCAGTAATATATTATTGGACTCCAAATTCATCGCCAAGGTTGCTGATTTTGGGCTCTCGAAGCTTGCACCTGTTCCAGAAGTAGAGGGAAGTGAACCAGGCCATGTGTCTACTGTGGTGAAAGGCACTCCAGTAAGAGAAATTTGCAGATCAACCTTTTTTTTAATATTTGTCTTGCATGTGCATGCTTACATGCATCGATGTTTTTTTTCTTCTAAAATTCTTGGTTGGTTTAATGCAAAATTATTTTGCGTGTGGTGAATTATACAGCTGTTAACCTCCACTGGTGTCTCCTCTGCAGGGTTACCTTGATCCCGAGTACTTCTTGACACACAAATTGACAGACAAAAGCGATGTATACAGCCTTGGGGTTGTGTTTTTTGAACTCCTCACGGGGATGCATCCAATTTCACATGGCAAAAACATTGTCCGTGAGGTAACCTTCTGTGTTTATATATATATATATATATATATATATATATATATATATATATATATATATAGTGATTTGTTTATCTGCATTATATTTGTCTCAAATGACTGTTCATGATTTTACTTAATAGTTTTACTCATGATTATGTTGATCATTTTAATTCCTTATGTACTACGTTTAAAATGACCAGAGGAGCTTTTAGTTAATGGTGCAAACTGCAAAGAAATAGACATATTCTTGACAATGTTGAAAGTTTGAAACCTTGGGTGTTTCTTCTTAATCACCAAACTGCATGTTTATGAAATTCTCCCAAAAGGAAAAATAATCACAACAGCATCACTAATAGTGCATATATTCTCGACGCACTCAAAGCAGAATACAAGATGCATGAAAAAATAAAATTGTTTTATTTGTTTTTGACAACATGACCATTCGTTAGTCGAGTAATTCAAATTGCATCTTACGATTCACTGATGCATTCCGCAATTTAAGTAGCACATAAAGAACTTCGGCTTTTGGAGATTAATGTGTTAGAGGGGTTGGGCAATTTTAGTTTTGGTAATTCATGAAATTTCTTTCTTTATAGGAACCTCACCAAATGGATGTGAACAAGTTAATCGCTTAGTAGGAAATCCTATTACAGTATGCATCCATGTACAACACAAAATTTTAAAGAATCAATATTGTGAAGTTTATGTTTTCAGGTCAAAAGAATATATATCAATGTACAACGCGTGATTTTAAAGAATCAATATCGTTAAGTTCTTTGTTTTCGAGTCTTAAAAAATATATTTCTCGTCAAGAAACATGATCCAAGGGTTCATTCCTAATAAATGTATTCCGTTAAATACAACTATAGACTTTCGACTATACTACGTGTTGAAAGATGAAAGCTCACAGGCAGCCACATCACATGAAGGTAGGAGGATCTAACTTTTACATGTAGAGGAAACAAACATGTGAGGGCAGCATCTTACCTGAGAATTTTGTGTGCCATCGCGTTGTCTGCATATCTTGCAGTTCATTTGAGGGTGCTGCTATTCCCTGATCTTTCAAACCAACATACATTTGATGACAGGTGAACCATGCATACCAAGCTGGACTTCTACTCTCCGTATTAGATAGTCGGCTGGGTCCGTATCCTTTTGAATGCCTTGAACAGTTTGCAGAGTTGGCAATGAGATGCTGTCAGGACGAGACAGAAATACGCCCATCTATTTCTGAGGTAGTTCGAGAGCTAGAAAACATTTGGCGAAAGATGCCAGATTCTGTGTACACAACTTCAGAGTCTGCAGAAACTGAAATTGAAACGGTCGGGAGCCTGGGTTCATCATCAGTTGCAACAACCAAGGACGTTTCTGTGTCCTTCGGTATTTCTGGCGGTGACTTACACAGTGGTGCCGTGCCCGACCTTGCTCCACGTTAAGGTGTTCTGAAGTTTATACTTATTGAACGAGATGGAAACCTACTGGAGGTTCATGCAAATCTGCTCCGCCGTTCCATCGTTTATTCTTTGGGACAATTCGATTATCGTGGTTACGTTGTAACTTGCATATTCTTAGCCGTGCTTCTACAGTGTAGATGGGTAATGGGTTCAGTAAGAATTGGTAAAATGCGTTGCTTAATTCAGGTGATGTATAATATCTTCTCTTTATTTGAAGCTTTTTTATGTATAATTTCGTTTTCTGTGGACCTTTGAGCTTCAAATTCCTTCCAACTGAAAGGGCAATTGAAAGGTAACTATCTGTTTCGGCTGTGATGTCGGCTAGCATGGTTTTACTTTATTTTCTAATATAAGTCTCTCGCGCGTGCGCGCGCGCACAAACTAACGAGGCAAAGGGTCATAAATATAATCCTCCCGAGTTCCGATATACCATAAGTGCACTGTGCACGCATTTAGCCAAAACCGCGTCAGCCAGTGACCGGGTCTAAACTTGTATTCTGCTGGCCTATGTCAGCCGTTTGTCCCTGCGCTGGTGGAAGCATGGGTAGGGCCAGGGGCCTGCGAAATGTTCAAGGCTGGAGCCAGTCCGGCGCGTGGGCTGCCTAACCATAGACCGTCGTTTACAGAAACCGGGGGCTAAATAGTTCGGTGATTTCTAACCCAGGTTCCAATTTAGTCGCCACAGCATTAAATAAAAGTTCCCCTCCCCCTTCCGTCCGTGATTGCTTTTTTTTTTACTTTTTTTTTTTTTCTCTCAAATGCTCAGCTTGAATGGGGCGTCGCCAGCTCCAAGGTCTAGTCAACGGTGATAAGTAATTTTTTTTTTCGTTGTCAGATCTGCTTCAGCGGCATCGTTGGAGGCAACTAATCCAATGAAAGATCATCTTAAGCCATGCCCCAGCTGACAAATAATAAAGTCTAATGGAAATTATGGAGTTCACGTATGCCTAGGGGCTGATTCACATTTGGAATTGTGTGGGCAACTGCCCACACGGTCCTAATTAATGAGTTTATTAACCTCTTCTCATTAAATTGTTTATTCATGCAAAGATGCCCCTCCTCATTCGCTTACTAATATATTGTGCCCCCTCATTTATTAATGCTTGACTAGCTTGCTTCTATGCGTCATATTTTACAGCCACGCCTCTCTTCTTTTCTGACATACAAATTGGAGTTGCCCACGCTGACACCAGCGTATCGTAAGATATTGAACTCAAATTCTTGAACATAAATTATTGAAGTGACGTTCTCTGCCATCGGCTTTTCTAACTTACTTGGTAGCGTTCTTTGCAAGAGTTCGCTTCGCCGTCAAGGTGGGGAGATTCTGAAAGTGAGATTTCGGATGGGCTCGCTTTAAAGTCCGGATCAATGTGCCATATCAACCCCTCTTTGGTTTTAGTCAGCTCGAGGCAGTCACGACATTGATATGGTTCCATTTTTGGATCTCGGGTCCGTGTAATGAACCGTGTTTGGTTTTGGTCAGCTCGAGGCAGTCACGACATTGATATGGTTCCAGTTTTGGATCTCGGGTCCGTGTTATGAAAGAATTTCAGGGTTTGAAAACAGAGGAATTCCAGTTACCCTTCAAACGAGATTAAGGCTTTGTCGACCAGGTCCGGTTCTCTTTGCCAAAGATCCAAGCTCCCCTGCCCAATCCAAATTTCGTTGGAACCGGATCGAGGAAACAGATACGCCGGATTTGATTCCGGATCCGTTCCGGGATTAGCGAGACCACGCGGATACACCAACGCGCATTCACGCAAATAAACGGGGAAGGGTATTTTAGTCATTTGTGAAACATCAGGCACCCGTCGGTTTGATGTTCCCCCCGTTTTTTTCCTGTTATTTTCTTCTCCTTTTCTTTCCAACGGGTCTCCACCACAAAGGGTACTTTAGTCATTTCAAAACATCGGGCAGACGTTGATTTGATGTTCCCCGGTTTTCTGCTCCGCTCGTAGAAAATTATTCTCAGGCCACGACCGTTCGCTGTTCTCCGTCCCAGGTAATCGGGCTAACTTTATATTCCGGCGGATTTTTCTTTCCGGCCGTTAGGTCAGCGGGAAATTGCCGGCAGTTGTTTTCATTGGAATACTGACGTTCAAAACAGTTCTCAGGATTAAACGATTTGAGAGAGTTTATGGGTCGAGGATTTACGTATCGATGTAAGATTTTTCCGGCCAAGCTTTGATGGTCACGTCTACGTTGCATTTGTTGGTTGAATTTCATAATCAATCTTCGGTGTAAATGTGCAAACGAATTAAAGATTTTTCCACGTATTTTACGAATTAAAGATTTTTTTTTTAATTTAGCAAAACATAAACAGATCGAAAAAGTTGATATATTATTTAAATAACGTGAAAGTTGTTGTTTCCTTGTTTCCCGTGAAAAATGATCGGATACATGCATGTGGTTCTCATCGTTGAATCAGAGTCGCATCTCGTCAATTTTCTGTGGACTCAGGTCGCGACCCGATTTTAACAACACCGGATTCGAAGAAAATCAAGACTTTGGGTCGAAGACTTCTTATGCGTCCATAACCACCAAATAATGTACACTTTGGTAATTTCGTCGTGCTTTCTTTAAATCGACCAACGAGCGTCGCCATCTCTCCTTCAGTTCGTTATTCCGTAACGTCAAAACTCCTGGCCGCGGGGAAGGGGCCAAATGGCGGGAAGAAGCGCCGGGAAACCACCGATTAGCTTCGAACCCGTCACTATGTGGTTTTCCGGCTTCTGAAACATCAGAAATCCTGTCGCGGGCAAGCACGAGGGCTTTGGTACGTCTCTCCACCCGCATTGTTGCTTCTTTCGCTAATTCCTGTTCATTCGTTGGTGGCGTTTCGTTGAGTTTGTCCGCTGAGATCGGCACGAAACCATCTTCCTTCTGGTTTTCAATACAATGAATTTCATTTCTTTATAAGGACGAAGGATTTCGGAAGTAATATGACTTCCTGGGTCGATTTGACAGTTCCTTGAATTGGCGTTGGGAATGATGCGAGATGATGAACTTTTAGATGGATTTCTGGATCGAATTCGCATTTTTTCTTCTTTTGATTTCAGAATTAAAGTCTCGTCCGAGTCGAAGTAAGTGGGCGGATAATTTCCATTTTCTTCCTTGTATTAATTTGGGCTGCTTCGTTTTTTTGTTTGAGACCTCTGGTACAAGTTTTCCGCTGGTCAACAAAGGGTAGATGTTTTACGATGTTTCTTTTTTGAGATATGCTTTTCATTGGAAGTTAGTCATGTTTTTTCGTGTGTCTTTTGCTGTAAACTAAGGAAAGAAAGCTAACCATTTGTGCGGATAATTGGACAACTTGCCCTGTTCTGCTTTTAGATTATGGTCTCAAAAGGGCTTGGTTGCTTGTGAAAGAGTAACTTTTTAAAACTCCCACCAGAATTCTCATTCTGAAATTGAGCAGTGTCTTATCATTTGATTAATCCATTCCGTCATTTGGAAACTTTTGTGACCGACAGTTCCAATAGCGGCTATGAATGTAGAATTCCAAGACAGTGCAAACTGAACTTGTAGTTTTATCTCGATCTTAGCACTTATCGCTGAAATAACTATATCATGTATAACTGCTGGTTATACTTGGTGATTAAGTAGTTCTATACTGAAATCGGGCACTGATATTTGATTTTTCCTTTTTGTCAGATACTTGAGGAGGATTAAATGCATTACTAAATTTGTTTATGTCAAATTCATGATTTACTATTGCGTTTTTGGAAGACAATGGGATTAGCATTTGGAAGAGTCTTTATATCATGGGTGGTTCTTCTACTATTATTTTATTCTGCACTGGCAGATTCCACATCCAAAAGCTTCAGTTCAAAGAGACTGCTGGAATTCCAGTCGCGTAAAAAAATTCTCACCGCCTAATATATATTTGGGAGATTCTTCTGGAAGCGGGTCTGCAACAGAACCTCTTAAGGGCATTTCTGATGCTTCTAATAGACTTGTGGAGAAGAACACCAAAGTGGCGGTGTCAACGGTTGCTTGGTTGACCCTGATAATGGCTTCTGCAAGCGGCTTGGGTGCGGTCCCGTTCTTCTTTGTGGAACTAGAGCCTCACTGGGCAGGTGCGTGCAATGGCATCGCTGCAGGAGTGATGCTAGCAGCAAGCTTTGACCTTGTGCAGGAGGGGCAGGAATATGGTAGCGGCAGCTGGGTGGTAATTGGGATCCTTGCAGGAGGCATTTTCATCTGGCTATGTAAGAAGGTAGGGCTTGATTTTTTTTTTTTTTTGGTCACGTCTGACTTGTAAAGGAGCATCTGCAATACTCGTCAGTTCACTAGAAAATGATCTCCAGCGTGGATCAGAGAAACTAATGTGTTTTATTGCTATGTCTGATCAAGGAAGATCGACAAACAAAAGACTTCTTCTGCAAAAGAAAGATGCAACCTAACGCAAGCTAATCATGCGTGATGACTGATGAAGCCAAAAGGCAATAAACAAAATAAGACAGAGTATAAATGGTAAAGAACAGGAGCACATTGACAGCAATAATCGGGAAACAAGGAATCAATGGAAAATGAAGTCCAATGAGGATCACAGAAACTAGTATGTTTACTTTCTATACCTGATCAAGAAAGACTGGAAAAGGTTTCTTTTCTAGAAAGAAATCAATAATGCAGCGTAGCACCAGCCAAATATGCGTGATGAAGCCAAAAGTAAATAAACAAGATAAGGTAAAACTGTAACTGGTGAATAACAGGAACAGATTGACAGCAATTATCGGGAAACAAAGAATCAAGAGAAAACGATCTCCAATGCTCTGATCACAAAAACTGGTATGTTAATTTCTATGTCTGATCAAGGAAGATCGACAAAGGCTTCTTCGCCAGGAAGAATACAATCTAAACCGAGCCAAATATGCTTGATGAAGCCAAAAGGCAATAAACAAAATAAAGTAAGACTGTAAATGGTAAAGAGCATGGGGGAGCACATTGAGAGGGATCATCGGGGAACAAGGAAGCAATGGAAGATGACCTCCAATGTGGATCACAGAAACTAAAGCGTTTTATTTCTATGACTGAAGGAAGATCGAAAAAGGCTTCTTCACCAGAAATAATGCAATCAAACACGAGTCATCTACGCCTGATGAAGCCAAAAGCCTGCAACAAAAAAAAAAGAAGACTGCAAATGGTGAACAATAGGAGCCCATTAACAGCGATCATCGAGAAACAGAAATCAAACATAAACTAATTCTATACTCGAGGAAGAAGCGGAAACTCGGTTTGACCCTCGAGATTCCGCCACAAGAAATCCATCTCCGTGGATCGCCGCAAATGCGATCGAGACCGCCACTTGCCCTGGGTCCTAGCACCTGCCGATCACCGGAAGACACCGTTCCGGTAGCCGCCGGTGTTAGTTGTTTGACGGACGAGCCGATGCCCTAGCGTACTTCTCCAGCCTCTTCTGGCTCGGAAGCATACCGAGAGAGAGAGAGAATGGCGGGTGAGGAGATTTGATTTTGGATGACATCTTCGTTTCGAGGTTGGAGGAGGCACGGTGATAACGGCGAACGGAATTCTTGATTTATTGAAAATGCCCTTGCTTTTGCCGAAATTACCGTCGATTGAAGATAAATAGCTGCAACCTGAAAAGGGTGTTTTGAGAATTCACATTCATAACTGTAACGGCTACAAGACGCGGGAGCGGGAAGGGAACCCAAAGAGGGGCGCCTGGACACATGACCGAATTGACTGAAATATCCTCGCCTTGAGCAGAGATTTACTTTCAATTTATGTTAACGAATAACGACGAAACGCCAGCTTGTGTTTTTTGGTGGAAATATTTGCGACAACATACCCTTTTCTTTTTTAATTTAAGTGTGAGTTGGTTATTTTTCCAAACACCTCAAAATGATTTTTTTATAACTTTTTTGACTGTGACAATTTGCTTGTTCTGTTTCTTTTAATGAATTTAAAAATAAGAAGACCGAGATTACACGGTTAACGCATTTTAGGACAATGCTGGATTATTTAATTAGAAAAAAGAAATTTCAAAAAACACATTTAAGAATTTTATGATAATAAAAAAAATACATTTCACGTGAATGAAACGTGATTGGCTTTCCCCTAGATGCAAATAAAACTACGCTCTTTTTCACGACCCAAAATATTCATATCATGAAGGGAAAAAAAATCCCCTACAAGGAAGGAGAACATAAGTCCTCGCCTGCTCTGTTGAAAAACGGTCACCGACTCACCTTGTTCACCTAACCCATTACTTGGCCCCGGCGCAATGACCAAAACGTTAGTTAGTAGGGGATGAAAGGTCCCCATAATGATGTCTATACTCGGTCCAAGTGGGTCACCTTCCCATAACTCTATGCGTAGTTAATTGTCATGGTTGGTCACTGACGGGCTCAACTCAGTTGACTTGGCTCGATTGCGCGGTCAACTGAACTAGATCACATCTTCCCCGGGCCGAAAACGAGCTGTTTTAGTGGACCACTCAAGCTGGAAAGATAAGGATAAACATTTTCATTATTTAGTATT
The DNA here is from genome assembly GCA_011799765.1 of Nymphaea thermarum. Classification (NCBI taxonomy): domain Eukaryota; kingdom Viridiplantae; phylum Streptophyta; class Magnoliopsida; order Nymphaeales; family Nymphaeaceae; genus Nymphaea; species Nymphaea thermarum. The sequence continues at coordinate 413,609 of JAANDH010000030.1, forward strand.
AATTAATCAATTTTTCTTTCTTTTTTTTTTTCCAACTGTTCATGACGATGGATCGAACAACCCTCATAAGTAGATTGACCAACTCTAAGTAATAAGAGTTACCATTCATTCACTATACATATCAATTGAATACATTTCAAAATTATAGATACTATTAAAGTCGTCCCAAGACGAGGAAGTCGCAACTTCATGTTTGTTTCATGGTGTATTCCAGATTAAAATTGAAAGTCAATTGGGTCTTACATCATTATAATTGAGACGGCGACGCATCTTACAAGCACTTCAAAGTTCAAACCACTTATTTGGATTGTTTATCTCGCGTCTAAGAAATGATGTGGTAAGATACCATTGAAGATTTCAGATCCTCTCCTAAATTCTTGGCCTAGAACATGGATTTGAAGTCCATAGTGGATAGTTTGACTAACTATTTTGTACCTGGCATACGTTTGCTTCGCCTGAACTATTTTCTATTTGGCTTTTCTTGTGCAGGTCAACGAGCCCATGTTTGACGTTAGCTGACAAGGGGCAGCAAAGGTGCTGTGCGAGTGGTGTTCCACGATCGCTCCAAAGATTGAATTAGATTTATGAAACTTCGAAACTCATTTTTTTGTGAATTTGTATAATCTTTGAGATAGATTCATAAAACATGATTACGTTATTCTTATTGCCAAAAAGCCGTTTGAGGTCGTTCAAATCCTCTATCTACTTATGTCCTAGGCTCAAGGGCGAAGTCAGAAATTTTTGATTGGGGGCAGTAGTACTCAAGTTTCATATTTAAGGAGGGGAAACATTAATTTTTAACCTTTTATGGTGACAGGCAGCACGCATCTTTTATGATGAAAATAACCATCGAAAAATGCTGCATTTGTCTCAATTACATATGTTTTCAAATATACAAATGCCATTGCCTTGTCTCTTGTTTAGCTTTCCTTTGACACCTTAATAGGAATTTCATATTAGTGTTATGTGAATCTAAAAGACTGAGATATGGAATAGATTCATGGAAACACTAACACAAATATTTAAAAATAAAAATACCATGTTAGTGTCTTACGAATCTGTCTTAAAGATTGGGACACGAGATTGTATCATGAAATATTAACACAAATGTTCTTGTTATCAAACAACCCCCCTAAATGGTGTAAAAGATGGGATTTGAGAGAACTAAACAAGTTAGTTACCTGCTCCAAACTGGACACAACAAAGTACATCATGAATTGATATTTCTAGCTCTGCAAGTAGATGCGGATCACCATGAAGTGTTGGGCTTAAGCACCACGTTTTTGCACAATTGATTATAACAGCTTACTGGTCTCTAAACCTATTAACTAAACTTGGTTTATAAGGATCAATGATAAAGTATGCACATTTTACACGAATATTATGCCTATGCAACAAGGACGTATAGAGTATTTAGATGAATAATTATAAAAAAAATCTACAAAGCACATTTAAGTTTTGATAGACCAATAAAAACAAACTTACAATTTAATTTATTTCATTTGACCACCTAAATTATGTATGAAAATAATGTTAAATAACACAAATAAAACTTAAGCATATTTTGTTATTCAAACAAAAATGGAGCATGCATTTATAAAGGGTTCGCAATTTTGGAACGATAAATAATAACGCCTCCATTTTATCGTCCTGGTTTTTATCGAAATACCGCGTTCAAGAGCGCAGGAACCCGCGCCTTATACGTGTGCGGCTCGCGTTTAAACTTTGAAGTGGTCTTCTTGCCCGCCCTCATCATTCCCTGGACCCTCTCTTTCTTTTTTCTCCCTGAGCTTCCTGTTTCAACCTCCACCTGATCCGAAGGACTTCGCTGGAGAAACCGTCATCCGAATTGGTTTCTGTCTGTCTCTTTCTCCTTCTCTCCTTTCTCCTTCTTCTTCTTCTTGGTTTTTTCCGACATGACGTCGCTCTCTGGAAACCAATTAATTAATATAGGAAGAGCTTCTCGAAGCTCCGATGGACAATCAACTGGCTTCCTACTCCCATTTATTTGGACGGGGACGTCCCACGCTCTCCCTCTGCGGAATCTGCCTTCGTCTCTCGTTATCGAGCCCATGTCCGTGTGCTTCGGTGCTCCAAGATGCTCGGAAAAGAGAAGCGGACGTTCATCGTCGCCCTGATCTTCGGGGCTTTCTTCCTCTCCGTCCAGGCGCAGATCACGGATCCATCGGAAGGCATGATCTGAGTTCCCTCCTCAATACGTGTCTCTGTGTGTGTATGCGTGCGCGCGCGCGATCATGCTTCCTACGTTATGGCCTTCCCTTTTTTTTCTCCGCGCATATTGATCTACTGGCGAGCAAATATCTCAAAGGGATTTCATAATTTTCTGTTTTCTTGAAAGTTGAAACCTGCACCGGCGAAGAAAGAAAAAATCAGTCGCAAGCTGAAACCGGAAGAGATCCCACGTAAAAGAAAGTTCAAGAAAGAAGAGAGAAAGCTTTCGAACAAAAAACTTCCCGCTTAAGACGGAAAGATCTTTAGGACAAAAATGAAAGGTTAAAAAAAAAAAATTAAAAAAGTGAATGCTTTCGAACAAAAAACTTCCTGCTTAAGACGGAAAGCTTTTAGGGCAAAAAACGGTTCCTTCTTACTGTATTGATCGGGTTACTTTTGTCATTGATTCGCGAAGTCTTGCCTTGGTACGATGATGTTGGGGATGCACACAACATCTTATGGTCAACAATGGCTAGGATAACCATCTCACATCATTCTTGATATTTTACGTGCGGACACCTCTATCTCAGAATTGAATTGCTTTTTGCGGCTGATTTGCTTGGCCATCATCCACTATCATGTCTGGCAGTTAGATTATTGTAGTTGGATCCGTTCCCATCAGGATTGAAGTTTAAAATGTTGAAAAATACGCATTTCATATTTGTCTCCACGAATCCGTTATACCGTGTTTAGGATCACTTACCTTCACAGTAAAAAGAAAAGAAGCTGAATTACTGTACGGGTCATGATGCAAATTTCGACTCATACTGCAAATTTTGACAGGGTAATATGAAATTTGTTATCGAGAAATTTGACTATGGTTCTTTCTGGTGATGCAGTGTCTGCCTTGCGAGCAATCAAGAAAAGCTTGGTTGACCCTCTTGGAAAACTAAAGAACTGGGGTAGCGGGGATCCATGCAAACCAAACTGGAATGGAATTTTTTGCTTCAACTCAACCTCAAGCGACGGATATCTCCATGTTCGTGAAGTGTACGTGTTTCACCTACATGGCTTATGCATGTCATGTCATGTCATGCATATATTTGTGTTGCATTTGAACCAGGAGTTTGGACATGCCAAAAGTAGGTGATCTCTGTTATAAGAGAAGCCATTTCGTGATTATTCTTGCTTACAAGTTATGACTACCGAAGATATTATAAAAACCTAGATTTGTTCCGATCTGATTTGACCAGCCTTAGGTCTATTCTAGATCAGACAAGCTGAGCTTTACAAGTAGATATGCAACATTTGTTATGTACACTGGTCATCAATTTAAGCCTTAATGTGATAACATGGGTACCTTATTATGAAGAATGTCTGTTGTGAAGGTTTATATCTCAGTGCACGAATTACACCTTTCTTGCAATTGGACTTGGTTATGGTCATCATCTTTATTTGTTGGTTTGTGTGTGGAAGCAGTTCTGCAACTCCACAATCTCCAGAAGTGCCTACTGAGTGATTCTTAATGTATTCTTGATTATTAGAAACATATGTCGTTTCATTTTGTGAAAATCTATCTCATTGTCTTTTATCTTTTGTTTCAAATGCATCTAAGGAAATTTTATTCTCACCTTTATAATGTTGAAGCTTTATCCTTGAGCAGCATCATGTGTTTATGACATATAATATTTTTACAAAAATCAGGCTGACGTTCTAGTGGTATAACAAAAACATGCTTAACTTGTTTCCTTTGTAATCTAAGTAGTTAAAATGAATGAAATCATGACTTCACTGAAAAAAATACCCGAGAAAAACCTCACTGATATTTTCCAGAGAATGATATTGCGACGATGCCCTGGATGATTATTTTAAATAAAAAGAGAGATTTATTTAGGAGGTTGTAAACATAGATCCAATCTATCATTTTTTGTCTCAGATGCCTATGAAGAGGGGCTTTGTTAATGCTTAAACCATGACTATGTATCATGAGTTACCATCAAGGCAGTATATTGAAGTTGAACTGATCCTGTTTTAGTACTGTTTTCGTACATAGCCAGTGCAATAGTTTATCGTCACCTTAGACACACATTTCATGGTATGGATATCGTGAGGTACTGCGAACCCTAGGTGCTGGTTCATTTGAGTAGGATGAGTAACACCATAAATTGCCCATTTTTGCGGGATTTTGGTTTGCAAGTCATAACCCAGAATGGAGAATGTATCATGTACTTACGTTTGTTCACTTACTTGAGAAATGGTTGAAACATATGCGTTCATGTAAATTCAGTGCTGATACTTTGACCACCCTTTTGTAGGCAACTCCTCAGGATGAACCTATCTGGAACATTAGCTTCAGAGGTTGGTCAGCTGTCCCATATGCAAATATTGTAGGTTCCATTCTGAAGGTTTATAGATGTTTGAAGATATTTTTTTCTCTTGTATACTGTCTTGTAATATTTTTTTTGACTTGCAGCATATTAATGAAGCTTCTGTTCTCATTTGTTTTTATGTCATATATTCATTTTTCAACAAAGCGACGTTATGTGGAATAACATAGCTGGTACCATACCAAAGGAAATCGGAAGCATAAAGACACTGAAGCTTCTGTGAGTCACCCCCAAAACTTCCCTCATATTTTAGCTGAAGCACTAACGCTTTTTCTGTAATCTTATTGAAGGCGGTGGTCATCTGATTTCTATCTTGATTTTATTCATCAACTATGTTATCATATGTTTTTGTAGATAGACTTTTCTGTTTGTAATGAAGTACAGCAACTTTTCTGTTTGTACTTGAAGTACAACAACTTGCATGCCTAAATTATCACACATTTGGATGCTTGGGATTTTACACATGGTATGAAGTTGTATGGCTAGGCATAACTCTTTTCTGTTGTTACATGCCTAAAGGGCTTATTACTGAGACCAACTTCATCCTTTGGTTCTGCAAAATTTTACATATTAATTCATGAAAGATAATTCTCTATTCATTGTTTGGTAGTGTTTCTTCTGTTTCTTTGTGCATAGGGAGGCAAAATGGTTCAGAAAATGAATCTTATTCTTGTAGTCCTTATGACCAACTTAGATATTACAATGCTAAGTTTAATTGGGTTCAAGTTCATAGAGAGTCAGGGACTGTCCTAATGTCTTTTTGTTTGTTTATTTGAAGAAACAAATGCACATTACATTTCTTAAAATAAATAAATGCAACCTTCACTTAAGATTACATCATAAACTGAACTAAGATGAGGAGAAAGATGGTGGCAGCAGCAGGACCAATCACAGAGGTATGAATGATAGTGGCGGTGATGGTGGCAGTGACACTAGTGATGAAGGCAGCAACTCTAAAATAGTGGGGACGATAACAGCAACTAGAGAATTGGTGGTGGACTTTGGCACAAATGGTGCAATAGAGGTGGATGTGAAAAGCCAGAAGGGTGGTAAAATTTCAAAGATGAATATGAGAAAAGGTAGGGCCAACCTTATTAACAAAAGGTTTGTTTCTTATGAAAATTGGCCAAAAGGAAATAAAAAAAACAAACAAGAAAACTTGCTGTTCATGATACATATGAACAGCAAAAGGCTATTTCTGGGAAAATCTAATAAGGGATATAGTAAAGTTCTCTATCCATTTGATTTCTACTCATATGTAATGAAACTTAATTCTCATAATTCTGTATCCGGTTTGAATATTTGCTTGTGTCTTTGATCAAAATTTGTGACAAATAAAAAGCATTGGCTTCGTTTTGTACTTGCTTGCTACTTGTGTTCATAAAGAAGTAAAGAATGTGACGGTTCGTTTAGCTTCATATACTTGAAATTTGCTTTGCTTCTTGGCCACTGTTACATCTCTTGCTCAGACCATTAACTTGCTGTAATTCTATCATTTGCAGGCTTTTGAATGGCAACCATCTAACCGGCCCGTTGCCTGAAGAGATAGGTTTTCTTCCTAACTTGGACAGGATACAAATAGACCAAAATATGATTACTGGACCCATACCAACATCATTTGCAAACTTGAACAACACTAAGCACTTGTAAGTTTTATCTTTACTACAGCTGATCTGGTTTTCAAGGCCCGTTTAATATTTGCATGTGCTTACATGTCGCCTCTCTCTTTCTCTCACACACACAGCCATATGAATAATAACTCTCTAAGTGGGCAAATTCCAGCTGAACTTTCCAGATTACCGAAACTTGTGCACTTGTAAGTTATTAAAATTGAGCAGTTGGCTTTCTTTGTTTTCTTAAGTTTCTAGTAGTAATGATCTCATTCTTTTTTTTCCCCCCTTTGCAGGCTATTGGACAACAATAACTTGTCTGGAAGCCTTCCACCTGATCTTTATTTGTTGCCAAACTTGTGTATTCTGTATGTTTTTTTTTTTTACTTTAGTTATATATATATATATATATATATATATATATGTATATATATATGTAAAATTTTGAGAATCCCTTGATTCCTACTTAAGGCACAATTGTACATGGTACACCATGAGCAGTATGGAGTATTTATCCTGGAATTTCGAGTAGTCAATAGATGCCTGAATTTTGTGTCTTGACTATGTTAAATTTTGCTGATTTCTCCTTGGCAAACGATTGTTAGATGTTTTGGCTTGCAACAGCTAAGTGTATATTTGTCTTTGTGGACTCATTTCTGTGCTACATTAGAAGTATTTGCAAAACTGTTAGCTCTGGCAAGCTCTTCATGATGTCATTTGTTTTTTGGTGGATGTTTTCATTTGGAAAAAGGGGTTGTGATTTCCAGGGTGTTGATGCGCGTGCTGGCTTAGGGGCTCAGGTCTGAATCTTAGGCCTAGGAATAAGTAAGATTATGATGCTCTGCACTCAACAAGATATTTGGTCCCTGTTTGCTTCTTGTAAGATTTTCATTAGGGTTTATTTAAGGAAAAGTGCATGCATCAATATTACACCTATAAATTTTCACATAGAAACATTGCAAAGTGAATGATGCTCACAAACATAATGATTTACTGTTCATTGGCTGAGTGTCCAAAACACATCAGGTACGTTTTGATGTGGTTGAAAAGTATGCAATATTAGGAATCATCTGGAGGGAAAGATGGGAAAACATAATGAAACAGAAGCAAATGGTGTCCTTTTCCATTTTGAAGCATGGTAGGCAAATATGCATGATTGTCTCTTAACATTTATTTACAAACTACCTGGATATCATTCTACAAATGGTGTATTTTTCCATTTTGAAGCATGGTAGACAAATATGCATGATTGTCTCTTAACATTTATTTACAAACTACTTGGATATCATTCTACAGTTTTCATCTCATGAAAAGTGTGGATCATAAAGGGTGACTCTACAGGAATGGCCAAAATACCTTTTCTGATTCCCTATAAAAATATCATTTCAAGTAATCTGTAATTTAACATACATTTATTGTTTTCAAAAGATTGCTTTTCTCTAAAGTGGGAATAAAGTTTCTAAGGTATACCTTTTTTTATGGAAATCCTGTTTTCATGTATTATAACCTTTGATTTTATAGTAGTTTTTTCATGTTTGCCTTCTGCTTTATGTAAATGATCATAAACCTTTCAGAACTCAGAGGCACATAACCTTTCAATTGCAATTTGCTATGTGCTTATACATAAAGTCACACAAAGTTCCAATATTTTGATAATATCCCAATGATACCACTATTTCAAAATGAGTGAATTATATGTACATATGTGCACAAACACTCACACATATATGCACAAAATGAGCGAATTATATGTACATATATGTACATCATATATGCAATATTTCAAAATGTATTATATGGTTTGATGTGATGTAAAATACTTTAAACTTTATTTTATTGATGTGTCGTCATGTATGAATGATAAATCATGAATGTTCATTATGTGTGTGATGACTTTTTTTTTATATATTAAAACTAAATTTACGATACGCATATAGGTCGGCCTGACTGATACGCGTTACGATGCATTGGTTTTATGCACATGTACAAGCATCTTGATTGTGTGCAGGCACAAGGGCACATGTATGCACATGTTCTTTTTTGAACCCACAGTTTGTGGGTGTTTCAATGAGTCTGAAATGATGACCTTTGGAACATTGTCAACCTCCTCCAAGCATCTCTATTTTATATTTATGCACACACATGTGTGTGTCTGGATGCGTGCCTTGTGCCGTTTCGAGGCCATAGTCTGTGATTGTTGGAATAAGCCGGAAATCCAGTGCTTGACAACCTATTGGATGTTTATTATGCAATTCCGAGGAGATTGGAAGCATTTGATCCTCCCAAGTCCAAATCAAGCTGCTGTTATTGGGAGATATAGTTGCATGTCTATCCCTAGATGTTTTTCTTGGTGACTTTGTCAGAGCTTGCTGTTATTCTGAGGGGCATGTTATGATCTGTAGGTGCAAACACCTCTCGCTAATAAATCTCTTTGACACACTTTACATTTAGAGCATTACCTGCTTGATTTCCTAGGTGAAAACAACATCCTTATATCTCTCTTCTTGCAAGGGTAAATAGAATGTAGATGATAGATATAGTGCATGGATGAGGAAATTGTTAACAAGGTTAAATATACTGAGTTACTGGCAGTTGAAGTAAGATACTTTACTGTCCATGGTTACATTGTTCTATTTACTTGGGAGAGGAGACTGAGAAAATAAAATTTGGTACTTGTTAAGAAGAACAAGGTCATCCTTGGCTCTTCCATTTATTTGATACTTGACCAACTTGTTGGAAAGAATCAGCCTTTGGATTTTGATTTTATAGTTGTACTATGATTACATGTATCTGGTAGCGGACATAGAATAATTAGTTATACATGGACTATGCCTGTGAATTTTGCAAAACTCTAGCATGTCAACTTAGCTTCCAAAAGATTGCAATTAAATTCCATTCTTTGTCTTTCTTGTTTGAATTGGTTCTTGTACATAGTAATTATCTGGCTGAGCAGGTTAGGGGCTAATAACTTACCCCTTTATTTTGTTTTGATCATTTTAATCTTGCAGCCAGTTGGATAACAACCAGTTTACTGGTGCCATTCCAGCCTCCTACAGTAAGATGTCGAAATTGCTAAAATTGTAAGTGCCTAAATGGACAATCACAAATGAGTTGCTTTTAGTCTTACATCCTATTTTTGATCATCTAGTGAAAAGGTTACTATAACTGTTTGAGCCTCGCAAAGGATGACATTTCATTCTCCTAGTCCTTTCGAAAAGTTTGTCCCTCTTTCAGAAGGTTTATAAAAAGAAAACTTATATTTGGATCCACAAATCATCATGCCTTTGAATGTTGTTTTATCTTTCTCCTATGAATTGTGTTTATCACACAATGTTTTCCATGATTTGTGCTGGACATTCAGCTCTATGTTTGCAAATTTCATCAACAATAATATTTTGGTTTGCTGAGTTTCTGTTTAATCTGTGTTTGTATCTTTGTTAACTTTGTCATTGAGTCCTAAAGGGAAGGCAAAATCCACGTAGGAGAGGAGTTTTTATCTGGTCCTGATGAAGCAATATCACAATTTATCAGGCGGTGGAGAAACATGGGAAAATTGTCTTGAAAGAAATGAATGACTCATTGAACAATGGAAATGAAAATGTGAAAGTGAAGCACTGAAATAGTTATACAAGTTAGATGGTCACTATAATGAACTTTTTGTCACTTAAGATGATACACATATTTCTTTTTATTTTATCCTTTTTGTCTGTAAATTTGCATACTGTTGGATGGTGTGTATGTGTACATGTGCATGCATGACAGTGTGAAACAGTTTATCAGAAAATTAAAAATCACCATTCCTTTCATATTTTCACTTTTTAATAAACCTTACTGGCGTAATCTACCTGATTTGTTTAATAGGAAGTGAATTATGAATCATGTGATTACAAATGTGTGAAAGTTTATCTCACCAAACATCAAATTGTAATTCATATATACTGAGCATAACCTGGATGGCTCGTAACCTCTTGTCTTACACCAAAAGCATGATGGAAGATCTGATTATAAGTAAATAATATTCATGTACAATCTGAAAAACTGCACATGTTTTCTATCTGGATAAGTTGGAAGACAATCTTATCAACTTCTTTGTTTTGATAAACCCAACTGCATCGATGAACTACTAATGTCCATAAATATAGGAATAAAAAGATTATGAAACTTTATGAGCTGAACAATGCTAAGATCGTTGATTTTAGACCCTTATAAAATTCAATTCATTGTTATTAAGTCTTATTTTCTGGACATGTATCATTCATCAACTTGTTGGGTTTCTGGATTGGCTGGGCAGCCTAGCCAACCAGATAAAGGCTGGTTGCATAATATTTTCATTGGAGAGAAAGAGAGACAGTTGGGTATGTTGCAAAATGCAAATGCAACCATCTGTGTTTTTTACTTACATAAACACATGGTCAATTGACTTTCCTGGCCCTTGTAAGTATAAAAATTAATAAGAACTTCGAACTAAACTTTTTTGGTTATTTTATTTTGTTTTCTTCATTTAATAGTGATAATCATGATGGCTTTTTTGCCCTTCTTTAAGTATCCAACCTTAAACTTTTTAAGGACAGGCTAGTTAATGCAGTACACATTACAAAAACAGTGTACCATGTTTATTACTTATTAGTGATTTAGATTTTCCTCTCGTATTATGTAGATTAGTTTCTTATGTAGTGCTTCTTAATTTCTTTATACATTAATCATTGATTTATGGCTTATCAGGACACTTGTTTTGTTCTGTTGTCCAATCTTGCAGGAGCCTTAGAAACTGCAGCTTGGAAGGACTTGTTCCTGATTTGAGCAGCATAACAGGGCTTGGTTATTTGTAGGTTCTAATGATTAGAAATCAATTTGTCCTTTTTTTTTGTTTTGTCTTATGCTTATTTTTCGTTTCATCTAGGGATCTTAGCTGGAACAATCTTACGGGAGTAATTCCAACAAACAAGCTGTCTGCTAATATCACTACAATGTATGTTGAAGACACATTTGGTCCTCTTTAATTATCCACCAATTCTTGCACCCTGAGATGTATATCTTTGCAACCATGTGTTCACAGTGATTTGTCAAACAACAAACTTGTTGGTACTATTCCTCAAAATTTTTCTTCGCTCCCACTTCTCCAAAGATTGTAAGTCTCTCTCTCTCACACACACACACACACGCACACACACACACACACACACATATCAAACTTGAAAGGCAAGATTTCTAGCCATACTGTTGCTTTTATATTGCCAATTTCACTGCAGGATCATCAATGAGTTGGTTGTGTGTTTTTATTCTGAAATGCTTATATTTTCTTGAAGCTTACTAGAGATATTCTTTTTACAGATCTCTGAAAAATAATCAGTTAAATGGTTCTGTTCTAGCTACAATTTGGGAGAACAGAACTAAGGATCGGCTCATAGTGTATGTTTTCAAACTTTTGTTGTTTTTCACTTCTTTGCTTTTATGTTGTCTCTTTCCTTATTTGAGCTTTCATTGGCATAGTGTCATGCCTCTTATTGCTCCATAAGATGCTTTATTCTGTCTTTTAGTCAGTAGTTAAGTTAAAATTATCTCTAGTAACACTGGCCATGGATCTGTTAGTTGAGTGGATAAAAATGTTTGAATGATTTTTTCGTGTTCTACATGTAATTTATTTTGTTCGTTTGTTGCAGAGATTTGCAAAATAACAGCCTCTCAAATATTTCCAGTATTTTGAACCCTCCTACCAATGTGAGTGTAAGGTGAGTTTGTCTATTCAGCTTATCATCACTTTAGCATGTGCAGATGCGTGTGTGTATATATCCATCTTGGAAAGCTCAACGCCTAAGATCTTATTTGATTTGCACTTAAGGGTCTAATACCTACAATTCTTTCTCTCTCTCTCTCTCTCTCTCTCTATATATATATATATATATATATATATATATATATATAGATTTGCACTTAACTACTTAAGGGTCTAATACCTACAATTCTTTCTCTTTCTCTCTCTCTCTCTCTCTCTCTCTCTCTCTATATATATATATATATATATATATATATATATATATATATATATATATATAAAGGAAAAAAAGGATATAGGGTATTTTAGTCATATAGCATTAATTAACAAGCTTTTCTCCTTGGTTTTCTCTCAACCATTCATCTTTGGAAAATCAATGGCCGAGATGATTTTTTACCAGTCATACATATAAAAATTGGTAGGTACAAGACCCTTAGCTACGAGACTGGTAAAATTTGTCTAGGCCATCGATTTTTCCAAGATAGATGGTTGAGAGAAATCAAGGAGAAATAGTTGATAATTAATGCTATATGACTGAAATACCCTATCTCCTTTTACTCATTGATTTTCTCTCAGGCATCCATCTTGGAAATACCAACGGCCTAGCTGATTCCTTACCAGATTTGCACTTAAGGGTCTCATACCTACCAAATAATGTGTGTGTGTGTGTGTGTGTATGTATAATAGCCACAAATATTGCGATATTTTACGAAAATATCGTGATGTTAACAAAAAAATAAAAAAATGATAAAAATGGAAAAAAATAACGATATATTAAAAAATGTTTAAAATAAATTTATCGTCATTTTTCATTTTTTTTATTTCGTTTTCTGTTTGTATTTTTTTTCAACTTTTGCTTCATTGTTTTATTTCCTCTTGTTTTAGGTATTTAACATAACCTCCTAAATTTAACATAACCTCCTAAATGCAATACAATACTTAGTTGTTTTTCATTTCTTGTATTTTTACCTAACATTTTGATTTTTTTTTAAATCCGAGATTTTCTCGAGATTTTTCCAATTAGGTGGTTACTAACTGGCCTTTTTACATGCTTTGCTTTGATATATCACTTAATGGATAAAGGTAGCAACAAGAAAACTAAGTATGAGGACATATGATCCTCCAAAGTGAGAGAAAAAAGGGTTTTTTTTTTGGAAAAGGGTTGGGGGGGGGGGTGGGGGTGGATGAAAAAAGCACTTTGAAAATGGGACTGGTTGAATCATTCCTTGCACATATAGATATAGTTTCTGGAATATGTGGACTTTTCCTGAACCATCTGATGAATTTGATTGATGGCTTATAACTAGAAGTTGCTTTGTCTAAAAGTTATCATTCACTTTCTTGCAAAACTAACGTAACAACACTTTGTGAATAATCATTCAAGTCTTTGAGGTGGCTCATAGACAGCCTTTGAGCTCTTTATAATTACTCAGTCTCCATATTTGGTTAATTGTACATAGGCATGTATATGATGCATATTTATGCATGGTCATGAATATATGTAATGCATTCATTTACGATTTTAAGAAGAGCAAGAAGACCTAATAAACAGAAATGTACATAGTTATCTTACTTGTAACAGTGCACTTTTTTTTAAAAAAAAAAATCAGTTTGTCCTTTTTGGTTTCCCTCTTCCCTTTTTCCTTTCAATTGACTAGGTGAATTACCTAGGTTTCCCCTATCCCTTTTGACTGCATAGGTAAAAGTAAAACCATAGAAATAGAATGATGCTACTGATGAGTATTGCATAGTGATGATCACAACATTGTTCTTGACATGACAGGCATCAGGAGTCAATGTAGATTAGTCTTCTTCAATATTAGTAATGGACATAACTAGAAAATTATTTTGTCTCTTCGTGGTCAGATTAAATTTTGTCTGAAAAATTACTTTTATAAAAGAATATCAAAGAAAGAAGAAAAAATTGATAAATACTGTTTATACAGTGGGTCTCATGAATCTGATATTTTCACTATGCTGGCAATGACTGTGGTATTGCACTAACGCTTTGAGTAGTGTTGTCTTACCGAGGATCAGAATGACAGCAAATCTTGAACCAAAACTTATTTCAGTTTGAGAAGCGGCAGGCTTGGTCTAACACTTTAGAATGATATAATTGTAAAAAAACCACTGCAGTTAGGGGAGTTTGTTAATTATGGCTGCTTACCTAGTAGAAGATCCTACTATCCAACTAAAGTGCACACCTAAGAAGCACACACAAACAAACATATACATTTACTTGTTCACTTCTTGAAAACCATGGAAAGGAGATACAACATACTGAGAGAAGCTTAGTTTATCTAGCAATCACATGCAACTCTCTTTTTTCCACTGATTTCACGTCTACAGCTGTAGACAAAAATTTTAACTTGGACTTAGTTTATGATTCAGGGGTGATTTGGCTGTGAGTTACAGTTTGCCCAATCTAGGGATGCCACTCAATACTGTGTTATGATTCATTGCATTCTCAGTGGCTGAGGGGATGTTATCAAAAACTTTGAGCTTTCTGTTGCTTGTCTGTGCATGGGAATACTGTGTTATGACTCATTGTACTCTCACTGGCTGAGGGGCTGTTATAAAAAAATTGATCTTTCTGTTGCTTATCTATGCATGGAAAATTTGAATAAATGATGTCCATGCTTCTTTTCTGCAATATTTTTATGACTCTCCATAGAAGTCCTTTGTCAGGTGTTCTTTCATTTCTTGGTAGGGCCATTAAGCAAGAAACTTTTGATTACATTGTGTTTACTCTTCAATTTATGGGACCAGTTTTCTTATTCTTCGGTCAGATAAATTTTACATTTAACATATACTATATCTTATTGGATTGCATTTGTTTGAGGTGCTCAGGCTTCAAGGAAATCCTTTGTGTTCAAGTGCCAACCAGCTCAAGGTCACACAGTTTTGTGGACCCCAACCTGATGACAATGTGGAATCTTCTGGAGGCACATCTAACTCCGCAAATGGTTGTCTAGTCCAGTCCTGTCCAGCTCCATTCTATGAATATGTTCCATCATCACCTGTTACATGTTTCTGTGCTGCTCCTATTAAAGTTGGATATCGCTTAAAAAGTCCTGGCATCTCTGTATTTTCAACATATGTCCCAAGCTTTTGTATTTATCTCACGTCTAGCCTTGATTTGGATCTGGATCAATTGTATGTTGGACCCTTCATATGGGAGGAAGGTCCAAGGCTGGAGATGTACTTGAAACTTTTTCCTATGATAAAAGATAGCCACAGCAATCAAACCTTCAATCTGAGTGAGATCCTACGGCTTAGGGGCATGTTTACTTCATGGGCTATGAGAGGCAGTCCTGTATTTGGTCCATATGAATTGCTCAACTTCACTCTTGAAGGACCATATGAATATGGTAAGACTTGAAAAGCCTTATTTTGATGTTCATCTATAAGACCATTGCATATAAAAGAAATCAAAGTTTTTATCAGATGCTTGTCCTGAACTTTGAATTTCTTCCTAACATAGTTCAATGAAGGTCATTTTTCTTGTTCTCAAATCAGTTAAATTAAGAGGGAAGCTGGGACTCCTCTGTTTCTATGAACCACATACTGGAATAGTGGACTTCATTATGAAACCTGATGGCCAAACATAAGCCTGATCTTATGCCATAAGCATGATTCCATGTTATTTTACTTTATTTTTGCTTTAATATCATGCCTTAACTTGCATTTTTATTTTTTAAAGGGTTTACTTATTTATATTAATTTATTAGTGTCTTGCATGATCCATCACATCACTTGCTAAACATCTCTCCATGCTGTTTCCTACTCCCACTTCCTGAATTATCCAAAATTGTGAATTGACTGTTTCCTGCTTCTGATTCCTACGATGCAACTAGTGTAGACCCTTATCATTGGGCCTGTCAGGGGGAATGGTTCTGGAGATGAAGCTTATTGTCACAAAATGTCTTGTACTTCTAGCTCTTGAAAAATGTAGCTGTTCTATCTCGTGTAAATTAAGCTGTTAATTTGTACGTGTAGGAATAATAGACGCACAAGAAACGAAGATCGAACACAGATGTAACGTGGAAAACCCTTAACTAGAGGAAAAAACCACGGGTGAGGAGGTCTCGTGCCCACTAGCCGCCAGACTCTCTCTCTCTTAGAAAGCCTCCATTAACACACAAGATTAGGGTTTACAATGGTATAAGTATGCCCAAACCAAGACACACTGGATCGGGTCCAGACCCGGACCCATACATCAAGATCCGTCAACAGTACGTTTTGCTCATATTATCCATGCCTTCATAAAATAACCCAATGACGAGGCCAATAAAGAAAAGAAGTATAGATTCTTTTGCTTGTTGATCCTATTGACAAATTTAAGGTTTCATATTTTTTCTGCGTTGGAACATTGGGTTTGCCAAGTGGAATACTGAAATGCCTATGACATCGATTCTTCATGTCTGTTCCAGTGAATACTATCGTTGGCTCCCAAAGCACGAGAATGAGCAAGGGAATTTTGGTTGCAATCATCCTGACAACAACTGCTGCTCTAGTTGCAGTTTCTTCTCTTATTGTGGTATTATTCTTAAGAAGGCATGCTAAAGAATACAGTAAAATTAGCAGGAAGAGTCTAGGTAAGTACCCTTGTTTCTGTTCATGCACATGCATGTGTAAAGGGTTTTCTAGTGTTAAAGCTGCAAATAATTAGTTTGACTTGGAGTTTCTTTTTCCTTTTTTTGATGCTAAAAAATGAGTGGATTGTAGAAGGATTAGCTTTTTGTTATTCACATTTAAGCCAATTAATGGGTCAAGGTCTAATATGATTTAAGTTCCATATGGGGAGCTAATTAATTGGTTTTCAACAACAACATTGTGATTCTCTGGGTTATTTAGGGGTATCTGTTTATCCACAAATCGCAATTGATTGAAATTATTTCTTGTATAGATGTATTCTGACGGATCTTACTTACTTTTATAAGTCAGTGTTGGGATGTTTGCTTGGTCATGTATGTCCATTTGGGGGATTCCTTGCTTCTGTTTCTGTTTCTGTTTGTGATGGTGATGCATATAAAAAAAGTGACAAGCCATCAGCATCAGATGTCAATATACATTAGTGTTGATGAGTGATTGAATCCAAATTTAAGCACAAGGACGTCAATCTGTGTGTATATAAATGGTGTATGTATGTAGCAGCTGGACGTTGGACGACAGGGGTGAAGACGAGATTTTTTTTTCGCTTGTTGGGGGTTTGGTGGGACGGGGCAAACTATTTTTTTCAAAATTTCACGGGGTCCTCCCCTCCCCCTGCCTCCAAACCCTGTTGGACCGGCCAGTAGTGACTCCGAAGGCCTCGAAACCACGCTTGAGTACTGATGTTACTTGGCTTAGTCCCCTGCTAGTACCTGAAGAAGCCTGTTAGCCCCGACTCAATCATAAATGAGTCGGGTTGGTCGCAAGTTTTATTGGGTCTAGTGGCATGTAACATTATATTTTTACCAGAAGCCAGCCTGATTTAGGATGGGTACCTGAGCATTACATAGGTACCTGGCCTAATGCCCACACTTGCTCATGCATGGTACCGAAGAAGTCTGTTATTCAATCATAAATGGGTCGGGTTGGTCCTAAGTTTTATTGGGTCCTGTAGCATGTAATATTATATTTTACCTGAACCGGGCCTCATCTGGGATGGGTACCTGACCACCACACAGGTACCTGGTCTGATGCCCCCCATTGCTCATGCGTCATAGTTTTCTAAATTAAGGAGAACCTAATTTGTACTATGTAATGCACTGGTTATTTGTTATTTCTGCACTGGCCTCCATTAGAATAGTGAGACATTTTCAAAAGAGGATTTCGTTACAAGTAGATATCTAACAGATGGTGTTTTGTCACCTATTACTTGACTAGTCTGTTCTCTCATAGTTATTAATTGCTTATGACGAGACAGTGATCCTTAGCTTCACCATCTTATTTCTTTTTTGAATTTTTCTTTTTATGTTTTTCTCTTTTCTTCTTAGTTTCTAATATCCCGATCAAAGTCGATGGTGTCAAGGACTTTACTTTTGGAGAGATGGCATTAGCTACTAATGATTTCAGCAATTTAGCAATAGTTGGGGAAGGAGGTTACGGGAAGGTCTACAAAGGCTCGTTGGTTGATGGGTCAAGTGTTGCTATTAAGCGTGCTCAGGAAGGATCTCTACAAGGACAAAGAGAGTTTTTTACAGAAATAGAGTTGCTGTCGCGGTTACATCATCGAAACCTTGTGTCTCTTATAGGATACTGCAATGAAGAAGGTGAACAGGTATTAGCAATATTTTTTCACTTGTCAACTTGTTCATAGCATTGAACTTCTGTTGGAAGCACCACAAGACTTGCTTGTTGCACACTGTCTTCAGATGGTTAGGCGATTGTTGTTGAGAGAGTATTATTAGAAGATTTTGTTCATAAATTCCATAACGTTGGCCACTGACAAGAGTTCTATGAAATTCTTGCTCATGTTAGTTTCATGGTCACCTGTCCATATATTTAGTGGGGATCTATAAGGACTCTGCAGTCATGACAATAAACGTGTCACCCTTCCACTTATTGTACATCTTGCTACAATAATTAGCAAGTTCATCAGTTCAGCCTGTGCTTGGGACCATATGTGAGATTGAATGGGCGGCAAATTGGAGATCATCTGACTCCTCTTACATTGCTGCCCATATTTGGTAGATGAAACTTGCGATGGCAAAAACAACTTGTCCCATTGCCCTATTTTCTCCATATCGACCCTCAATTGTTTGTCATTGCACAGACTTTGCAGTTTGATCTTTTGCATTACTGGAAGGCCTTGTGTTTGGAGCTTACTTTGTTTGCATGCATATGTTCTTCACTCCTCAAGTTCATGTGTAATTGCAGTGTTTTCTCGATAAGCGTCTATGAATGTGCATGCATTCTAAGCATGTTATGGTTGAACCATGTGATCTCATGCGATTGTAACATAGCACTTATTCCTATTACTCGATTCATACTTGCAATGAGCGGCTGACCATCTGCTTGAGGATAAGTCTTCTTGTCTGTAGGATTTGGTTTTCTTTTTTCTTCTTTGTTTTTGGTTTTCTTTCCTTTTTTTTTTTTTTGGGTGCGGGGGAGGGGGGGTGTTGGGGGGTGGGCTGAGCACATATATTCTCCTAGAGTTATTTCAACTAATGCTAAGGGTGCTAGTGAACTTAATGACCTTGTGTTAAAGGAACCCATACTGGTGGAACATGAGAATAAGGGCTTTTCTCGCTTTTTCCATGAAATCTAAGTTACTGTTTTTAATTTGACCTATCTTGTCCAATTTTGAAAGAACAAGCATACAGCTATTGTGGTCCCCATTGATTAGTTTGCAAATAGTAGCTGCAAGCTTCTTCAGGGGTGTTCATCCTAGGAAACAGAAATTATGACTTTATTCTGACGACATTCTTAAAAGCTGTTCTTATTGTCCTTTATCTATAATTTCCCCAAGCTTGGTTTGTGGCATGCTTCAATTGGCGCACAATTAAGGTCTTGGCCTTTTATTTACTTAGTGTTGGAGTAATCTTTTCTTTACTGGTGCTCACCTTTTTGTTCCTCTATTTTATGCAGATGTTGGTGTATGAGTTCATGCCAAATGGCAGTCTGCGTCAGCATTTGTCAGGTGTCCCTCTTAACTTTACATCTTTGTCCTCATGATTCTTTTTGTTGATGAGACTTCAGAAGGCTATAACTGTAAAATAGGGGTAGTCCTTTCCTGTTTGGATTCCTTTGTTTTGATTTTTCCTCCTTCCCTCGTGCATTTGCATGGTCATTTTGAGGCGTAATTTTGAGAGTATGCAATTTTTCGTGGGCAACATGGGGTTAGTTATCAACTTATCTGCAACGAGTTTCTTACATATTCTGTTTTATTTTCTGAAAATTCTAAAGTTTATAGTCAAAATAGAGATCACATTTAAGATGTAAGATACTGTTCCCTGCAAAATCATAATATTTGCTTTAATTATCCATGTCCTAAATATTAACTTTTCTTCACAGCTAAAGCGAAAGATCCTCCTGATTTTGGCATGAGACTGCGTATTGCACTAGGTGCTGCTCGGGGCATTCAGTATCTTCACAATGAAGCAAATCCACCAATATTCCATCGTGATATTAAAGCCAGTAATATATTATTGGACTCCAAATTCATTGCCAAGGTTGCTGATTTTGGGCTCTCGAAGCTTGCGCCTGTTCCAGAAGTAGAGGGAAGTGAACCAGGCCATGTGTCTACTGTGGTGAAAGGCACTCCAGTAAGAAAAATTTGCAGATCAACCTTTTTTTGAATATTTGTCTTGCATGTGCATGCTTGCATGCATCGATGTTTTTTTCTTCTAAAATTCTTGGTTGGTTTAATGCAAAATTATCTTGCGTGTGGTGAATTATACAGCTGTTAACCTCCATTGGCGTCAACTCTGCAGGGTTACCTTGATCCTGAGTACTTCTTGACACACAAATTGACAGACAAAAGCGATGTATACAGCCTTGGGGTTGTATTTTTTGAACTCCTCACGGGGATGCATCCTATTTCACATGGCAAAAACATTGTCCGTGAGGTAACCTCTTGTGTGTCGATGTATATATGTATACTGATTTGTTTTTCTGCTTTATATTTGTCTCAAATGACTGTTCATGATTTCACTTAATAGTTTTACTCATGATTATGTTGATCATTTTAATTCTTCATCTACTAGGTCTAAAATGACGAAAGGAGTTTTCAGTTAATGGTGCAAAGAAATAGACGTATTCTTGACAATGCTGAAACCTTGGGTGTTTTCTTCTTAATCACCAAACTGCATGTTTATGGAATTCTCCCAAAAGGAAAAATAATAACAACAGCATCACTGATGATGCATACATTCTCGACGTACTCAAAGCAGAATACAAGATGCATGAAAAAACAAAATTGTTTTATTTGTTTTTGACAACATGACCATTTTTAGTCGCGTAATTCGAATTGGATCTTATGATTCACTGATGCATTGCGCAATTTAAGTAGCACATAAAGAACTTCGGCTTTTGGAGATTAAATGTGTACATTTATGCATTGCAATTTTAGTATTGGTAATTCATGAAATTTCTTTCTTTTTAGGAACCTCACCAAATGGATGTGAACAAATTAATCGTTTAGTAGGAAATCCTATTACAGTATGTATCCATGTACAACACAAATTTTTAAAGAATCAATATTGTGAAGTTTATGTTTTCAGGTCAAAAGAATATATATCCATGTAGAGCGCATAATTTTAAAGAATCAATATCGTTAAGTTCTTTGTTTTCGAGTCTTAAAAAAATATATTTGTCGTCAAAAAACATGATCCAAGGATTCATTCCTAATAAATGGATTCCGTTAAAGACAACCATAGAATTTCGACTATACTACATGTGTTGAAAGATGAAAGCTCACAGGCATCCACATGACATGAAGGTAGGAGGATCTGACTTTTACATATAGAGGAAACAAACATGTGAGGGCAGCATCTTACTTGAGAATTTTGTGTGCCATCGCTTTGTCTGCATATCTTGCAGTGCTGCTATTCCCTGATCTTTCAAATCCAACATACATTTGATGACAGGTGAACCATGCATACCAAGCTGGGCTTCTACTCTCCGTATTAGATAGTCGGCTGGGTCCATATCAGTTTGAATGCCTTGAACAGTTTGCAGAGTTGGCGATGAGATGCTGTCAGGACGAGACAGACATACGCCCATCTATTTCTGAGGTAGTTCGGGAGCTAGAAAACATTTGGCGAAAGATGCCAGATTCTGTGTACACAACTTCAGAGTCTGCAGAAACTGAAATTGAAACGGTCGGGAGCCTGGGTTCATCATCAATTACAACAACCAAGGACGTTTCTGTGTCCTTCGGTATTTCTGGCGGTGACTTCCACAGTGGTGCCGTGCCCGACCTTGCTCCACGTTAAGGTGTTCTGAAGTTTATACTTGTTGAACAAAGTGGAAACCTACTGGAGGTTCATGCAAATCTCCTCCGCCGTTCCATCGTTTACTCTTTGGGATAATTCGATTATCGTGGTTACGTTGTAACTTGCATATTGTTAGCCGTGCTTCTACAGTGTAGATGGGTTCAGTAAGAAGTCGCATTGGTAAAATGCGTTGCTTAATTCAGGTGATGTATAATATCTTCTTTTTATTTGAAGCTTTTTTATGTATAATTTCGTTTTCTGTGGACCTTTGAGCTTCAAATTCCTTCCAACTGAAAGGGCAATAGAAAGGTAACTATCTGTTTCGGCTGTGATATCGGCTAACATGGTTTTACTTTATTTTCTAATCTAAGTCCCATAGGAGCGGCAGCCTTTTGCCCAGTTACCTGTACAGTGGTATGCTGGTCTAGCTGTGTTTGGATCAGTTTTGGGTCAAAACCGATCCAAAATACAATTTTTTCTTTTGCTTCAAGTTTCAAACATTGTCTTCATTTAACAACGAATTGTGTATATATATCTTGTTCATGCATACCTTTTTTGCAATACCTGCATACCAAATTTAGAATACTAAATTGGTTGTACCAGTACCTGCTTCCCCATTTATATTGTAAAATACGTTTTTCATGTGGTTAAAAAAACAAGAAAAGGGTGAAAAGCCTGCATTCTAAATCAGAAACATCTCGGGTGTTTGGCTTAGCTTGCTAGATTCACGGGGGCCACCAAGGCAACGGGTTGGCATCGATTGTCCCAGCCAGTCAAGAAGACTGGCAGGCTGGTCCACTCAGTTAGCTCTGGTCTGGCCCCTTTATCTCTCTCGCGCGCGCGCACAAACTAACGAGGCAAAGGGTCATAATCCTTCCTAGCCAAAACCGCGTCAGCCATTGACCGCGTCTAAACTTGTATGCAGTTGGCCTATGTCAGCCGTCTGTCCCTGCGCTGATGGAAGCATGGGCAGGGCCGGGGGCCGGCGAAATGTTCAAGGCTGGAGCCAGTCCGGCGCGTGGGCTGCCTAACCATAGACCGTCGTTTACAGAAACCGGGGGCTAAATAGTTCGGTGATTTCTCAAACCCGGGTTCCAATTTAGTCGCCACAGCATTAAAGAAAAGTTCCCCTCCCCCTTCCCTCTGTGATTGCATTTTTTTTTTCACTTTTTTTTTTCTCTCAAATGCTCAGCTTGAATGGGGCGTTGCCAGCTCCAAGGTCTAGTCAACGGTGATAAGTAAGTTTTTTGCCTAGTCCCTTATATTCCAGGGACTTGACATTCTCTTTTTAGTTGTCAGATCTGCTTCAGCGGCATCTTTGGAGGCAACTTGTCTGCTTTCATAGTTTTTCTATTTGTTTTGTCAGGGCCACACTATTTAAACAGATAATCCAATGAAAGATCATCTTAAGCCATGCCTCCACTGACAACTAACAAAGTCCAATGGAAAATTATGGAGTTCACATATGCTTAGGGGCTGAGCCACATTTGGGCTTGTGTGGACAACTGCCCACACGGTCCTTTTTTTTGGGGGATTTATTAACATATTGGATCTCCCATAGAATTGTTTACTCATGCATAGATGCCCCTCCCCACTCGCTTACTTATATATTGTGCCCCCTCATTCATTTTACTATTAATTTAAATCTAAAATTTTTAAGGGATTAAAAATTTAGTTACTTCTTAATGTGTATAAGTGAAAAAAATTCATGTCTCTTGCCATGCGTATCTTGACAAGCTTGCTTCTGTGCGTCATATTTTACAGCCACGCCTCTCTTCTTTTCTGACATACAAATTGGAGTTGCGCACGCTGATACCAGCGTATCGTAAGATATTGAACTCAAGTTCTTGAACATAAATTATTGAAGTGAAGTTCTCTGCTATTGGCTTTTCTTACGTACTTGGTAGCGTTCTTTACAAGATATTTTCCACTAAAAACAGCGACTGCTTAATATATATTAAAGGTCGGATCAGACTCAAAGGTGAATGGTACAATACCAAAAAATCTTCCATGAGATGTTCGCTTCGCCGTCAAGCTGGGAAGATTCTGAACCAATGTGCCATATCAACCCATCTTTGGTTTTAGTCAGCTCGAGGCAGTCACGACATTGATATGGTTCCAGTTTTGGATCTCGGGTCCGTGTTATGAACCGTGTTTGGTTTTAGTCAGCTCGAGGCAGTCACGACGTTGATATGGTTCCAGTTTTGGATCTCGGGTCCGTGTTATGAAAGAATTTCAGGGTTTGAAAACAGCGGAATTCCAGTTACCCTTCAAACGAGATTAAGGCTTTGTCGACCAGGTCCGGTTCTCTTTGCCAAAGATCCAAGCTCCCCTGCCCAATCCAAATTTTCGTTGGAACCGGATCGAGGAAACAGATACGCCGGATTTGATTCCGGATCCGTTCCGGGATTAGCGAGACCACGCGGATACACCAACGCGCATTCACGCAAATAAACGGGAAAGGGTATTTTAGTCATTTGCGAAACATCAGGCAGCCGTCGGTTTGATGTTCCCCCGTTTTTTTCCTGTTATTTTCTTCTCCTTTTCTTTCCAACGGGTCTCCACCACAAAGGGTACTTTAGTCATTTAAAAACATCGGGCAGCCGTTGATTTGATGTTCCCCGGTTTTCTGCTCCGCCCGCAGAAATTTATTCTCAGACCACGACCGTTCGCCGTTCTCCGTCCCAGGTAATCGGGCTAACTTTATATTCCGGCGGATTTTTCTTTCCGGCCGTTAGGTAAGCGGGAAATTGCCGGCAGTTATTTTCATTGGAATACTAACGTTCAAAACAGTTCTCAGGATTAAACGATTTGAGAGAGTTTATGGGTCGAGGATTTACGTATCGATGTAAGATTTTTCCGGTCTATGTTGCATTTGTTGGTTGAATTTCATAACCAATCTTCTGAGTATATGTGCAAACGACTCCCATTTGAGATGACTTTGAATTAAATTAAAAAATTTTCCAAGTAATTTGCACGCTTCAAATGATATTTTTTTTTTAATTTAGCAAAACATAAACAGATCGAAAAAGTTGATATATTATTTAAATAGCGTGAAAGTTGTTTTGTCCTTGTTTCCCTTGTTCCTTCATCCCGATTTTCCCGTAAAAAATTTTCCAAGTAATTTGCACGCTTCAAATGATTCACGCATGTGGTTCTCATCGTTGAATCAGAGTCGCGTCTCATCAGTTTTCTGCGGATTCAGGTCGCGATGCGATTTTAACAACGCCGGATTCGATCCACTTGCAACTCGAGATGATATACAACCGATTGGCCGGAACGATTTTCACAACAACAAAATCGGATTGTTCTGCAACCCGCGTCGATGACGGTCAAGAATCTTAAATTCATGAATATGATGTTACTCGATTTTGCTTTTGCGGTAAAGAATGCAACCAAGACTCAAGATTTATCAAATTAAAAATTTCAAGTCCAATATAAGATCTATGGCTGGAGATCCTTATTTTGTTATTTTAGGCGTCAAGAACTTAGGTCTAAGATGTGTGGGGGAGGGTTTGGCTTTACATCTATGAATTTGAAAATCTAAAGATCCAAAACTCAGATTATTAGTCAATAGAAGACATCTATCAATCAAATGATCACTTTTCTAAACTGCAAATAGTGGCATGCGCAATACTTAAGTAAGACCACTTAAGTCTTGAAGCAGCCTTAAACGTTTGCAAAGTAATATTAACATAAAAGTAATGCTTTTGGACCACTTATACTAACTTGTATCAGCCAACATATTAACAAAGTAATATTAACAAAGTAATATCAGAGAATCAACCAAACTGGTTTGAAATTGGACCATGCAAAGATTATGTCTTGATGCATTTTCCCCAAAAACGAAATATTTACTGCAATTATATATTCGTTATTTTAAAGTTAGTGGACCGACCCGATTCTTAAACAACCCAGGGTCCGATCCATTCAAAAATGGTAAGCGCTCCGACAGACGAGTGTATTTTTGAGGCATAAATTTGCTGTATACGAATAAGATGTATGCAGCAGAAGAAAGAAGAGAACAAGAAAATCAAGACTTTGGGTCGAAGACTTCTTATGCGTCCATAACCACCAAATAGTGTACACTTTGGTAATTTCGTCGTGCTTTCTTTAAATCGACCAACGGCAACGAGTGTCGCCATCTCTCCTTCAGTTCGTTATTCCGTAACGTCAAAACTCCTGGCCGCGGGTAAGGGGCCAAACGGCGGGAAGCAGCGCCGGGAAACCGCCGATTAGCTTCGAACCCGTCACTATGTGGTTTTCCGGCTTCTGAAACATCAGAAATCCTGTCGCGGGCAAGGACGAGGGCTTTGGTACGTCTCTCCACCCGCATTGCTGCTTCTTTCGCTAATTCCTTCATTCGTTGGTGGCGTTTCGTTGAGTTTGTCCGCTGAGATCGGCACGAAACCATCTTCCTTATGGTTTTCAATACAATGAATTTCATTTCTTTATAAGGACGAAGGATTTCGGAAGTAATATGACTTCCTGGGTCGATTTGACCTTTCCTTGAATTGGCGTTGGGAATGATGAGAGAGGACGAACTTTTAGATGGATTTCTGGATCGAATTCGCATTTTTCTCTTCTTCTGATTTCGGAATTAAAGTCTCGTCCGAGTCGAAGTAAGTGGGCGGATAATTTCCATTTTCTTCCTTGTATTAATTTGGGCTGCTTCGTTTTTCTGTTTGAGACCTCTGGTACAAGTTTTCCGCTGGTCAACAAAGGGTAGATGTTTTACGATGTTCCTTGTTTGAGATATGCTTTTCATTGGAAGTTAGTCATGTTTTTTCTTGTGTCTTTTGCTGTAAACTAAGGAAAGAAAGCTAACCATTTGTGCGGATAATTGGACAACTTGCCCTGTTCTGCTTTTAGATTATGGTCTCAAAAGGGCTTGGTTGCTTGAGAAAGAGTAACTTTTTTAAACTCCCACCAGAATTCTCATTCTGAAATTGAGCACAGTGTCTTATCATTTGATTTATCCATTCCGTCATTTGGAAACTTTTGTGACCGACAGTTCTAATAGCGGTTATGAATGTAGAATTCCAAGACAGTGCAAACTGAACTTGTAGTTTTATCTCGATCTTAGCACTTATCGCTGAAATAATTATATCATGTATAACTGCTGTAATATTTGGTGATTAAGTAGTTCTATACTGAAATCGGGCACTGATATTTGATTTTTCCTTTTTGTCAGATACTTGAGGAGGATTAAATGCGTTACTAAATTTGTTTATGTCAAATTCATGATTTACTATTGCGTTTTTGGAAGACAATGGGATTAACATTTGGAAGAGTCTTTACATCATGGGTGGTTCTTCTACTATTATTTTATTCTGCACTGGCAGATTCCACATCCAAAAGCTTCAATTCAAAGAGACTGCTGGAAGTCCAGTCGCGTAAAAAAATTGTCTCACCGCCTAATATATATTTGGGAGATTCTTCTGGAAGCGGGTCTGCAACAGAACCTCTTAAGAGCATTTCTGATGCTTCTAATAAACTCGTGGAGAAGAACACCAAAGTGGCGGTGTCAACGGTTGCTTGGTTGACCCTGATAATGGCTTCTGCAAGCGGCTTGGGTGCGGTCCCGTTCTTCTTTGTGGAACTAGAGCCTCACTGGGCAGGTGCGTGCAATGGCATCGCTGCAGGAGTGATGCTAGCAGCAAGCTTTGACCTTGTGCAGGAGGGGCAGGAATATGGTAGCGGCAGCTGGGTGGTAATTGGGATCCTTGCAGGAGGCATTTTCATCTGGCTATGTAAGAAGGTAGTAGGGCTTGATTTTTTTTTTTTGTCACGTCTGACTTGTAAAGGAGCATCTGCAATACTCGTCAATTCACTGGTTATGAAGTCTTAGAAATATATAAGGTCAAATCTATCTTCATAAGACATTTAAATAACCAAACACACACACACACACACATATATATTATGACTAATGGAGTAATGGTTGATGATTTGTTCTTTTATACTTTAACCATGGTCAACCATTATAATTTGAGGTTTTTATTCTAAATGAAAATATATATATCTTGGTTGTCCGTGTAAACAGAAAAATAGGATCGTTACGTTATGTCGTGCTCTATTCTGGAGTTGCCGTGTACATGATTTCTTACATGTACTTTGGTCATCTTTTAGTTCACCCGCAATTGAGTGCTACCTTGATTTTTTCTTTCTCTCGATGTTAGTGAATGTTGGTGTCCTTTGTTTTAGTGGTGGATGACATTTGGTTTGGATGAGCTATCTGAATGTTCACAGTTTACCTTTCTGGTAATCTGCAGTTCTTAGAGCAATATGGTGAAGTAAGCATGTTGGACATTAAAGGTGCTGATGCTGCAAAGGCAGTTCTTGTGATTGGAATAATGACACTTCATTCTTTTGGCGAGGGCTCAGGTGTTGGGGTCTCCTTTGCTGGCTCGAAGGGACTTTATCAAGGTCTTTTGGTAACATTAGCTATAGCTGTACATAACATTCCAGAAGGTTTAGCTGTGAGCATGGTACTTGCATCAAGAGGAGTTTCAGCAAGGAATGCAATGTTGTGGAGCATAATCACATCATTGCCTCAGGTATTACTCTATGAATACTTCTGTCGGTTGTTTCTTGTTCAATGAATAAAGCTTTTCAAACAATAATTCTTCAAATTGATATGTTTAGTGAGTTTACCATGATGTGTAATAACCGTTTCCTAACATTGACTTTGGTTGACGTTCTTTCACAAGTCGGCAAGTAGTAATTTTTCAAAAAGCACCTTGTAACGGGTATGGGCTCGACTTTCACTTGGTATGCCATTCGAGGCAGAGTCAATGGTTTCCAAATTATTGCTTCTTAAGTTTCTAACGAAATGCATGACCCAGATGGTAAAATTTTTCTTTCAGTTCAGGATGAGTGTGCTTTTGCTTGGAATTTTGTCTTCCGAAACATGATATTCGCAGCACATTCTTTAAGAAGTCATAGAATTCAATGTACCTGCAATATCATGCCATTTTTCTGTCTGCTTTGAACTTAGCTATTTAATGGAAGCTCGAACATCTTAATAAAATTAAGCATGAGGTGTAACTGCAGAAGCGAGCTGTCTTTTGGTGCATTTATTGCGTTTTCCACCTTTGATGTTTTTCGTGTAACCGATTAAGTTTATAGCTAAAGTTCTGGTGAGAAGCGAGTTGGGAAATGTTGCATGTTTGTGGACTTGTCCAAATTCATGGAAAAGCACTTGAGCACGTTCTTGTACTTATATGTCCAACACAGATTTTGAAAAATTTTTCTAGAATATCTTGCTTCTTCCACTGCTGGGGCTTAGGCTGCATCTTACAGTTATTTTATAGTGTATGAAATTTATGAGATGCATTTGCTGTTTTTTTTCAAAAAAAAATAACATATCTAGAAAAATAACGTTTACATTGTTCAACCGCCATATCGTTGACAGTTAACGACGTGTACCTTTTTCCTGTACCACATCATTATTCCAATCTGTGTGCTTCTCGTACGACTTCATTCTTTTGTGGCTTGTTGTAGCCCATTGTAGCTGTTCCGGCTTTTATGTGTGCTGATGCTTTCCACAAAGTCCTTCCTTTCTGTACGGGCTTTGCTGCTGGCTGCATGATCTGGATGGTAATGGCAGAGGTGCTTCCTGATGCATTCAAGGTAACTTTCTTATCTGCTTTTTCAGCTGTAGTTTTGTGGATATTTAGTCAAGGAGTAATTCTGATGTGTCAATTAATGCATCCCTAAACTAAGAAAACAGGATGCCGGCTGTTGGTATCTACAGGCGTGAATCAAATCCTTTCAGGCCTCTGATCAATTCAACACGTTTTATTCTGTTCCCCCAAATGAGAAATCCAGGATAAAAGAACCTTACATGGAAACCATCTGAAATAGGCTATTACTATTTGAACTGTTTGCAAGCTATTGGCTAGACAGTAGAAACCACAAATAACCATGTGATCGTCGCTTTAGACAGTAGAATGTATGTAAACACATACATGGGTGCCTAATCTTTAGAGGATGATATTGTTGTTACATTGCAGTAGCCTCTTGATCTACTATGGTGATATAGTTTGTTACTTTCTTTTACATTTATTGCAGGAAGCGCCTCCCTCGCAAGTGGCAACAGCCGCTACAATCTCTGTAGCCTTCATGGAAACACTAAGCACAGTTTTTGAGACCTTCAGCAAGGGATACAGGTGAAGTTCTCCTCTCGTAATCTTGGTGCAGCAGTAAGATTTAGCAATTTATCAGTTTAGACGGGCATACTTACACAAATGTAGGTGGGAATACCTTTGCTATATCTATACCAAAGGCAGCAAACCTGTTTTCATTGAATTTCAAGGGTTTATGCTGACGTTGACTGGTGTAGTTAGGACTTAGGAATGTAAGGTTTTGGCTGTCCAGCTTCTTCTTGCTTGAAGGTTATAACTTCATCTGGTTGGCCCATGAACAGCCTGGTTGGCACTTGTGGCCGACCAATCTCGTACCACTTACCACCAGCATATAGAGTAGGCACCCATGTATGTGTTTACATGTTCGTGCCTGCAAGTATACACGTTGATTTACCAGTCATATTCATAGCATGCTAATTTTATGTATGAAAGCCTCGTTCTCCTCATTTCATTGTTTTGATGTCTGAAATTTTGGCATTGCAGCTCAGAGCACTTTTACGGATTCTTGGTCTCCCTTCTTTTTGGTCTCGGCCCATTGTTAGGTGGTGCCGCTTTGGTTGCTGTAGCCATCAGCTTCTACCTCCAACATTCTTTCCTTACAGGTGTCTCCTCAGGAATTGCCTTCATCCTGGCTGCCTGGCGACCTCTACAGTTGTTGGCCGGTGGGAAAATGGAATTCTCTGTTGTCTTGATTCTACTAGCCTCGGGTTCAGCCTTGTTCCATGTATCAACAGCAGGCATCCTGAGGCTAGCCCGGTGCAAGGCCTCCAAAGGGAGCCTAGCACCATCAGGATTCCCCATCAGTGCTTTGACGCTACAGGCATTCCTTGCATGTGGAACTATAGCCCTTCATGCACTTCCTGAGGGCCTTGCACTGGGTGTGGCTGCCCCGAAAGCTTATGGTCTAGGACGGCACATGGTTCTGCCCGTCTCCTTGCATGGGCTTCCTCGTGGTGCAGCAGTAGCAAGCTGCGTGTATGGCGCCACGGGTAGTTGGAGAGCTGCAGTTGCTGCTGCGGCATTGACAGGTCTTGCTAGTCCAACATCCGCCATTGGTGCAATACTAGCAGGCTTAAGCTATAAAGGCCTCGATCATTGGATGGTACTCGCATGTGGCGCCCTTCTCCCCAGCTTCGGTAGCATTCTGCAACGGGTCATCAGATTGGAACCTGCCAAGAGTATATTTGGGCTTCTAATGGGTTTATTATTCACGTTCTTGTGCCTTACCAGCACGAAGCTCGTCTGCGTGCGAACTCCCTACTGTAATTCTGCTCCTGCAGCTGTTACATGAGAGGATGTTAGCCGAGATGAAGTTGATCATACATCAAATAGGAAACAGGAGGTTGGCATACAAGATTATGTCCATCTTGAAGACATTGAAGGGCATGTGAGAGCTGGGTCTTGTTTCTTTTGTAACTTCCACCAGTGTTGTTTACTTGTAAAGAAGATTACAGGGGTTGTAGCTTATGCTGATCCACATTATCAATAATACTCTTCCAACTGGCTGCACGACAAGGGCCCTGTACAGGTTATTGGGAGGGTTTGCTTAAAGCCTTCTCAAATTGATCGTCTAGAGCTTATCCGAGGTGTGCTTTATTTTGCCTCAAAAAACGAAAAATGGGAAGTTCTTTTATGCACAAAGAAAGGGCACTTGCAAGGGGCAACTGAAATAAGGCATGGAGTCGCATGGTAAAGGTTTTGCCACCAAGTCAGCAATTCAGTTAGAAGAACTCTATAGTTTCATTCAACAAGCGAAAGCAGAGGCCACGAACTACGTGATAGTGAAGGCCGTTGAAGTTGAATCCCAATCTGATCAAGTAACTTCAATTTGATCCGACTGGTTATTGAGATTGAATATGTCTCCATATTTGATAAAATGAATCAAGTTAAAATTACCCACGGGTTCGGGATTTTAACAGTTAGCCTTCAACTATTTGACATCAAACTTTACAAATGAAGAGTAAATTCTCGAAGACGATATTTGGATTCATCAACTGCTTTGGAAGATACGCGCATTACTTTCAGTACAAACTCAGCTTGCAATGACATTGGAAAATAAAATGAGGCCACCAATGTGGAGCCTTTAGGTCACGCGCAGCATTATGATTCTTCTGCTTAATGATAACTTGTTAATAAAAGTAAAAACAAATGCTTATCGAATTTAAAAAGATTAGTTCACCGTTTATAATCATGCCACTTTTAAAAGAGCAAGCAATTCTTGTAAATTATGAAATAGAAGAACAGTCGTTGAGTGGAAGTTAATCTCTTTTATTTTCTTGAGATTTGTAATACAAAGAGATGTGTCCCGACCGTCCTCTGCCCCCGGGTGTGTGACTTGTCTGTCCGATCTAAGCAGTTAAACCAACTGAACTTTTACAGTTCGACGGCCTGCCAAATTTATGCCCACCACTTAGGTTTTAAGAATGTTTACCATTGGATGGTGAAATATTGAAAAAATACAAGCCTGAATCAGGAAACTTTTGTAAGTAATGTCTGTATGACAAAATTCATTTCTTTCCCTATCTGGAAGTTGAAATATAGCCAATACAATAGTGAAAACCCAAAAACCTTTCGACGAAACAAACATACGAGCATGGTAACGTGTCAATGTGCGTCATGTTGTTTCTCACAGGTGTGCCGGGTGTCATCTGCTTCCGCAACACGTCCTTCTTCTGTGAATTGGAATCCCACCTAACACCCCAAATCACACACTGGGCTAAGACCAGCATCTCAGTGGACTCGGCAAAGGTTTGAGCCAAGGTCAGGCTTGGATCTGGTTGGGTCAGCCTTGGTTTTATATATTAAAGTGGCGCGTACATGAGGATGAAACCTTCCTCTCTCTAGCAGGAAGCTGGTGGGGAGTCTCTACTCTGTGGCTATGAAGATCCTTCCCATCCCTTGCCTAGAAGATACCTATGCCTACTTGTGCTAATTCTTCTCTTTTCTGTACTTCTTCATGTACCAGTCTTGTTTCGTGATGCTTTTCTTGATATTGATCTTTCTTGCTATCGACGTTCGAGATAAATGATTTCTTCTTTTTCTTTTCCTCCTGCGTGCCGTTTGGAAGAATACGTAAAATCATAAATTTTCTCAGCAAGTTTATGATAAATCTCAGGGAATCCTTTTTCTTCAGTTCTAATCTTTTTTGGTAACAAACTGGTTTTCTTTTTGTTAAAGATTTGCTCGTTTTGCCAACGAGAAACCCATTTTTTCCATTTTATCGAGCATGAATTTTGGTTCGATATTTGATGTTCTAAAGGTTATATATAACTGAATGATTCAACAAGTCTCGTAATTTGGATTCCCCGTGTTGGGTTCACAGGATCATTGATGAAAGTTCAGGGGAAGCTGCAGTTGTCGATCCCGTTGAGCCAGAGAAGGTTTTGAAGGTGGCCGACGACAATGGCGTCAGCACTGTGAAACTCGTTCTTACCACTCATCATCACTGGTACATTCTCTGGTGCCCCGAGCTTAGAGGCTCGAACCTGAACTCTGTCAGGAACTATAGTAGAGGTCCAGTAAGAAAGCTCCTTAATGGGCCAGATTAGTGGACTATATATATATTTCTGCCGCCTCTTGAATTATTTGAGCTTCTTGTGACATGAACTTAGGGATCATGCTCGCGGAAATGAGAAAATGAAGGAATTGGTGCCTGGAGTTAGGGTTCTTGGGGGATCCTTTGATAACGTGCACGGATGCACTGACAGGTTGGAGCATGGAGATAAGATATCCTTGGGGAGAGATGTGAACGTATTGGCCCTTCATACACCATGGTATGTTTCTTTACAACCACAGATTCTTTTCCTTCTATCGGTTTGGCGATTTTCCTAAGAATGTTGATGGGACTAACATGTTCCTGCGGTATAAAATTTCCTTTGTTTTTTCAATTTATTGCATGCACAAAAAGAATAGGTTTCCTAATCCGTAACTTTCATTGGAATTCTTGAACAACCGCTCTTGTCTAATTGACGAACGTAGAGAATAGGAAGGGAAGTGATCTTGTACACTTGAATATACCATTTGGGACCTTGGTAAAATTTATTAAATTGCTATTCAATTTTGATAGGCAGATCGGCAAACCAGTTCAAAAACATAAGTTAAATACTTTTATGCAAAGACTTCATGTGATGAATGAAATTTTACAGAGTTTGATCTTATTAATTTGTTGTATTCAAAGTAAGTCCTTGCAAGAGCGGTTCTCTTGGCTTTCTTGGTGAGTTTCTGTCGCATTTAGTTGCACCTGCTTATTCTTGAGTTTTTACATCCATAAGAGCGGATCAGGCACCTCATGGATGACCCACACCAGGTCACACATACACGTTCTCGCTCTTCACTCTGATAGAACAGACTGCAGGATGCTTATGTGCATCTTGGTGGTGTTTCATGTTAATAAGTTCACCAGCTGGTACCCTAATCCATTGTCGTCCATCCATGCGATCTTTCCTTGGATACTTGGAAGTCTATATTAGCAGGAAGCTAACATGTATATGTTTATGTATAATATCTACAGCCACACCAAGGGCCACATATGTTATTTTGTGACGGGCAAAGAGGAGGAGGACCCTGCTGTGTTTACTGGAGACACACTGGTAAGCAGATAAAAGAACATTGAAGTGTTCTTGTTCTTCATAGAGTTTTAGCTTTTGTGTCTGCATCGAATCAAATTCTCAGTTGTGAAGATTCCTTTATGTTCCATAAGATTGAATCAGTTCTCAATTCTCGCATTTGGTCTAATCGTGAGGCTGGTGCAATGTGATAATGTTTCTCACAGTTTGTTGCTGGCTGCGGGAAGTTTTTTGAAGGCACTGCAGAACAGATGTATCAGTCTCTGTGCGTGATACTAAGACCATTGCCGAAGCAGACTCGAGTTTACTGCGATCATGAGGTATATATGTATTATTGTTCTTCTGAAGTTATTATAGCACACGGCTCATTTCATGTTCTTGAGTTCTGCCAAGATTGGGTAGTATAGGATCACCTGGCCATTGCTCTATTATTGAAACCGTGGTGATGATGGCTTTGTTCTATGGTGTCTAAAGCAGCATGCCATGATAATAGCTTTTCATTTTAGCCATGCCAGATGATAAATTAGTAACTTCATTAGATCAGGGGAAAAAACAAGTGATTGCCGAACTTTCTTTCTTTGAGTAGATGGAATCCAAAATTTTACTGGAACACAGTGAATTTTTGGTGGAACAGCAACGGTAGGCTTAAGTTTCTATTTGTTTCATTTAACCGAGTAACATATTCAATTTACCCCTTTAAAAGAAAATTTTTGTTCTGGAATTTACATGAATAGTCTCTGAATCAATGTGAATAACTCTTTCTGGATAAGATCGTCGCTGCTCTTCTGTCATGAGCTTTAATCAGGTTTACCAGTGTAATTGAGCTCAATCCATTTTATGGTGACAAGCCTGAGTTGGCACTAGGATGCTGCCCATCTAGTCTCTTAATTAATCTCTTAATGAAACTTGTAAGAGGGGAAGAAGAAGAAAGCTAACGGTGAGATGTTGCATGTGTTCAGTATACAGAGAAGAATCTTCGCTTCGCGTTATTTGTTGAACCAGAGAATGAACATATAAAGCGGAAGCTTTTATGGGCTAAACATCAGCGCGAGGCCAACCAACCAACCGTTCCATCGTCGATTGAGGAAGAACTGGACATCAATCCGTTCATGCGCGTCGATATGCCAGAAATGCAGGTACAAGTTCTGATCCTGCTCCAAATTTCCGTCAATATTGGTCGGCAAAACAGAATATATTGATTAACAAAGTTTGAAGGAAATATAATGCGCCAAAACTCCATCAGATTTCTTTGGCAGTTAACAATAGAAGATTGGTTTCTTTTGATCTATTTCTTTTCCAACAGCTTGGAATGCAAACTCCAAACCTGAACCCTATTGAAAGAGGTCGAGGGTGACTTTTCGGAACATGTGATATTTTCAAGGAAAAGAAACATTTTTCTGATATATTCAAGAAACAACCGCTGTCATTCGCGTTTAATATTATTATTTTCTTACATATTTGTACAGTCTACAGATCTTGATATTTTCCCAAGAGAAACTACAAGCACGACGGTCCAAAATGCAATTAAGATTTTTTGGCTTGACTGAAATTTCTAACTGTTGCTTGTCAAGTCATGGGCAGGCTTCTTTAAAAACGTTGGTTGGACTTATTTGTTTGCAGAAGCGAGTTGGCCGTTCCAGCGCCGTGGAGGCCCTCATGGAGCTAAGGCGGATGAAGGATAATTGGACCGGATGATATATATATATATATATAAAGGAGGGGGAGAGAGAGAGTTGGGTCTCAACTCTCAAGCTTTGTTGGCAGCTTGCTTTTATATATTGTACTCAAAATGTGTAGTTAAGTACATGGATATATCGTCTTACAAGCCTCAGTTCCTGCTTCCAACCTCTCTCTCTCTCTCTCTCTCTCTCTCTCTATATATATATATATATATATATATATATATATATATACTCGTTTATAAATCAAAGAGAAACCTGGCCTTCAACCTTCTAGAGTGACCTCCTTGAGGCCGTCTTTTTAAGCTGAAGTTGGTAAATTCTATTAATTCTCCTAATAGAGGGGCGAGGCAAGGAGACAAAATGAGGACGAATTTGGTGAATTGAGGAGGAAAGGCATGGAATTCGATAATATGGAGAGGCCTATTGTCTGAAACGCGCTTAGGGGACAATATGTTTTTAAAATACATGTTCCCAAAGCGCATAATTCAAGACGATTGTGTGATTACTGTTGTTGCTTTCAGATCCGTAATTGACATAATTACACAGTGTTTCAAAATAAGAACACGGTATTTTTAGATGTGGGATAGAAACATGACTTCCACGAATGCAACTTTCATTTTGTTACCCTCTTCAGGAGGGCATTGAGCATTTGATATGTGTTATGATACAAGCAGAGTGGGTACCTGCATCTTCTGCAACATGTCCACTACATGCAAATGTGCAAAGGACAATGAGCTAATCTCGCATTAGAACTGAAGCTAAAAGGGATTGATTATCATTTGCAGAACATTACTAGCTTGTGTCTTATTTCATAGTTCCTTTCAAGGAATTGTATACAAGCAAACAACAATTTGTACAGAACTATAAAGAACAGGATCCAAGTGAGCGACGATCTAGTTTGAGAACGAGGAGCAATTATGTTCCGATATGCAAGGGTGCATGTATATACTGTGACATCTAGTATAAATATCAAAGGCTAGACTGTAATAGCTTATTAGCGAGACTGGAACTATCCTTCTCCTGGTTTAATGAGAGACCAAATGATGACATCTCAAACGTAAGAAACATAGAAAACTAGATTTTGACAACTCATTGTTGTAACAGTTCAGGTAATAGGATCTATCTTCCTCCTGATTCAATTCATACGGAGAGGTGAACCGTGGGATGAACTGCCTGATCTGGGGGGCATGAACGCAACGGCTGGAAGAGACCCATATTGAACCGGGAACTCGTGTCGTCGACGACTTTCAGTTTCGGACGAGTCACTAGACTATCAATTCTCAACGCCCGCCACCTAGGCGTCTCCCGGGTTGTGGTTCGATTGTTCGAACGATAGGAACAAAAAGAAATGAAGGGACCAGAGGGTAGAGGAAGCCTTCGAGGGACAGACCGACAGTTCGGTGATCTTTCTAGCGGCGAAGAGGCAATCGGCAGCGATGAAAATCCTTCACATTCCCTGCCTCGAAGATAACTACGCTTACCTGTACGAGTTCTTTTTCCATAATCTGTGCTTTTCCTATTTCTTTCTTGCTTCGTTTTGCTTTCCTGAAAACTGGTGGTCTGCTTAGTGCCGTTGTCTTCTAAAAGGTGTCTCACTTGGTGGTGTGGGTTGGTTGGGTCTTGAATATCTATGTGTAGTTAGAAAACCGTAAACCTGTTTTGTTCTTTTTTCTTTGTACTGATTCATTCGTGTGGTTTGGGAATTAAATCAGGATTCTTCTATTGGCTTTTTGAGAATTAGGTCTTCTCTTTCGTTGGTAATTTTTCTTTCCTTAGTTTCACAAATCATTAGACGAGCGAAAATTTTGCTTGTTCAACCATCAATTCATCTTATTGGTGATGGTGGGAATGATTCCGTTTTCCTTTCGCGGATAAACATGATCGTGGCGATGTATAAATCTGAAGCTTGAGGTTCAGACTTTCTTGGGGTTTACTATTAGATGACTAGTTTGTTGTCGTCGTCGCTTTCTTGCACGCCGTCGTTGTCTAACATTTTCTTGGTGGTGTTCCAGCAATTGAGATTTAATGTTGGTTTTCAGGATAATTGATGAAAGTTCAAGAGACGCCGCAGTCGTTGATCCTGTGGAGCCTGAGAAGGTTTTGAAGGTGGCCGATGAAAATGGCGTGGTTCCAAAGCTCGTTCTTACCACTCATCATCATTGGTGAATTTCTCCTCTATCGGACCTTTGGTCCATTACTGAGTCTGTTTATGTAGTTGAGCCGTCACGATTGGAAAGCTCAGTTATATGAATTGTGCAATTTCATGATAACATATATCTTTACCCATTTGAAATTTAAATTTTAACCTTTCAAAATATAGGGATCATGCTGGTGGAAACGAAAAGATAAAGAAGTTGGTACCTGGAATAAGAGTTTTTGGCGGTTCACTTGATAATGTGAAAGGGTGTACCGATCAGGTGGAACATGGAGACAAGATATCATTGGGGAATGAGGTGAACGTGTTGGCCCTTCACACGCCATGGTACGCGTGTATCTGTGTGATTTTGTTTTCTTTGCTTTCCTTATGGAGATCATTGGAAATTTTATTTTTTCCTTGTAAAGTGTTCATGTTTAACGGGATTGGTACCGGCTGTTTCAGTTCGCTTATTACATAGAAGTGGGGTTGTATACTGGAGTGCTCATATTTGTCTGAAATTTGTGTCATTGACCACTTCTTTCTAACATAATTTGTGAGGTTTTACCAAGTTAAATTAATAAGTAGGACGGAATATGCTTGTCACATCCAATCCAGATTGAATTCTTTGTATTGCACAAAGAAATAAATGCAAGTGTAGAGAGTCACAATGGCTCCATGAACCAAAATGAACACACATGATACAAGGCATCAAGAACCTCCAAGGAGTGAAATCTAATGAATTTCTTTACTTCTACGTGGTGGTTCCAACCAAACACAGAAGCACAGTAAGAATAATCTCAGATGTTCATAAACCATTCCCTGAACCTCAGACACAGGGATGGAGCTTAGAAATTTCTGGCTGAGATGCAACCCTGTTTTGTTTTGGTGTCACGGCTTGACATGGTCACCAGGCACCTGCGTCAAGTAGGGCAACTCTATTTGGCTGGTCCTGATCCAGCTTCAACATAAAGGGAGCCCACACGTGGCTCCACCCCTGTTTAAAACCCAAATACCTCTGTATCATTGTTGGGTTGCCCTTTTCTTCTTTTTCTTCCCAGTCTTCCTCCTTTTTCATGGTTGAGGATTCCAGATTGCCTGGGCTTAGCTGGGCCTTTGGCTAGAAAAGAAGGCATCAGATTTGAGTCATTCGACTGACACAGTTCTCTTGATTCACATCAAACAGAAGTCATATGTTACTTTACAGAGTATGAAGTACGGAATATTTGATCAAAAGTAAAAAAGTGTAACTATGTTAACAATTTTTTTATTACATCCTCCTCCTAAGGAGCTCATATTTCCTGGGCCCCTGGCTTCGAATTCTTTGTTCTGGTGGTTCTGGTTCATGTTTGTTATACTTTATTCTTTTTCACTTCATCAGTTGAATGCTTGGATGTTTTCTCTTTGTTTTGATATTCTTACATTTATGTCGTCTCCAGCCACACCAAGGGCCACATAAGTTACTTTATATCAAGCAAAGGAGAAGATCCCGCTGTGTTTACTGGGGATACCTTGGTAAGCTTAGAAGAACAAAATGAGAGGCTTTCTGTTGTTGTTGATATGGTCTAACATCTATGATAGGAAACTTAATTGTTTCCTCCCATACGATCAAATCCAGTTTCCAGCTCATTGGTCTAATTGAAGCACTAATGTTTGCTAATGTTATTGTTTGCAGTTTATAGCTGGCTGTGGGAAATTTTTTGAAGGCACTGCAGAGCAGATGTATCAGTCTCTCTGTAAAACGTTGGGATCTTTGCCAAAGACTACTCGTGTTTATTGTGGTCATGAGGTATGATTTATTTTGAAGCCATTGATAGCATTTAATATGTGTGTGCACGTGTGTGTATGCATGTGTCTATATATGTGTGTGGGGGGCGCTTGGTGATGTTCCTAATTAGTGCAGTTCCAACACCAGCTGGGGTGAAAGTTGAAGTGATGTATAATGATAGGGTAAGCATTTTTATCTTCGTGATTTTCAGTATACAGAGAAAAATCTTCGGTTTGCATTGACCGTGGAAGCAGAGAACGAGCAGATAAAACAAAAGCTTGCGTGGGTGAAACATCAACGTGAGGCCAACCAACCTACAGTGCCATCTACCATTGAGGATGAAATGAGCACCAACCCATTCATGCGTGTTGATCTACCGGAGCTGCAGGTAGGAGTCGTTCTCTTGTCAATTTTCTTTTGGTTTCAGGTGGTTGGTCTCTACAATAGAGCTGCATCCATGTCCCTCAAAGCATTATGTAGGTTTGAAAGCCTTCAAGCTTATGTAATCATCTAACTTCACTTGCAGAATCGTGTTGGTTGTTCCACCCCCGTTGAAGCACTCAAGGAAATCCGGCGGATGAAAGATAATTGGAGGGGCTAACAAGCTACATTACTCGCTTCATGTTCCACCGAATGCTTGGTGACAATATATGTGTATATGTTTCTGGATTGTGCTGGGACTGTTTTTACTACGAGGTGCTGATAATGTGTAGATCACTCTTATGGATCCTTTAGATTCAATGATCTTGTCTTGAGAGGCATCCATGGCATTGCAGGGATACACTGACAGGTTGAACATGCTCTCTCTCTCTCTCTCTCTCTGGTTCGCATAATTTTACACTCTTGTCAGATTAAGGAGGCTCGTCATATAATCTGTGAGGCAACTTTCTGATGCCATTTTCTCACGACCTGGCATTGGGGAGCGCGACGGTCTGCATTATGGGCGGTCCCTGGGTTTTGAGTTCTTGACCTCCACTATAGAATCTCTTGTAAAGACTAATCTTACCTTTTAGCCAGGAGAGGTTGGCGGCTGGCTCAGTTAGTCAGTTCTGATGTCTCCGGTGTAAAGCTTGCAATACTAAGTCTTGTTTTGGCAAAGTTATCATGGCTCGTCAAATCTTGTCGTTTTCAGGTGAAGTGCCATGAGGTGCTGGACTGCTGGGTAGCCTTCCTCGCAAGTGCTTTGTGGAACGAACGACCTTGTGACATTTCACGTATGAGAAAGATTAAAAATCTTAATATTGAAGCTATTGAGAAGCTTTGAGGAGATTATTAAAGTTAGAGATAAAGTTGAAATTAATAATAAAATAAATTGGAATTCACCAACACTTGAACTGATTCTAGTTCAAGTCATCACAGCTACTGGAAGTTTCTAAACCCGTACAGACTATTGTCCTTGGGTTGGGTCTTTATTTGAGCCTATTCTTGGATCATGTCTAAAGATTAGATTCAAGCCTGGCTCAAATATCAAACAGGTCCCAGTCCCTTATGATTGATCTTGAGCCTGATTCTCCGATTCATGCACCCTATATTAAGTTGGATTTGGACTCAGTGTAGCTTCTATTTGTGGGTTTCGGTCCAGATTTAATTACCTTAGTTCGAGTTCATCTTGATCTAAATCCAACCCATCACCGTCACTCATTCATTCCTGAGTAACTCACCGTATCTGTTACAATCCAACATCTGTTCGTCAGTTTGGCCTGTCCTGATCTGCAAACCAGGCCCGATCTCTTTAAATTTGACCCGATTTCGAGTCTACAAATATAAAATTCGTGCGATTACGACTGACTTCCACCGAGTGGCTTTTTACTTCGCTGGGCGATCAAGATTTCAAGGACCATTCTGGTTTCTTGAGCGCGATCTTTCCAACTGGAGGACGAAGCATCCGACCAAACCGGAAGGAAACTTGAGTACGGTGTGAAGGCAAGAAGAACAAGAAGAAGAAGTGAATTATTCATTGAGGATGTTCTGGTTGGAAGCTGTTCTTCCCTTGGGTATCATCGCTGGCATGCTCTGTGTAATGGGTAATGCCCAGTACTACATATACAAGGCTGCCAATGGGAGGGTAATACAATCTCATCTTATCACGTTCTCCTTTTGGTCTTGGCGCAGAAAATGAACCGTGATGTTGTTCAGATTTAGTTCCCTGTGCATTTTAGCCTTTTGTCGATTCACTTTTGTGATGCTTTTGCGGAACAATTGCAGCCCAAACACATTGGGAATGACATGTGGGACGTTGCGATGGAGAGAAGGGATAAAAGGATCATGGAGATGCTCTCTGCCAAACAAGGACAAGTGGGTACCTGTTATTTATTTTTCCTTATGTTTTTTGTTCTTAAGTAGGCCGGCTTTTCGGAAATCTTCTGGTGAAATTTGGATGTTGGTTTTGCTTATTTTTCCTGGAAGAAAACTTGGTTTGGGTTTGGGGTTTTCTCTTTATTCGGTCTTTTACCTTTTGGTTGGACTTGTTTGTTTTCCCGTGTGGGCGTTTGGTTTCTTTTTTTGTTGACTGTGGTGAGAGTAATCGCTTAATTGCTTAAGAAGCTTTTTGCAACGGTTGAGGAACCGTTCATTCGCGTAGATCGATTGATCTTTTGTCCTCCGTGCTTCATAGTTTAGTTCATCGGATCAACCATCAGCGACTTCGTTATCCATGGTTTAACGCGTAGCTGGAATCAAACAATTTTAGAATAGTCATAGTTGCAACTAACAGTTTAGTATTTTATTTTTCTGTCACATAAATTTGATAGCCTAGGGAAAATACATCAAAATCGTGGATGATTTCATTGAGCGATTCTTGCCGATGTTCAACCTTAGGGTGCCTCTGAATCCCTTAGATTTCGTATACAAGGAATAACACGAAATCAATAGAAGTGCGAACATGAAAATCTCTTCTCACTTCATTACAACTAATCAAACAAGAAGGAAATTTGGATATTGTGAAACTTCCAGCAAAGATGTTCTGTGCTTGTAGCTGCTGTTTCCTTGGAAACCTTTGCTGCTGTTCTTTGCATTATGGGTAATGGCCAGTGCCAACACAAGGATGTCGAGGGAGGGTAACACATTCCCATTATTATTGTTTCCATCATCTGAGAAGTTGTTAGATCAATGTGGGGCCACATGTCTTCATCTACATGTCATTGGATATCTTAAATGTCTGGAGCCGTCCATATTTAGTTGTGTAAGCTACAGAGATCAAATGGGCTTGTTTAAGCGCTTCAAGATTCAACTGCCTAATATGAATTTTGGGTTACGGTAGGAAAGTTGTTGTTCTTCCATTTAGTTGTGTTGGTGCAGTTGTCTTTCAAATTGAAATAGGATTAGTGGATCTAGAATAAGTGGAAATGAACTGGCTGAAGATGTGCATTATATGCATTGAAGTTTGAACCAGTCACTAGGTGATGAGTTATTCTGAAAATGTGTACAAGATGAGTTGCTTATCCTATTTTTGTTCATGTTGTCCTTGTTAGCCTGCTATACATACCACTTTAGATGCATTTGATTCTTACATGTCATTGCTAGGGGCACATATTTTCTTCTACTTGGTCCCTTTTTGCAACCAACTAGCCATGTTAATTTCAAATATGAGACCTTCGAGGCCTCAAATTGTGAAATGGTGTTCTGTTGGATTTTATATTTTGACAATTGTACTGTTTTTTTCGTTTCCTTGTGGTTCCCTGTGACCTGATATTAGATAATTTATGGCAACCAAATGACTTGAGTGGGTCATGCTTCCTTGTT
Organism: Nymphaea thermarum; assembly: GCA_011799765.1. NCBI lineage: Eukaryota > Viridiplantae > Streptophyta > Magnoliopsida > Nymphaeales > Nymphaeaceae > Nymphaea > Nymphaea thermarum. Next base: position 457,514 of record JAANDH010000030.1, read on the forward strand.
AGCTGTAAATGATAAATATATGGATTTAGTGTAAAAACTTAAAGTTTAACATCTAAAACTTTATCAGATACTACATATGAAACAAAAGTATTTATTTTCATATGCACATCATATGAATATAAACAACAGACTAGTATACTCACTTAGGCAAGTAAAAAATGTCCACTTTGCCAAGATTGGTTATAAAGTTATAAACCAAGGGAACCACATTTTTCACGTGGTTAGACCTGATCTGACTCACCTAGGCCAATTCAAGCAAGTGAGCCTTGACTTGTCTGAGTTTAACTTGGAGGCGTCTACATAGACACATTATATCATTTGTTTTCATATCTTAGCAGTCCCGATAAACAAAATATATACAAGAAAATTAAAAAAGCTGGAGTTGATTAAATGGTTTTGGGTGCATGTTTATTTTGAAGTTTGTTTGAACTTGTGCTCACGGGAAGACCTGACTTAATCTATATGCCCAGTCTCATAAAACAGCTTTGTTCAACCATTCGGCTCAGTTTCAATAAGGCCCGTTTCTCATATCAAAAGTAAACTTATCTAAAGCATTTTCTGCCCTTTTAGGCACCTGCTGCCTTCTGTCCACCATGGTATCTTTTTACTGTTTCTGTCTCTTGCCTCCTTTTCTAGAAGTGTGCACATGGTTTACCTTGTATTTAAGTTTTGTTTGCTGAATTGTTGCAACGAACTTTGTGGGCATTTGATGTATTGGGGCTGCAGAAGATTCCCAATGCCTAGAAATTGTCATCCCAAATCGAAAATGAAACATTTCCGCAGATGTGCAAGAGTCTACTTGTTGCAACTCTTGGCATTTAACCATCAGGCAGTTATTCCGAAGAGTCTTCTACAGTTGGGCGAGAAGCTGTTTCTTACTTTGTTTGACTGACGTTTCTAGTTACACTTTGCTTGAATCTGGCCATTGTTTTGGGGGGTGTACTCTTGTTGGTTCTTTACATTTTCTCAAGCAACCAAAAATACTAAAATTTGACAGACTTGGATTTTGAATTTTGATATGATCCTTCTGGGTGATCCCTGTTGTTTAATAGTTAAATATGATCATCATAAATTCTGAGATTAACAGTTTGTCATGAAGACTTGTATTGCTGCTTCGAAAGGATTCTCTCTGTATACTCTCTTTTCAGTAGTTCATTATCTGATTCAGGAAGAATCTTTTTAAAATATTGTTTGGTCTTACTTTCTATTGGATGTTGCAGGAGTAACGGAAAAAGCAGGACATTGTAATAAATGAATAAATGCGTTCTGTTAGGTGCAGCCTGCAGGTTCTGGAGGTCGTTGATTGTCCATATGTCTGTGTGCTGATCCAGAGCTTTCAGGGGGGTCGGAATGATATCCTTGATAATTTGATCTTGGTTGAGTCAACATTTTTTTCTTCTTTGAGGATTGCCACTGCATGTTTGGTTAGGGTCTGCTTGTTTTTGTATCAATCCTTGTTTAGTTTTGTTGTCAATGGTGATTGCCGACCATGATTATACTGGCTACAGTAACTTTTTGTATTAAATTGAATGGAGTTGCTTACTTGCTTCTAGCACTACTTTGTCCATTTGCAGTTGTTTTTAAAGTTTAGTGGCAATGCTGTGTTATTGACTGGGTTCTGCGGTCTGTCCTGAACATGTCAGTAGTGATGAAACTGTCAGCTGCCATGCTACATTTCTCTGTCTAGTTGGTTAATAAACTGCAGTCTGCAGGACTGCAGCAAACCAGTTTCTGTCCAAGCCAGAGAAAGCCAAGATAGCATGGTTTATGAATACAGAGCCTTATTTGTCAATCTGTCCTGCTGTCTAGTTTCACTGAGTGGTGCCTGTACGAGATCGCACTATTAATACAGCACATGTCACTTCGGGAGAGCAACACCTGTTCACTTTTGGGTTCAACAAAGAAGTGAACACTAAGGGGGGTTCGACAGCCTTGAATTTTGATTATAGAATTAAAATTCTAGAAACAAAATTCCATCTCAAACTAGAATTGAAATGAAAATTTCTATTTCTCTTTGTATCTAATGGTGTGGAATTTTGATTCCAGAATTAAAAATGATGTGTTTGATTAAACATGTAATAAAATTCTGGAATTGATGAATTAAAACCATCATGACATATGCTCTTAAGACAGATGAAAAACTTTAAAATTCTAAAATCATAATTCCACCCCCTTGAGTAGAATCATAATTTTAGAATTCTGATTCAAGAATGAGCTTATAATTTTGTAATGAAAATTGTGTGTTTGATAATCAATTATCATTTCATAAAAAAAGAGGATTTTAGTTCTAAAATTCCACAATTTCAGCCTCATCAAACATCCCGAAAGAGAAAAAGGTCTTGATGACTGCCCTTAGTCAAAGGTGCAAACTGTGTGGATTCGGATCAAAGAAATACATTAGAAATCAGATGTGATCATACTTGGTGCAGCATAAAACAGAAAAGCTGCAAATCTAAAACCAAAGTGCTTGCACCCTTTACCTGCATCCTGTATAACAAGAAATTTCTAGATGGATCCCCTGTAACTGTGATGAATGTGCATAAGGATGGTTGTAAAGGGGATAAACGTCTGCTGAATGGCTTGTGCTCATGGTTTCAAAAACCACAAGCAAAAGGTTTATTCCCCTACTCCTGAGCAGGAAACATTTCTCCTGACCAATCTGAAATCAGTTTTTAGTCAAACTAACTTTTAAAAGTTAAAAGGAGCGCTAGAATCGTTGTCAAATTGGACAGAGTTAAAAGCTGAAGTTCTAAAAATTCTGAAACTTTTAGGGGCATTAACTGTTTCAGATTTAGGGCGGATTTGATGTGGATATGATATGTAATGCTTTCGCTAATGTGGCGAAAGATCCACAGTAAAATTCATAGTTCATCAAACTAAATGATCTTATGTCAAACTTATGATCTATAATTAAAGCTTTTAAGCTACTTTTTCCCGTTGAGAAAATGTCAAATTTAAGAGGGAAAGTCAGATCTTAAATCCTGAGGATTTTGTCGGGAGTAACCAAAAAAATTCAAAAAGCCAGAGAAGAATCAGCAACACAAAAGAAATTATTTGTATGGTTCATTTAATAAAAAAAGAATAAATAACGTTACTAAATGACAAGAAAAGTAAATATAGTTCAAAGATTTAAGGGTAACTGAATCAATGAACCTATAGCTGTAATTCATGGAGTTGATTTTGATTCAAATGGATTTAAGAGCAGTGATTGCCACCACAGGTGGTGAGCAAATGGTAAGGGCTACCAACCTAGATAAACTCCCAGCTCTGTCATTTCTCCAATCCGAGATTTCTGCGGTGTTTGTCTTTGAAAAACCTAATGGTGGGCCTCCTTCGGGGTCGTCCCTCATTAACTTGAAGAAGAAAACGTCAACATGTGCGGCCATTAAGCTTCTACTAAAGATTACATTTTTTCGAGAAACAGGCAGCAAAATGAATATTGGGTCGCTGTTGGTTTTAAGACGCACCAAAGGCTTTTAATGCAATGCAGCATAACGAGCATTTACACTTCAACAGCCTCTGCATGTTTTACAGCAATCTTTCTGTTGTTCGTGTGCTCTGCTGCTCCTTTTGCGGTTAAAAATGGAGTGGGTGGTTGGAGTATCAGCCACTCAGAAGATTCAGGACATAACTCTTACTGTAAGCTTCAATCAATCGCTTGATCTGGCGCGCATTAGCACAATATTTTCCTGCTTTTGATTGGAAACTAATGCAGAAAATTGACTGCCCCACAATTAATACTTCAGTAATGAAGGATGGAGGAAAATTTTGAATCTCTCTCTCTCTCTATCTATCTCTGCGTCTCTCTAACTCATCTGTGTGGAGTTAACTGTTAACCCCCCGAACCTACATTGATCTCCTAACAGTGTAGAACTTTGATCTAAAAGGCACTTTAAGCGCAAACAACCTTTCACTTGGACAGGCGCGGCAGGAGCACTGGGTCTCCCACACTGATGTTTGAACCCATAACCTTCCGGCTACCGGAAATGGAAACCGGCGGCCTACAGTTCATTGCTAATTGTGCTAACCTTGCGGGTTTGATGTTAGTATAGACAAGCTGGAAACAACTCAATGAGGTTCGAACCGCGCCTTCTCAATTATGATAGAGCAACCGCAACCTACCCAACCTGCTCCCTCATTTGATTCAATTTCAGCTTCAGCTTTATTGCATACAAGGTCCATGAGGTGGGCATTAGCTGTACATTCTCTTAGTTTTCTTGCTAATTTATTGGCCACCTGAAGTAAAAATGAATTATGGCCATGAATGTAACAATACTTTTCTGGTTCATAACTGATTCAATGAATCGGCAGCCGGCCTATCCAAATTTCAAATCTTATTAGCTTCGATGACAATCTGAAGCCTCTGAGCTTCACTCTTCTTGGTGGCTTCTCCGGACATATAAAAGATGCAGTACAGCTTCTACACCCGCCAATCCAGTTTTTCCGGTGTCGTCTCGTTTGTGGCCGGTGATGCAGAATGCAGACGGACAGGACATTGTCCGTTGCCTAGAGTTTTTTCCCCCAACCCATCAGAATGTGGGCAGGGTCTGGCCGCAGAAGTACCAATAACACATGGTTATCCTCACATATTTGATGCAGTCAAAAGGCCAGTTCTCGCTTACCAACTGCTGAGATCCAAAGGGGCCACATCATAACACCCAAGAAGAGTGGAAATAAATTGGTATACAAATATAGTAACCATTAAACTCCCCCACCCACACACAGGAGCAGAGGGAGGGGGCCCGCCTAGGCCATGGCCCCACCCTAGCAAACTAAAAAAAATAATTATATTAAAAATTTTGAAAATCTTTAGTTGTCTAATGTATTTTTTGTGTTTCGATTTAGTTTGACCCTACCTAGTAAAAATTCATTGGACCGTTTGGCCCGATCGAATGACCATTTGACCCACCCCTAAAAAAAATCATGGCTCCGCCCATGCCCACACACATAGGCTGGTAGTGGGTCCTAGACCTCTGTTATCGGGATGTCTATATTGGCCTACACGCATCAGGTTGACCTCTTCACCCAAACGATACTGGCGTCAGTACCAACCTTTTCAAAATTAGGTAAACTTTCTTCTAAATCAGTGGCCTTTTGCCTATTCTATCAGTCCATTACCTAAGCAATATAACATAGTTGGTCAAAGTGACAGGTTGGTGAAAGTTCAGTTGTGAGTTCAATTCTTGTGAGTATTAACTTTTTGGAGTGCAAAGATAGATGCACAACACTTTAGTTGACGGTGCACGTGTACTACTCAGACCTGAAAATAGCCCCAAACCCTGGAGGTAAGGAAAAAGGGAAAGGAGTTTTGGCCTTTTTTGGATATATCTACTATACTATGAGTCCATTACTTTGAACTAATCATAACAATTTTTAGCATTTGACAGTTAAAAAACAATCTTTTGACGCCATAGAGAAAGACCAGTAAGAGGACAAAGGTTGTTGGTGTTGAAGACCATACTGTATCCCCTTTTGGAAATGCCTGCCATGGTAAAAGAGATTACTGCGATTATTGGTGTTTGGTGTAACTTTTAATGGGTTTACTGCGAACCACGAAGGGAACAACAGTCTTGGCTTCGTCGTCTAGTGGGGTTTGTTGGGCCTTCGGTGGCTTGTCAGAGTGAAAGGCTGTGCCTTAGAAAAAGAAGAGGCTGGGCCATGAGGTCTCGATTATAATTCCATTCATTAAGTGTTTGGTGGCATTTGATGTGCTTGTCGGTCATATGTACATAATGAAGTAATCCTTATTTAACAGGCCATTTACAGTGATTTCTTGTCAGTACCCAAATTTAGATTCACTGAAAGTGGTTTTTTTTTTTCCACTTTTTAAAGAAAAATTATCTCCCATCATTGAATGCGTAAGACATAAACTTTCGTTTTGTTTTGTCAACCACCTGGCTGGCGTGGAAGAGTTGGCGCTCTAGGTAGGTGTTGGCTGTCTGATAAGGATGAACCAAGTCTCTCTTCACTTTTTTTTGCCTCTAAGGTCTAGAGATGTATTGGCTTGAACTAAGCGTGTTCATAGGCAGTTGTGAAGTGTGTCGAGTTGAAGGCCTTGATTAAGTTCCAACTATACCACTGTACATGAATCTGTTCTAAAGGCTAGGGTAGATTCATGGAACAATATGTTCTAGTATTCTATGAATTTGTCCTGAACAGATCTATGGGATATTGTGCAAGTATTCCTGTTACCAAACAAGTGCCTTGAACACTTCCTAAGAGATTGCTTGATAATGAGAACCGAAACAAACGGTCTGTCTCAAAAATTGATGTAGACATGTGAAACATTGTATCATCTTTCAGGCAGATTCATGAAATAGTTTATTTCTGGTTTTATTGACAAACTGCACTTGAAAGGGTTCATAGGGTTCATGTTTAGATTTGTCCCTTCAATTACCTTATTATTATTGAGGTTTTGTTAGTTTCATGAGCACGCAGAAGTTGAACCTTCTCTATGTTATGAACTCTTCATGTCTCATGTCCAGAGACATATCGTCGTCAGAAGGAAGAAGTTCTCCAGGGCTAGGTCTACTAAATGCACCTCTTTTAAATTTCCTTAGGAACGTTGGCAGTCCAAAAGCACAAAGCTACCCACAATTTAATACCTTGCAGGTTCTAGAGAGTTAATTATACCAACCAATAGAAAAGGTAATAAAACATTGATGTAATCGGTGGGGGCAATAAATGGGAGTTGGATATCATAAAATACAGTCGTATTCGTGTGACCACTTCGATTAAGAGCATTTATGATTCCATAATGTTCATTGCTTGTGCTTGACTCCAGGGAATTGCAAGGTGTCAAAAGAATCTCATTGAGATGGGGAGTTGTTGGGATGCTGGCGCCATGAATAACATCTTAAATATTGAAGCAAACGACTAGTTTATGAAGTTGATCTACATGCTGCTAGCAATTTTGAAAACAAATTGGAAATCTCGCAAGATGAGTGCAACTGAAAGCTGAAGTTCTCTCTTTTTCTATCTTCAGGATACTAAGCCTATTTGCAGTGTTTCATGTTTCAGCTTACACATTGGTGTGTTCCTTTTTTGCAGCACAAAGAATTGATTCCACTAGAAATTGAAATGGAGACCGGATTGCCTACTAGCGACCGGATTGCCTACTAGCACCCACCCCATCCATTGGGCCAACCCTCCTCAAGGATCTTAGAAGCTTGACTACCAAAACTTATTAAATGAATGCTGATGTCTCTTATGCGCACTCTTAAACATTTCAGGTCGTTTTTTTTTAGGTTTATAAGAAAGGCAAAATGTATGAAAACATAAAAACGGAAGCAATTGGAGAACGAACAAGATTCATATTTGAGGATAAATGAGATAAAATGATGTTTAACATTTCAGAGTCCACAAGTACTGTCCAAAACCAACCCAACTTTATTGGCATATGGTGGGAGGAAACAAGGACAAACCAAAAGCAGTAAATGAATCGCCTTGAAAGCCGGCAACAATCCTTTAGCATGGCCCAGTAATAACCATTCCCGTGCAGAAAAATTATGGACAATTCAGGAGAGAGAGAGACACCAGAGAAGAAAAGGCAGAAAAAGCAAGTGGCAGCCGATGATGGTACTCCCACCACACCTTCTCTGCTTCTATCCCATGTAGAAACAATTATTAGAGACTTCCTCTTTCCAAATAATAGCTTGCCTCGCCACATGTTACTTTGGGGGCCCATAAGTAAGGTGGACCATTCTTGGAACAGAAATTGAATCCTTTTTTACCTCACCAGCATCTAAAGAGAGAGAACTTTTTGGCATGTGAGGAACTGCAGTTAAAACTTGTATACTTCTTGGCATGTGAAGAACTGCAATTAAAACTTTTGTGACGCAGGTAGCCCACTTTATAGTCCTAATTGTAAATTGCAATAAGAAAGAATGTTTACATGCCCGACCGCCTTTCCCTGCTATGCATATGCTCTCTGCTTTGTTTAACATATTTATGTTCATTAGATATGAAAATCTTGTGGATGTGGAGTTGTGAAGCAGAGATAATCACAGTCATAGACCACAAACTTCTTCAATGCCAGTAGGCATTAGTAACTCATGTGAATTTGCTGTGCAAAGGATTGAAGAATGAAGGCAAACAGCTGCATTGACTACACGAAAGTACTACAATCAAGAAATACAACCAACAAAAATATTTTTTAGTGGATTATTACAACTGAGGCCAACGAAAAATCAGTGACAAGTTCCTAGCTTTTATTTGCTGTGCAAGCCCAGTGGGCCCGCGGAGCAACCAACAATACAAAAAATAAAAGAAATACCAGAGGCCTCAATTCTGGAGCCACACCAAACATCACTAGACAACAATGGGAGCTTGCCAGAAATGGAAGAGATGTAGAAACAACCACGACAAGAGCTGGGGAGCAGAGCAAATCGCAGAACCAGGTACTTTGCAGCTTCAGGTGCACTTCATCTAGCTGAAATCAACCAGACTACATATTGCAGAGGCTACTGCTCCATTTTGTACAAAAATAATACCATCATAAATTTAAAAGGACCCATTAGTTTTCTTTTCTTCGATCTCGACCAAGCAACCATCTTAATCAGTTCCATTGTAACCTTTTTGGATACATGGAAGCTGAAAAATCACCCAAAACCAGAGAAGAACAAGCCAAGAAGCAACCCAATTTAGGACCACCCGGTTAGCCACTACCACAACCATAGCATGGAAAGACCTTCATAAGAGCAGCTCCTTCTTGCAATCTTGCTTCTTCATAAAAAAACTTACCAAAATTATGTGCATTGTAATATTCAAGCAACATACTCGGTCTCCAAAATCGGCTGCGTTCGAGTTCCTATTGCAGCCGGGGCTTTGGTACTACCAATTTCTGACACACGCAGTGCTTCTCCTTGGTCAGCCTGCCGTTCCATGGCTGCTAGCTGCGATTTCCGCTTCAACCCCAATAGTGCAATTGCACAAATTGCTAGACCCGCCACCACAACAAACCCACCAACCACGGCACCAACAGTAACCTTCCACAATTTTGAGCTACTTTTTCCTTGAGATTCCACTCCACCTGGTGCCGGAGCTTGATTTGGAAGGGGTGAAGGTGGAACCTCCGAAGGAGCTGGAGAGGGAGCTGAAACTGGAGCAATCGATTCAACGACTAGCGAGAAATGACCTTGTTTCAAAGCCGAGCAAGTATTTGGTGCTGAAAGATTACTATATTCCAGTGAACCATTCAAATCAAAACGCACACATTTTGCCGTTAATCCGCTGGGAATTGTTGTACTTAAAAAGTTAACTGAAATGGGTCTCATTGTAGCAGCAACGTTCAACTCAGGCAAATTAGTTGCAGTCAGATTTGATGCTTCATAAGCCAGTATGCCTAATACGGGAGAAACTAGCGTATGACCAGGAACATGATAATAAATGGAAGACCAGTTAACCAGATTCTGGTAAACCAGTGCAAGTCTCTCTACATAAGGCCACCCCCGAACTCCAGGAGGAAACTGAAATTCATAAAACTGAACTCCTCTGGTCCGTAAACTGCCACTTCGAAGCCTTACAACGGACAGCTTTACTCCATAGATAGTTTCTGGAACGGATGCATCATAGATAACACCTGTGCGGGGACGCACAAAAGCTCTGTAAGCATAATCCTGTAAAACTGCATCTAAAGATCGAGAGGAGTTCGGTGGTTGTGCATTTGCTCTCATCGACACGAATACAACCAAAAGTAGAGCAGCAAACTTCAAAACGGGGCAAAGAAAACCCATCTAGTGTTCGACGGAGCATCCAAATCCAGAGATGGAGTTCGAAAACAATGCTACTATAACAGGATCCCTCATCATCCTCTGCTTTTGTGCCACCAGGCCAGCACCATCCAACCTAAAACAAAAAGTGGAGTTCCTAAGCAAATAGCAGAGGAACTCCACGGCCTGAATGCGCTATGCGCTTACAGAGCTTCTCTACCGCATTGCCTCCCTCTCACATATAAACTGGCATTACTCAGTAACGCAAATGGAGAAATTTTTGACCTGCCAGAAGCTGCTGCCTTTCGTTATCAGAAGTGATCGGACAACTTAAAGCGTCATTGACTGCTCCAACCCCATTTCTAACTCAAGTATATCTCAGTGACGATAACCTCAAGAAAAGCTGCAATGTCAAAAGAAAAGTCACAGATTTCAGTACAGAAAGAAGAAGCAGAAAAATCAGAGCTTTGAGCGAAAAAATCGGGATCTCATCACATCTAAAGCGTTCCACCAACAAGAAACCCAACCGGACGAACTATCCTGGAATATCGTAAAACGTGGCCCTTTACTCCTCTCTTCTCGAGCGCTCACAACAGCAAAACTATAACACGCCACGAAAGGAAAACGGAAAAATCACTCCGGTAAGATACATTTACCGTCAGCGTGCGTCACCTCTACCACTTCTAAGACCACCGAAAAATAATTAATAACCCAAAAAAAACCAACACCAGTCAACCTCAACAAGAACTCAACTCCGTCTAACTGAAATACAGACGATCAAAAATAGAAGAAGCCCGAAAAATCTCCGCACTTTAGCTTTTCCTTCTTCTTCCCCCTTCTACCTGTTAGGGAAAAAGTACTGAACAACAAGGAGGGACAAGAAATCCAGGCTTTTCCTCAGAAATTCCACAAGAAATGCACACTCATTGTCTCTCGGTGCTTAAAAAAAAAACAGTTTTTTGCTTAGAAATCATTCCAAAAAATGCAAACTGTTCTCTCGTAATGCTGGTCCTCTTCACAAGAAATCCCCAAAGAACTCCCTCACTTCGTCTTACTACACACCAGAAGTCACCAAATCTTCCCCCAAACCGTATACCAAATTCAAAAAGCAGCTAAAATTCACTGCAAACAACAAAATCTCCCTCTTAAGATCACAAATAAACCAATAGAACTAAACGAAGAGCTGCGGAATCCTCGCATTATCGAAAGCAAAAGATGAATCGATGGTGGCCGAAGGAACTCTAAGAACGGTAAAGTCTGAAGCTGACTCGTACCTCCTCTCTCACTCTCCTCTCTCTAGGGTTTCGTCCGCTTTCCCGTCTCCTCTCTCTCTCTTCCTCGGGGTCTGATGCGGCACGAGACGTCCTGGTCGATTTTAGCGTTGCACGTCGACCGGAAAGAACTGACGCTTATATAGTGACAGCTAAGCCAGCAGGATCCTGTCCCGAACTGGGGTCCATTGATAACTGAAACGTCTTTTATACCCTTAGGATTTTATCCAAGTAATTTTGAAATCTGTAGTGAGTGATGCGGCCTAGCGACTCGTTTCGTTCCGACTCATCAGTTGGAGTTACTCGGTTGAGTGGGTCGTCACTCGCAACCCCTCTTTGTTTGCCGGATACTTGCCAAGTTGCCATCAATCTAGCTTCTCATATAAAATTTGCTTATTTACATTGTCCGGAAATTTCATCAGCTAGGTTAGTGCAAATTGATTCAAATATTCAGTCTCTTACTTTGCTTCCCAAATTCAAATGCAAACAATGGCGAAACCAGAAAAATTTACTGGATGGACACTTGTTTAAAAATACTCAAATTGTGGGGTATATATATATATATATATATATATATATATATATATATATATATATATATATATATATATATATATATATATATAAGATTTCTGTTTAAGAGACTGATGTGGGCAACTGCTCACACCAATCACCATATGGCTACGCCACTGGATGCAGATAAGTTGAAAGATTTGATATAGATTTGGTTTCTTAATCAAATAGGTTTTTTATAAGTTTGTCGCTCGTCTTAGTGGTCAAGTCAATTTGATAAGCTTGAGCAAGATTCTTACAAATTTAATCAGTGGTAAAGCTAGGCAATTTGATTCAAAGGAGCACATGTTATGTAAAATTTTAGTTTACGCGCAGGAGTGAAGCTAAAGGAAGGCTGACAAGGGGCCCCCCCGCACCCCCTCCCTCTCAAATTTTTCTAAATTTGCATGTAAATTAAAAAAAATCATTTATCTTACATAGAAATTTTGAAAAATTATATTTCAGTCTCTGTCAAACTTTTGAAGCTATAGTTCGGCCATGTTCATGAAAAGCAGGTTTTGCCCTTGTTTGTATGGTAGAAGAAGGTTATAAAGTTATGTTTCATATGTACATATTAAGATTATGAAAATTGCTGAGGCATGTGCCTCAAGCTCATATGTGACTCCCCAATTGAATCAGATCTTGTTTTATAAGGTTTCTAGTTCCAATATTTAGTCTTTTCATAACATAAAATCATAAACACCTTTTTTATATTAGCGTTGAAGCGTTATTGACGTCTCGCTCAAAGCTGTGCGGCTCGATACACCAATTGGCTCGATTCGTTCCGAGTCACGAGACGTTGTAATACCCCGTCCGAGGGAGGAGACTAATGACATTTTAAGCACTTTTAGGCTTCGTGAAAAGGACTTGCGTCCCTGGATTACGCTGGACGAGGACTAACAACGATGTGCTCGTTACAGATGGGCACGTGCTTGTAATTTTGGAAAAAACACAAGGGCTGGATAGACCTTTTTTTTCTGAACTTTTCCGTCGTTGCCTATGGAACTTGCTTTTCGCGAGACGTGAGAAAGCTGGCGCCTTTTCTTGTCACAAGATCCAACGCACGAACGGCCGAACGAGTTTTGGCCATTTTTACTATTCCCTTTATGCCCCTGGACGCTCTTTCGCTATCGGAACGACCGGAGTCATTCACATGGCAACAGGGTCCTCGTGGTCAAGCTGGGTCCGAGTTAAAGACCAACTCGGCGCATGTGCTCGGCTTCGAACTCTACTTTTTGTTAGTTTATATCCATTTGAATTACAAAAAATATAAGTCCTTTGACTCACACTCGATTTAGTCAAAGCATAAACAGGTTTTTTTTTCATCGATTCTATTTGATATCTAATTTAAATTGGATATATTAACATCTCTATCTTTATAGATTGGTTTGAGCTCGAGCTTGGTGAAGTCGTAGAACCATTAAATCGGATATATTAACATCTCTATAGATTGATTTGAGCTCGAGCTCGGTGAAGTCGTAGAACCAAGTTACGGGAAAAGTGAATGGCTTGAAGGGGGTAAGTATGTCATTTAGCAATCTTAAAAGGATTTTTTGGTCTACACGTGTCATCGATGGAAGCTCAACAAATAGTCTGTCATGTACACGTGTCTTGATTTCATTTGTTCGATTGTGTGGGCCCGGGGAGACAATTTGATCTCGCTTCGCTGAAGGAGGGGGCTGGAGGAAGGTGTTTAATAACGTAAACAATACGAGGCCGCTGCTTATGAATTAATGGCTTGCTTTCATTTTCACGTGCAAATGACACCAAACCTCACACTTTTGTTTCAAAATTTGAATCAAACTTTCCTTGTTTTAAAATTAGAACGCAGATCATATTTGAAATTCAAGTCTACCATTCAATCTTTGGAGAAGATCATGAAGGAATTTCCACTTTTGCCGGTATCTCCTTCATTTCTCTTCCCCATCCTAAGGGGAAAAATGCACATTGTTGAGATTAGGTAGAAGACCAATTAGTTTTTGAGATAGCACATGTAAAAAAAGATTTGAATTCATCCTTTGGAGGGAATGAGATTCGTTGAAACTATATTAACTTAGATCAGCCAATTCAAATTAAATATATGGCACGTTGATTCTATTAATGGACTGATAAGAGGGAATAAAGTTGTTTTTTGAAACTATTTTTATACATTTTTATTATTTTATTACATGTATAAATAATAATTTTTTTGGCAGTCGCAACAAATTGGGTTCAATTCTTTAATTTGAGAACACTGGTGAGGAAGGGTAATGGGAGCAGGTTTTGGTGCCAGCCATCGCTATAAGGTAAGGTAGGAGCGAATCTGGATAGAGGTTGGTCGCTATCATTAGGAAAACGAAGCCCATGGTTTGGAATTGGACCTAGACATGGGTCTCACCTAATCTTAAGTTCCTTCTCAAATAAATTATGACAAGTGCTATTCTAAAAAATTACATGTAAATTTTAGAAAATTTCACTTTTCTATATAAAAATTTTGAAAGATGATGTTTCGGCCCTAGTCAACATTTAAAAATTTAATTTGACCTCTCTCATAAATTTTTTTTTTTGCTCCACCGGTAGCGGAACAAAGAAAATGTTTGGTAACAAGCAGTGGCGGAGAGAGGGGAGGGCCCGCCTAGGCCGTGGCCCGCCCCAAACTAGCTATAAAAAAAAAAAATACATTAGAAAAATATTTTTTTTTTAATTGTTCAATGTATTTTTTTCACTTAGGTTCATTTTGGCCCCACCCAAATTTGAGGTTGGATTATTTGGCCCGTCCCTAAACGAAATCCTGGCTCCGCCCCTGATAACAAAAACATTATGTTCATATAAATGAATAATAAAAGCTAATCGTTGATGATGTTGCAAGTAAATGAGGTATCCCGAATGGATGGTAAAAGATTGAATTAACTTTTCCAGAAACAAGCAAGAGTCCAAAGAGGCGAATGACAGATTTCTCGTTATGAAAATCAGCCGCGACTCTAATTGAATTGATATTTGAAAAAAAAATGAAAAATAAAAACGGTGGATGCATATTAATTAACATTGTTTCTTTATTCGGTTACAATTAATTATTTGTATTCAATATTACTTTCCAACTAATTGAACCAAGCTTACAGTTACAGACCATCCTCTTATTTTCACATTTTAAATTTTATATCTTATGGATTATTTTAGTGGCCAAACATCTCGAGTCCTCGACTATTCCAATTAAAATACAACAGTTTTGTATTTAATAATGTCGACCTTGGCTTGTTGGAGCCTTCGCCGAGATATTTAAGAAATCAGCGGCGTTTGGTAGAAGACGCAAGTCATGCGGAACCTTGGATGTTCTCAATTCTCATAGTCATTGAAAATAGCGGATTGAATTTTTCATAACCCGTCAATAGCGACGGCCAAACAGCTACGAACAATGTCACAAATACCGAAAGAGTTTGGAAATCATGCCGGGGAAGAGTTGCCTTTTTTCTTCAAATTCAAAATCGCAGATACCGTTCTTTTTTTCTTTTTTCAATTTTTTTTAGGAGAATAAGTATTTAACTTTTTATTTTACTAGGCCTACTTTCTATACCTGAATATTTATGCCTCTTTCTTTGTATCTGTTCTCACAATCTACCATCATGTAAAATTACTGTTAATAAAAGGTTTGATAGACCTATTCTCCTTGCAGGTGTGCATTAAGATGCTTTTTGTAATAAAAAATATATTTTAATAATAAAATATATATTATTAATATAAAATATTATTTAAAAGTTATCGGGATAGCCCAATCGAGCCCGAGTTGGGTCGAATACCGGGTACCCACCGACAATCCAGCCCAGCGCCCAGGTTTAGACATGTTTCCTTTCTCAAATAATCTCTTGCATTGAGAAAATAACATGACAATTTAACAAAATAAGCGCTCCATTTTTCCAACGCTTTCTCTTGTTCTGATTTTTTTTTTCCCCAAACGAGGAGGAAGTTTTACTAGGGAAAGTTGATCCATATATTCTTCCGAACCAAATGGAAATGGCCAATTTAGCTAGGCGTGGGCATGTGGTTGATTATATGGACCACATGGTTTATTACTTTATTACCGTGGCGAGAATCATGATTTTTTTAGTTGAGAGGCACTTGAGTCGCATATCTGGGTCTGGCGTGGGCACAACATGTAGCTGAGCTAGGTTCAACTTTAACACAATGCAACTTTTGATGGGCTAATGCGGTCCGTAACCTCCACGAGCACCGCCCACACCTAGGGCTGCACAACGAGTCGAGTCAACTCGGGCTCGACTCGAACTCGCTCGAGTAAACTCGACTCGAGCTCGACTCGTTTTTATACGAGTCAAGCTTGAGTTTAAATGTAAACACGAGTACGAGCCGAGATCACAAAGGAGGTGAAGCGCTATTACCATGACAAAAAAGGAGCGTGAAGCGCTATTACCGATGACAAAAAGGAGGTGAAGAAAAATAAATGAGCCACTCGAGTCGAGCTCGGCGATAGCTTCTCGAGTCAAACTCGAGTTGAAGATGATCGAGTCGAGCTCGACTCGGCTCGTGTGTAGCCCTACCCACACCAACCCACACCGTAGCTCCTAGCCCATTACATATTAGTGTTTCTCAAACCTAACATTTCTTATATTAGTCCCCTTAGTCATAATATTTTTTTGGCTCTTCATCTGTAGGTCCATGCTATATATATATATATATATATATATATATATATATATATATATATATATATATACCAATGAGACCATCAAAACCAAGTTACAACTAACCACTGATATTTCTACAACAACTTACCATACACATGCTTCAATATTTGAAAACTTTAAAAAATATTAAAATGACCAATTTATCATAATAAAAAATGAAAATACCTTTGAACAGAAATTTTTTGATGTGCCACATTGTTTTTGTCAATTTCTTCAAAATTCTCCGTATATTTTATAAGTTTCGCTGCTAAAACAAAAGGCTCAGGGAGAGTGTATGTACAAAATGTGATTTTTGAATTTGTTTTGATAGAAATTACTAAAGATAAAGTAGCATTTTTAACATTTTCCGTCAATTAATGGAGCAGGTGTTTGTCGATTATTTTATTAAGTAGAACCGCTTTTTACAATTTCTCAAATACTAAACAGTTACCTGTAAATATATTAGAAGCAGATTCTTATCATTTTATTAAAAACAAAGATATTACGAGACCGATTTGAGTTTTGACTAGTAGATATCGTTACGTATCGGTTCTTATTACCATTTTTATTTTTTCAGATTTTTAATATACTTTATTTTTCAATTAATTTAATAAGATAACAAGGAAAAATTAAATACACCTACAATAAGCTTTAGTAACATGGATAAAAAGGTCGGCAAATCATTAATTAGAAGAAAAGTAACTAATATATGAGAGGGAAGACGATGAGTGAACAAGTCGAGATGAAATGAAATGCTAATTCGATTTCGAAGAAGCTTTCCATAAAATGAAATTAAATCTAAATTCAAATGATCGGTGGAGCAGAAAAGAAACTTCAAGAACGGAAAGTAACCGCTTCTTGAAGTCTTTTGCTTTCAGTTTCTGATGATCGAGGTCGTCCATAGAAAGGTGGAATACTTTCCTCCTTTGTCGCTCCGTTTCTTGCCTCTCCCGCTCTAGCGCGCTTCCAGCCCCTATCACCACGATCGCTCGCTTTCCCGCCGGTGCTCTCGACCACCGCCTCCGCTCAGTCTCCAGCCGGCGCCATCCCCCACCGCCGCCGCTCAGTCTCCAGCCGGTGATCTCCGCCAGCATCATCGTGTCCCGAAGGTAAATGCCTCTCTCTCTCTCTCTCTCTCTCTCCCCCTCACTCTCTCCTGTCCGTCGGCCATGGCGAAGGAAGGAGGCTGCTCCGGAAGGGGATGGGTCGGGGGAACTGTGATCCTAGGCAACGATTATTTGGCGGGATCCTGAACCATTCATCCATCCACAGTGAATGGCAATTTGGCGAGCGAGGGTTTTAATCGAGGAGTCTCAAGCTGCATTATCTAAGGTAATAGCATCTCTCTATCCCTCCGTCCCTCTCGCTTTCTTTATTTGTTTCTTCCTCTTTCTCTATATTTTTCTCCGATCAATTCCATGCATCGCATGTACTCGCTTCGATTGCCAAAGGTTTTGGGTGCCGTTCCTTCCACCCTACCATGGGATTTGAAGGAATTGTATACGGTGCTGGACCAGTTGTGGACGCTGTTTTCGTCATCTATCTGTTGCATGTGTCTGGTTTGTTTAAGCGTGAATTTATGCTGCCTTTCGAAGTTAGTTTTTGTGGTAGTAATGAATACTGCTGCAACTATGGAAAGGTTGCGATATTACTTTTCTTCTGAAGGCCACATGAATCCTGAAAAGTAAAAAGCATTTCAGAATTTCATGATCAAGTCCTTATGTTTTATACCTTTGTATACCTTCTAGTGTTTGAATTTTGCACATACTTTTCACTTTTGAATTTGCATATTATTTCCCCACGAAGTGAAACTCTTCATCAGTTGCAGGATCTGCCATAAAAAAAAAAAAAAAAAACAAACAAAACACAAAACAAACAAAACACAAAACAAAACAAAAAAACAAAAAACTTCTAAGCTCTGACATGTTCAGAAAGATCATTTTGAGTTTTGGGAAGGAACAACAGTATAGTGGTAACCTCTCTATCCACCACTAAACAGTAGGATGTTCTTACTTCTTAGTGCTTAGTGTAGATCTTTCATTATTCAATAAAGTGGCGCCACATTGATCTTAGTCACACTAAGGTGTCTGCATTCTGCAGCCTACTAGTTAACTGTTCAATAGAGAAGATTCTCAAGTCTCTATCATGCAATGTCATAGGAAATATCTTAAGTACCCAATTCATGTAATTATTAATGCTTTCTAAGCGATCTCACCTACCTATTGCATAGCTCTTATGCTTTCAGAATCATTCATCACTATGACTTTACTTTGCACACTCTGGTTCTTCATTGTAAAAAACTTTGCTTGTCTTTCAATTCTTTGATGAATGGGGTGGGACGCTTGGTTATCAAATCAATTCTCATAGAAAAGTTAGTGTTGCTTGTCAATGTTGATCGTAGTTCATGGTTCTCTGTTTAACAATCACAGCAACTACTGCATAGTCAATCTTGCAAAATTATCAACTTGAATACCTCAAGAAAATTTTGTGACAGTTAGTGTTCATATTGTCCCATCTTCCGGCAACTGTGATGTGATGTTCTTTTCCTTGTATTTTCATTTTTCTCTTTCGGTTGCATGTTAGGGATGCGATCATTCTATGATGTTCTACACAAAGCCATTCTTTTGAAAGTTTTTTCTTACAATTTTAAACATTTTATGGAGAGAAATCCATTTGAAGGAATCCCGCGGAAACCCTAAGACTGCAGGATGAAGAGGCAAAGTGGCAAACCTTAAGATTTCCAAAGTTTAGTAATGAACAGTTGGAGGAGAACAACAATTGGCCAGGCATTGCTCCATGGAATTCATCACTTGATGGATATCCTAAACCTACATGTGATGTAGTAATAACGGGGCAATAAAAGAGAACAAAGTGCTGATGACTCGACACAAGTTGTTGAACCACTTAGAAATTATACATATAAAGATGAAAATCTTGTTAAAGAGGACGGACTAATTTATGTATTAAAAGAAAGAATATTCAAACAGTATTTCTTCTCTTGATTTCTATGAGGAAACTGTTATGAGACGCTGAGAACATTGTCTAAAGATTCTTTGTTTCCGTAACCTGTATATTATGATTACCTGGCGATAGAGGAGCTAGAGTTGGTCCTGCATCCATCTGAAGTTATTGAATCCTAGTGGCTGTAGTGATCTTTGCCGGACTTGACATCTTGGAAGTTTTTTAAAGCATGCTTATTCTAATCAAGTCCATTTCCTGGACGATGGACTGGAAGTAGAAACTTCCTGACGTTTAATGCATCATTTACAGATAAACATTGTTACATGAGAATAGAGTTTGATGAAATATTTTTATGTCTATTCATCTATGTTATGTAGTTGAGTCTCAAAAGGTAATTTATAATGCATATTTGTGTTTGTCTGGAACAGTTGATGTCAAGATGCATCAAATGCAATGTGATTATGTGAGGTTCATTCAAAAGCCACTAACAACTGAAGAAGCTAGTGTAGCTGCAAGCTCCATGCTAGTAATTCTTCAGTGCTTGTACAACAGAAATTTTGAAGTTTGACAGTGTGAAAGTTGTGGCTGATTCTATTGGGAGGTGAGAGCTTTTCTGTTGGTTTCAGCCTCAAAATTTGCTATTCATTTAAGAAATAAATATTCTTAGTATGTTATATAGGTGAATAATGCTGCTGTACTTTCTTTGTTTGCGCATAAGCATAATCTGAAAGGTTAATTTGCTAAATCTTTTGTGTTCTCTTGATATCACACCTTAATTTGGTCCTCACCACCAACAACCCCCCTCTCTCTCTCTTTGTGTGTGTGTGTGTGTGTGTGTGCCGTTACATGTGTGAATTTGCTGTGGTAGTTGTTGCAGTGAAATATTGCTTACTTGAATTGTTTCCATAAAAACAGAAGTGTTTTCAGGCATATATGATGCAAAGCAGAAGCCTTTTGTCCTTTCTCTTCAAGATGGGTGCTGCAGCTTTCGATAAAAGTACATGAAAAAATGAGGTCAAGTATCTAGAGGTGAGGAACAAGCTTTCTAGTATGTCTGGATGGCTCTGAATCAAACATCAGTTTACATAGTGGGCACAATAGAGGTACGACTGATTGCTCTTTAAGAGTGTCTTCTAGTATGCTATTTTAATGCTTATAGGCTGGAGATATTCTCTGTTCTAACTGGGAGCTGATATTCAAGTTCTTAGTAGTTAAGGCGTTGCCTAGTCCATGCTTAGGCATCGCCTAGGTGTGTGTCCACACCTGTTGCTTAAGTGATGGCCGGACTGGCACCTAGGTGCGCCTAGGCTGGACTAGGCGCTAGGACGCCTAGTCCATGGGATGGTGAAATATCACCTTCCCTTCACATTAAGTCCTACAATTTTATTATACATTGTTATAATGAATATACTTATGTTATGTGCAGTTATATTATATAACTTCTGTTCTTTAGGTACAGTTTTCTATTCGTTAGTTATGTATTCTATATCAACTCACCAAGTGGAAGTTTGATCCATATGTTAAGTACATATTCTATAAAACCATGAATTTTTGTATATATCTTATGTGCTCTAAAACTTATTTTGCGGAACCTATGCCAGCATTCTTACCCATGTTAACCTAGGTTTATGGTAAAAAGACCACCAGCCTTTGTAGTTATATTTAAGTGTTATTAATTAAAACTTTTTTATTTTTTGCTGCTTGGTTTGTTTTTTGTTGGTCGTCCATGTATATTAAGCTTTTGTCGTTTCATGAGCCGTTCATGGGTAATTAGTGACATAGTAACTAGATTATCATTGTTAATGCGTGACTAATTGTGATAGTTAATAGTGACTAGTGTACCATTAATCAAGGATATCCAAATCCAGTAATTTCTGGATCAGATAAGACTGATGATCTAGACCACAACTAGATTCAAATCCAACAAGTTTCAGATCAGATAAGGCCTTTGATCGAGACTTACATATTCAAATTCAAGAATTTACAAACTAGATAAGACCACTTGTTTGAACCTATAGCAAAAAACAAATCCAACAATTTTTTAGATCAGATAAGATTGCTGATCTAGGTCCACACTTGATCTGAATCCAAGAATTTATAGACTAAATGTGACCACTTATCAAAAACCAACAATTTTGAGGATCAGGTAAGACGGCTGATCTATACCCACAACT
>JAANDH010000030.1:482259-528712 GCA_011799765.1 Nymphaea thermarum
TTCTGCTCCCTCTCCCTTCCGTCTCCGTCTCTCTCTGCTCCCTCTCCCTTCAGTTTCCCTCTCCCTCTCCCTTCCGTCTCCCTCTCCCCCTGCTCGGCTGCTCCCTCTCCCGTTTCCCTCTCCCTCCCTCTCCCTCTCCCTCTCTGCTCCCTCTCCCTTCCGTCTCCATCTCCCTCTGCTCCCTCTCCCGTTTCCCTCTCCGCCTCCGTCCACCGCAGCCTAGCTCCGCCTCCGTCCCCTGCTGCCCCGCTCCGCTCCCACACCACCTCGCTGCGGCCCACAGCTCGCTCCTCTCCGCCTCCGTCCCCCTCAGCCCCGGCGGCGGCGCCCCGCTCCGTCTCCTTCTCCACTCGGCTCCCCCTTCCCGTGTCTCCCTCCTCGGGCGGGCCGGGCCTAGCTTTTGGTGGCCAGGCCCGGTACCCGGCCCGGAAAGATTATTGGGCTGGGCCCGGGCTTCAGGCCCGATGGGCCGACCCGGGCCTGGTCTTAGCGGGCCGGCCCGGCCCGGCCCTGCCCGGACAACTGGTTTCAAACTTATAGCTAGAAACAAGTCCAACAATTTTTATAATCAGATAAGACAACTGATCTAAATCCATAGTTGATCCAAATATTAGAATTTACAAACTAGATAAGACCATTGGTCAAAGTTCAACGATTTTATAGATCAGATAAGTCCATTGATCTTTACCTACAACTAGATCAAAATTTAATGATTTTCATGTTAGATATGACCACAGATTTAGACTTACCCATCTGTTCCTAGTAGCAATAATTTTTCGTCTGTCCTTTGTATTGATTGGGACTTTATATGTTAGTCCTGGTTCTACTTTTATCATTTTATCCTTCCATTCTGTTGATTATATTTCTCCATATTATATCATCTTAATAGTCGTAATAGTCATTTTCATAATCTGTATAGTCCTCATTATAATAGTCTTCATTATCATAGGCTGATAGTATGGCCAACCTTTGTTCCTCTTCTATTATGTTTTTTAGGTTTTTAATGAATCTTTTTACTAATATGAATAGTTTCAATGTTTTAGCTAATTTTTCTTTCCTAATTTTCTTTTCTTCTAATGCTCTGTCTAATGCCTTTTTCATATCTTGTTTAAAAATTTCTGTATTTATTTGACTAATCATCAATGCTTCTTAATATTATTATTCGTCTTCCTAGATGTTCAATTTCTAGTGTATGTTTTTCAACCTTAAAATTTTCATATTTATTTAGCCATTTGTTGCCTAATATGATTCCTGTTAAAGTATCATTTCTTAATGCTTGTATCTCGAAGTCTACTTCAAACATATAATCGGCGATCCTAATTTCCTTGCTTACTTTTCCTATGCTTCTTATGATGTTTCCCTGGATGTTTTTATATATGTGTTCACTAGGCAACACTATATCGTTATTTATCATGTCTGGTGTGATGTAATTTTCTTCCGATCCCGTGTCTATTAATATTTTCTTTATCATATTATCTATAGTTCCTTTAACATGAAATTGTTTTTGGTGACTGGTTTCCTCTGGTGTACTGACGCTTAGTCTTTGTTTAATGATTTGTAACTCGTGTTGTCTGTCTTCTAAATAATATGATTCTTCATCATTTATTATTGTTATTAATTGTTTGAATGAGTTATCAATCTGTACTGTGTCATTTGTTCTTCGTTTTGTCGATATTTTATGTTTATTTGTTACTACATACATATTTTTTCCTTTGATAGTCATGACCTTATAACCTTTTTCAAGTTTTATTCTTGATAGTTTCCCGTATAATACTAAGCTTCTATCTATGTGTTTATCTGTTAGACTTATCGTATAGTTTGACTTTACAATGAATTTAAGCTTTTGGTAGATTAAGTTCCCTCTAACTTTTGTCATGACGACTTTCTCTGCTGGGTAGATTATTCTATCATCTGATAGATAGAGTTCTAGTGGAGTGTCTATTCCTTCTTTAAAACAGGCTTTTACTAATATTTCTATTCCTTCAAAATATACATATTTCATAGGGTTTTTTATTTTTAATTGTTTTAATTCCTCTTGGATTCTCTGTCTGCTAATAAGTGGTACTCTAGTTGTTCCTTCAAATAATCCAGTATGTTCTATATCTATGACATGTTCTCGTTGATTGATAATATAGTATTCTTCTTCTTTTTTCTTAATCATAGTTTTTATTATTGGTATTTTCTTTACTAACGGAAAGTCAAATATTTTTTCAGTACTGATGTCTAATTCTTGGTTTTCTATTTGTTTAAATATTTTTTCATCAAAAATGATACGCTGGAGTGTATAGTCTTTCGCTAACTCTTCTTGGTATTGGTATCTAATGTCCTTGGGTTTTTCTATTTTGTCACTCATTTTCGCTGCTGTCAGTTTCATATATGGTTTCGTCGTTAGATATCTCACTAAATTCTTCAATATTAATATAGTCTTCTTCTATTATATTTATTAATGTTTGTTTTATTGGTTGTTTGCAATTTTTTGCTATATGTCCTATTTTTCCACAGTTATAACACTTGCAACTTGTTGGATTTTTTGTATATTTTTTTTTTATATAGTATCTCTTCCTTGGATACTTGTGCTTATGTTGTTTATATTTTTTATAGTAATGCTTAAGTTTTCTATATTTTTTATTGTATTTCTTTGGTTTATAATATATTTTACATCTTAGCTGGGGTGTAATATGTTCTTCACAACATTTATAGGGTGATTTTATTATCAATTTTAATTTTTTGGATTTGACATATTCTTCGCACATTGTCTTAAACCATGTTCTCAAAAATTCTATTCTTGATCCTAGTGTGTCTTCTTTAGGTCGATTTTCTTGAAAAACTTTTATTACTTGTCCATAAACTAGGTGGTAATTTTGAAAAGAATAAATCTAAATATCGCGGTTTTTCTTCTAGTGTTACATTTGCTTGATAATAATATTTACTAAACAGTTCTACGTATTCCTCTAAATAGCACATATCCCATATTGTTAGATTTAATATGTTTTGTCTCGCTGTTATTTTTATTTGGTCTTCGTATATTTTTTCAATATTTGAATGTGAGAATTCTGCATTGATAGATCCTAAATATTTTTCTAGGATATCTAATGGGTTTGTGGTCGTCGTTTCTTTACCATCAGTTTGTGCTCTTAGGGACTCCTTTGAAGAATTAGGTAACTAGTCAAACCATAAATATACGTTTCCTACTAACAAATTTTCTATATATGTAGGTACATTTTTATTTTCTATTTTGCTTTCTGTTATATGTTTACTCATTTCTTCCTTCCATATTTGTAATAATACTAATATATTATTTGTATTATCTAGATTTAGTATTCCTTGTTTCTATTCTTTTTCTTCAATGTGCGTTTTTAATCTGGATTTCCAAATCCTTTCCCATCTTTCATTTTTACTGTAATCGTCATAATGTCTATTTCTGCTCGGGTTTCCTTTATGTGTTCTTGGTCCTGATTGGTATTCCTCTTTAATTTTTATCCCTTCTTTAGGTGTTGTGTTCATGTTTACCTCCATGTCTATTATCTCTTCATTTTTTTCTCCTTGGTTCATCAATTCTGTGTATGTTACTCTTGGTTCGTAATTTTCTGTTTCTATTTCATCTTCTGATCTGAGTTTTGTATACTATTTGTTTCCACCATATTTATCTTCCTATGGTCGTGTAGCTTTTCTAACGCTTCTTCCAATTTTTTATTTGCTTGTTCAAACTTCTGGTCTATTTTTTCTAGTAATTTTTCTAGCAGTTGTATTACTTTATCCATTTTATTTTCCAGACGCGCTGGGCAACCTTGCACCGACTGTTCTTGATCGGCAGGGCAACCTTCATATTGCCACGTCTTTAATTTAGGCTTAGGCTTGTTTTCGTCATTAAGTCTTTTTATCCTATCTAGCATTGTTTCTGTATTCATTTCTTTCTCATCTAGTATCAGGTACATATCATCCTGATTTATTTCTAAAAATTTTCGTTCTAAGTTTGTTTCAATTATTGGGCATTTCTGTCCAAATACAAAAGTTTTCTTGGAATCAATTTCGTATTCTGATTTATTCATATAAACGACTCCGTTATGACTCTTCCAATAATTAGGTCCTGGTTATACATAGCCGTTAGGTATTTTATTTCTCTTTGTACTATTTGGTCTGAGATGTACAATATCTCTGGTTCACGTTCTACCTTTTGGAGTTCAGGTTTCTTTTGATCTATGTTTCTCAAAATATCATTCAGCTGATTACTTATACGTTTCTGGTTTTCTAATATTATTTTCAAATCGTTCAGTATTTTTTCAAACTCTGGTTTGTCCATGTTTTGTGAAATGTTTTCATGTCCGAGAAGTGCAAACATTTTCATTCTCATGCATGTGCTTTGTGTCCTATGATCTATCAGATTGCAAGAACTGAAATAACCCTTGTCCTTTATATGATCTGATAGGCGCAAGACTCATCTTTACTGTGTTTCCCTCATGACATGACCATCCCACTTTCCCCGATCGGCTTCTGCTTTTGTGGGTACTCGTTTGGGGTCTTTCTCTCTTAGGTTACACATCTAGATTCCTCTATTACCAGCTAGTCATATAACCGAACTTAGGTGAATTTTCAACTTAAGCAATTTACAGAACATAACACTACTCTACGCATGCATAAAAATCAGAATGTTAACACATGCCGTAAGGAAAACCCAACACTTTTATTTCATAACTTTAGCAAACATACTTATAGATATTTCATCAACTCCTGAAGAGGTTGATGATAGCTTACTACTGCTCGTCTCCGGAACAGGCTCCATGAGACTGCTTACTAGACTATGTAGTTATAATTTACTCAGGCTTTGATACCAAAGGGGGATGCTGTTACAAGGATGGCTTAGAATGACATGAGGATAGGAGAGGAAAGAGAGAGAGAGAGAGAGAGAGAGAGAGAGAAGCGGAGAATAGCTGTCTCCGAACAACTCACTTAGTTCCTTTTTATAGGGCTCGAAGGCGGATTTTCAAGCAATGGTAGTACTCGCCTTGATCAACAAGCTGTGAGGTAGATTCCTAGGGTGAAGCCTTCTTTCTCTCTTTTGCTTTCCTGTTTTCAGTCTTAACTATTACATTGTATTAGATATACCGTCTTAACCTTTTACAGTAGAGAGAGCTATGTCTTGTGCCCCCAGGACCTTTGTTCCACCGCTAATCTCTTTTTGAAGCCCAACGAGTAAGGTGATTGTTTTTTTCTAATGATTCTCTTGATAATGGTCCATCATTAGTCTTGCCATTAGAAAGGCAAGCCATGAAATTTGCATTTCTAAAAGTTGACGAAATATGGGTTGGGAAGCCATTGATGTTTGGTAGTGTCGTTTTCTGAGGTTGTCTGTGGCTATATTGTCATTCCCAGCTGCATTTCGGGGTGTTTTCTTCATGTCCAACAATTATGCATAAGATGAAAATATCCTGTGTTTTTGGATATCGTCATTTTTTTTTTGTTATATTTTCTGCTCTTTTATCTGAAGTGTCAGGAGTCACTTAGCAAAAGACTAGGTAATTCAACTATTGATCCTATTGTAAATATCTGATTTCTATTATATTTCCTGTTAGATGATGGAGAACACAATGGCATGTGATAGGTACACAGTCATGTGCACGTCTTCAAAAGCATTTGTGTTTCCAAAAGTAGACAAAATATGGGTTGGGAAGCCATTGATGTTTGGTAGTTTGGTTTCCTGAGGTTGTCTCTGGCTATATTGTCATTTCCAGCTGCATTTCGGGATTGTTTCTTCATGTCCAAAATCATTTATAAGATGAAAATATCCTATGTTTTTGGATACTGTCATATTCGTATTGTTATATTTTCTGCTCTTTTATCTGAAGTGTCACCAGTTACTTATCAAGCTAAAGACAAGGTAATTCAACTATTGATCCTATTGTAAATATCTGATTTCTATTATATTTCCTGTTAAATCATGGAGAACACAATGGCATGTGATGGGTGCACAGTCATGCACATCTCCAAAAGCATTCGAGTTTCCAAAAAGTAGACGAAATGTGGGTTCGGAAGCCATTGAATGGCTACATTGTCATTCCCAGTGCATTCCGGGATATTTTCTTCATATCCAAAATCATGCATAAGATGAAAATATCCTATGTTTTTGGATATCGTCATATTTTTTTTGTTATATTTTCTGCTCTTTTATCTGAAGTGTTACCAGTTACTTATCAAGCAAAAGACATGGTAATTCAACTATTGATCCATTGTAAATTTCTGATTTCTGTTATATTTCCTGTTAATTCATGGGGATCACAATGGCATGTGATAGGTACACATTCGTGTGAAGTCTCCAAAAGCATTTACGAGCATGTACCTTGATGAACCATAGAAAGTCTTAGGTTGGGTATGCCTGATCAATTGTGGTTTAAGACCAGGCTGGAACCTTGATTACTGAAAAGCTTGCATGATGGAACTCTACCTATAGAGGTCGTTGCCTAATATAATCCAAATGAGATGCATATGTTTCCAAGACGTTTTTAATTTTTAAATCATTTTTATTTTTTTTTTGCACGAATCCATGTTCAACACAGTGAAGTTACTAAAATCTCCTCGTTGATTTATCTTTTGCTTTTTGTTAGGTATTCTTAACATATTTAGTTTCTTTGTCTTTGCCATTTCTCGGGTCATGCAAGCCTCCTACCTTTTATGAAGCTGTCCTTTGGCAAGTACAATTATTGTTATTTCATCTCCTTTTCTACTTATTATCATGTTTCACTTGTGTTTATTTTTCCTTATAATTTTTCTTTTTTAAGTATATGTTTTATAATTATATCTTGTCTGTTTGTTTCTTTCCATTTAACCTTGTACTTATCTTGTTCAAGGTACACAACTATGTTTTGTGTGATTTAACCCAAAAAGAAAAAAGTTTTGTCAATTAAGGCTAGGTTATCACTTAAGCTGTGTGACAAAAGAACTAAAATGCTTTCAAGTTTTAGTTTGATAAAAGGCTAATATTCTCTCAAGTAAAACCAATTCTAAGTTCATTAACTTGTATTGATCTCTACAAACGTACCCAACAATCAGTAGGTCAACTATATTTAGTTTAGTTAAGTTCTATAATCTAATTACTTTGGTGAACTACTTCTTTATTAATTCTGAAAAACTAAGGGCAGCTTCCTCAGAAGGCCCCGCGAAGTTATTTTCTTTTTGAGGTCAATTTTTATAAAGGAAAAAGGAACTTTTGTAATTGATTTAACAATCATTTTGCCAAAAAGTGATCTTCATGGATTATTTTTGTATATTAGAAAAACTTTTGCTTTTTAACTATATTTAAAACGTAGACATCACATTAAATATCATCGGCTTTTTGGGTTTTTGAAAATTTATTACTATTTTTTTGACAAACTGCGAACATACATTATAATTTAATTCGCTCAAGTGGTAAGAGGAGATGAGATTATTGTCTCTTTCTCGAATTCATACGTAAATTCGAATCCAAATGATCACAAATCGTTCATATTGGATCATCAAACCATTCATGTGAGACACTCGGCCATATGTTTGTCGACGGTCATGAGGGGAACTTTTCAGTATTAAATGAGAAGATGAATACTAAGGAAATTTTTCGTATAGATCGCCTTTTTTTGCCATAATCTGACAAATGTTGTTAGAATCAAACTAAATGAATGGCATTGACACTTTTGTTGAAGCTTCGTTTAACACGAGAAGATGACGTTGAAAAGTTCAGACCAATTAGAATTGACGTGGCGGAAATCATTTCCATGCAATGGAAATTAAAGAATGCCATCTGCTGTTTTTTAAAGACTGTTTATCAATATGTTGAGTATTCTCTTACATTTAATTGACTTCTATATGTTTTCCATGCATTTTTGCTAAGAACTAAATCTTTTTTTTTTATTGATCCTGGTCTCTATTGCTTTGCGAGTTTGGCAGCAGCATGAAGGCATTGTTTGATCGATTCTGCATTTCTCTCTTCATTTGCTAAGGAGTTCTTTGATCCTCTGTTGATAAGTGGGAGATCTTGCAAAGTCGTGTATCTTGGAACCCTTCAGAATCAGAATGAACACAATCCACTTTCCTTTCGTGGCCACCTGGTACTCTTCTGTCTCTACTATAAAATATAATGGGTACGAGCATATTAGAAGTGCATAACATATATAATATATAGTAAATACTGTAAATTAGTAATATAACATACTATAGCATACATACAAAGGCAGAAAGTGAAATCAAAACTTGAAAAGAACATGACTGAACACATAATACAAGCAAGAAAGCTTAATATAGAACAACAATGAAACTCAATATTTGTTAGACAATAATTATAAAATCCTTAAAAAAAAAGGGGTACATCACAAACGAGAACTGAAAAAACGCTGTAAATATGAGAAAACAGGGTTGCAGCGACTGCAAACAATGATTCGTCAGTCATCACACACGATTTAACAAAAATCTGGACGACATTGAGAAAATGATCATAAAGCTTGATACTCGATGGAATTAAAAAACTCATTTGGAGAACGTCGGAGGACCGGAAAACAGCCCAGCCCTTCGTCTCAGTTCACTGTTGCCAGTTGCCCAAAGGCTGAAAACTGATCAAAAGAACGCCGGTTGCCTTGTTTTTGAGAAAAAGAAAAAATAACCCCCTTTTCATTAACCTTTAATGAAACACTTGAAAAAAAAAAAAACTTATATATACTCCAGCGGGTTGACTGCATCTACCTTGTGCTTGTGTCAAAGGGGTGTCTGGTGCGTGTTGAAAATGGATAAATAGAAATATTACATCGCCCTTTATTCTTTTTCTCTTATGTTTTGGACAGAGGGCCCTAAGTTTGTGCTCACTGTTAACGATTATTTGACTATAAATTCTTAAAACCCGCGCCTAAAATTTGGTTATGCCAAAAATTTGACGTCCGCGTATATGAGGAAGGTACTCTTTTAATGGTTAAGCCAAAAATTTGGGTGTACTGCTTGCGTATAAGTTTTTAGATGTTTTCTAAATCGTTCGTTTGTTGTGGTTCCACGTGGGCTTCTTACTAGACTCTTATAAGAAGTTCAAAATAGATCTTTTTAACTAAATGTTGGAAATCATTCATTGCATTTCCCTTGTTAGACGTTACACTAGCCGGCGGTTTGATTGTCACATCGATCTGGCTGTTTTATAGATCAGATAAAACCACTGATTTGGATCCTTAATTGATCCAAAACCAAGAATTTACAGACTATATAAGACTACTGGTCTAAGTTCAACAATTTTGCATACCAGATAAAATCACTTATCTTTACCCACAAGTAGATCCAAATCCGATTATTTGAAGATCAAATGAGACCACTGATCCAAGCTTGGTTTATGAGTCATTATTTAGTTATTATTTGAATCTAATGAGAAATTTAAGTTTAGTTTGAAAACCAGTGGCCCTTTTTGCAAAAAAAAAAAAAAATACAAAAAGTGAAGGGTGATCATTTTTCTTGCCTAACTAATAGGTTTGCAAGTTTTTTTTGTGCTAATAACCTGTTTTCGTATTTTAACTTTTATATGTTTTGGATTGCTTTAAATGGCCAAACATCTCGACTATTCCAATTAAAAGACAATAGTTTTGTATTTAATAACATCGATCTTGACTTGTTCGAGCCTCCGCCCAGATATCTAGGAAATCATCAGCGGTGTTTGGTAGTAGCCACGAGTCTTGCGGAACCTTGGAAATTCTCATGTTCATTGAAAAATAGTGGGTTGAATTCCCACAACATCCCGTCAATTGCGATGGCCAAAGAGCTAGAAGCTTTGTCACATATTATATTCGAATCATGCCGAGGACTAGATTACCTTTTCCCTCCAAATTCAAAATCGTAGATAGTGCTCGTTATATAAGTAGACCACAGATCATTTCTACATTTGATTCTCAAACTCTCGGTTTGATTTCACATTCGATCTTTTTCTTCTTGTATAAAATGACCGTCTCTCTCTCTTGTGTCTTTTTTTTCCTCTCTTTCTAGCATGTAACTTTTTATTTATTTCACTGTTTTTCATACTTTAAGATATCGTGTCACTTGTTTTTTGTTAATATATTTCCATTTTGTAGGCTTCCTCTCTCCCATGGCTTTTCTTAAAGACGATAAATTTGTCCCTGATTTTGATCTTAGCCATCCTTTGAGTATATATTATGCATGCCTCCATGTGTCTTCTTTTGTTAAAAAAAATGTAGCCATATAAATAAACGCAACACAGATGAAAGTGTAAGGTGAACCGATTAAGCTAACACCATTACTTTTATTTTCTAACATACAAATCCTATTTATATGTCTTAATTTGCACGTTCCCTTTGCAGGTGTTACGAATTTTATCATTTTTCGTTCATCGCATTGAATTTATTAAAGAAAACATCCATAGCGCGCACTCATGCATACACGACTAAAATAATGTGTAATGTTTAGAATATTTAAATAATGGAGAAGCTATCAAACTGAGAGAAATTTAATACCTTTAACTTATAAAACTTATGAAATATTGGTTTATACATTCAAATTTCATGATTCAGGCTTAAGGGCTTTCCAAATTTAACTTTGAAACACAATGCTCGAGGAGTCGGAGAGATTATCAAACATAATGTGCTATAGTGCTGACGCAATGGGAGTCCTGCCAAAATCTGGGACTTGTTTGGTGCACACATTACTTTTTAAAATGATCTCTCGCATTGACAAAAGAACAAAATTTGACGAAATAAGCGCGCTATGACAAAAGGCTTTCTAATAATTTCAAAGGTTTTGATGTGTAATAGATGGGAACACTATTGGTAGGTGGATAAGAGTTGATTTGGTAGCATTATTTGGCATCATTTGCTTTTTGGCAACAAGAATTGGTAGTTAAGGATTCTTGAGATTTTAGCATTGTCATGTTGCATCAGCTATGCCCTAAGCTCAAGCAGAAAGCGCTGTAACTCTCCTTTTCTTATTTGTTTTAAATATGCCCTTCTTTTTTAGGTTCACATTGATGATGCAACCTGAGCAATGGTAACCTCATAGTTATCGATATTGAGATCACATATTAGGAGTAAAATATGGGGTTGATGAGGTTCAACTGAAGAATCTTACCCTACCTTGAAGGAGATATTTAGATAACTGGGATGTCAATGGGTTAGGATTACCCAAGTACAAGCCTGGATCTGAATCCATTTAATTAGTTTTGATAAAAACTAAAAGAATAAGGTTTGACCAGTAATTGGACTAGTAGGCAGTTTTTTTCTATTGAAATTGCATTACTGTCCGACAAGGATCCGATCTGATTACATGCAAGCGATGAACCATGGTAACTGTTGCGTTACGATATTGTTCTTACGAGTGAATAGGAAGTTAACAACCCACAGCCTTTAGAAAAGGTCTCAATGCCCCTCCATTCTCCTTGCCCGCAGGGTCCTTAGTACTTAGGTGGGGCTTGGTATATACACTTATTATGCACTCGTCAACTATACTGTCATGATCCCACCGTTTACATAGCAACGCTTATGAAAATCAAACAGACCATGCACCTTATAGGTGACCACCCATCGGACTAGCTATGCTACGCCCATTGGAGCATCACGGTATTTTAGTGGACAGAGTCATGAAGCAGCCTCGCCTTTAGCTAATTAATTTAAGCCAATAACAAAGGTCTCAATACACTTATACAGTCGTCAACTATACTGTCATGATCTCACTGTTTACAGAGCAACGCCTATGAAAATCAAACAGACCATGCACCTTATAGGTGACCGCCCATCGGACTAGCTTGCTACGCACCTTATAGGTGACCGCCCATCGGACTAGCTTGCTACGCCCACTGGAGCATCACGGTATTTTAGTGGACAGAGTCATGAAGCAGCCTCGCCTTTAGCTAATTAATTTAAGCCGATAACACAATACGCTGGTGATTAGCAGTACAATTGATAAAAAAAATGATAATAATTTTTCTTGCAATTAGTAAAATATTTTGATAATATATTTCGCTGTTGGAAAACCCAAAAGAAAAGCAAGTTGTTCACTTTGATTTTCAGGTTTAGGGAATTCTACCTTAATGAAGTAAATTGTCTAAATATCGTCAAGAAGGTTGCAAATGGAAAAGTTATATTTAAAAAAGACTATGAACTGCATGAGATTTGGTGAAGAATTGCCTTCAAAAAAATTATGACGAAGACCGCTATAAATGAAAAAAATTGCCAGCAGCTGTCTCTTTCTACTACAATGCCTCTTAACAACCCGTTGTTCTCAAATATAATGCAACTGGACCAATATTTTAAAGCAAAATTTCCAGTTAGGTACCTCTGTTTTCTCAAATTTTTAGAAATGGTGCTATCGTTTTTTTTGGGGTTTCGTGATCTGAATCTCATTTTCGCCATGACGACTTAGAAGCGCTAAATAAGACTTACATTATCCTTGTTTTGTAACTCTGGTTAAAGTATTAGTTAAACTTAAGGGGTGGCAAACTGACAACAGTTTCTTTTCTTTTGGCGTGTAAAGATATCAAATATTTCTCAAGCACAAAGTTAAATATTATGAAATACATGTCTTCAAAGTTTTTGACATGAGATGACTTAGGTGGAGGGAGGCACTTGTTCCTGCAAATTTCAGCAATGGCGACCACTGCAGTGGGAAAATAAAAAATGTGAAGCTTATTTTTTAATTATTTCTAAAAGTTGCCTTTACGTGAATATTTTCTTTTTACGAGATATCCAATATGCTCTACCGTACAATGCCAAAAAAATCTTGACTAATAATTAACGCTAGTGAAACCCTCGTTTTGATGCACCACCACGCATTC
The DNA here is from genome assembly GCA_011799765.1 of Nymphaea thermarum. Lineage (NCBI taxonomy): Eukaryota > Viridiplantae > Streptophyta > Magnoliopsida > Nymphaeales > Nymphaeaceae > Nymphaea > Nymphaea thermarum. Next base: position 495,032 of record JAANDH010000030.1, read on the forward strand.
ATGTAATTCTCAGGAGTCCATTTCTTCAAATGGCCAATCTAGGACCCATATGAGATATCTTTTCAGAAAACCAACCATTCCTCTTCTTTTTTCGCATCTCGGCATTATATTGTTTTATCGTAGGTATGGAAAAGGTGGAATGCTCCATGAGGTTGAAACTACTTCTCTTTTTTGTCCTTTGTCTTCAAGTCCACAGCTGTTTCCAGACCTAGAAGGATATTTCATATTGGTGCACTTGTCAATTAAGATGTTGTGCATCCACAGTCAAACTAACAACTACACCTTCATCGCCGGCCAGCGTGACCAGCTACACCACACCCTTCATAGTATCACAAGTATGAAAATACTTGCACTTTTTTTTTTTTGTAAAATCTCAAAATTTGCTCTACTTTCTCTAACATGCGTGTCCTGAAAACCAGGGGCGGGCCGATAGTCCGACCTCTGGATTTGGGTAGGGCCAAACTGAATTCTAATACAAAAAATATATTATGTAATTAAAAAATAAGTATTTTTTTCAATATAAAAAAAATTCATTAGCTGGGATGGGGCCATGGCCTAAGCGCCCCCCCCCCCTCTTCTGAAAACTAAGGATCTTAATCTACTGATGCAATGTACAACATAAATCAGCTATAATAGACTGGATCCGTTTGTACTAACATCAAAGCGGGACACTCCAATCGGTATCAAAAGTCCAAAGGAATTCTAGATGGCATCAATGGTGCTACAAACAGGGGTGGAGCTAGGGGGCAACATTGGCTCTGGTCCTGCCTCAAATTTTTTTTAATTACATGTAAATTTTAAAAAATTTCACTTGTTCTATATAAAAATTTTGAAAAATGATATTTCAACTCCTTTAAACTTTAAAAATATTAATTCAGTTCCACCCTTAACTACTAACACAGTTACCCTTCAAATGATAAATGCATTGTAGTGGACCCGATTACTTGAAGAGAAGAAGAGAAGTTGACGGTCACCTCACCGACGGGGATGATGAAAGTTGAGTCTTCTCATTTACTGTTTTTTTTTTTATTAGACGGACAAAGAAAATCTATTGCTCAACTTCTTGCATCACAAGAAATACGATTCCTACAATGCGTAACTGCAAATCCGCAGCATTTAATAAAATAATAACTTCAAATATATATGAATAACGTAAAGTGAATCAACTTTGCTTCGTTCGGAAGATAAATGATCACTCAATAAATTAAGAGGTCACGCTCCTTACGCGGGGTGAATATCGGACGGTGTACCCGACCGTTACCTGGTAGTCGTCTCTACCTTTGATTGAGGGAGGACAAAAGTTATAATGCAAATTTATAAAATTGGATCTTTTTTATTTTGATTGCTTCTAATTCTTTTAAATTTAATATTGGATTCAGTTAGAATATCCAGAACCAGCGGGCGCAAAAGTTACCACGTGCTTTTAGAAATTTTGTTCTTTTTAGTTCTTTTGACAATTGGAAGTCATATACACGGTTTCATTAATTGCCTAAAATATTAAGGCAGATTAAGGAAATTGGGGCAAATAAGTAAAACAATATTTATGTCTCATAGCCGCATAACCCCTTTTGTTGCATTTAATTTCATTAAATTCAATGGCTTAAGGGAGAAAGTGTAGCTGGTCATGATGGGACATGTTAGACATCATGTACTTTGTAAGAATAAAAAATGGTACCGAGCATGGATCTACTCTAGATGTCGATATTAAATCCGATTTTGTATGTATATATTTATATCTAATTGGATTTAACTATACTTTTTGAATTATCCAAATTCTAAAATTTGAACTACCCAATATATATATATATATATATATATATATATATATATATATATATATAGAGAGAGAGAGAGAGAGAGAGAGAGAGAGAGAGAGAGAGAGAGAGAGAGAGATTTTTTTTGGTGAGAGCGGTATGTTAGAGGTGAAAAGAAGGAAAACACACGACTCCATTGTTAAGAAGATTAATGTCAATGGAAATTTAACGAGAGACCTGCTAATTTGCATACCCACAAGTTAGAGGATTTTATATTGATATTATTGAATGCTTTAGCATGCTGATAAACATTTTACATATTTTGTACTCCAACATATTTCAAGTTTCCCGAGACATAAGTTAAATCAAGTTAAGCTGAGGATCTGGCACCGTCTTTCAGACTTTTTATAAATTTGGTAAAATTTTAAAAGTCCGTCTGTTTAGTCCTCCATTCTTAAGTTTTAATCAAAATTGATAAGTTTATAAAAAAGAGAATTATGATTACTTTATTTAAAAAAATTATCATTTTAATTTATTATTTTATAAAAGAAGAGGAGTTTTCTTGGTGAAGCCAAACTAACATCTTCCATGTCACAATTTATCTTATCCAAGTGTTGACTTTGATGACAAAGCAGTAGCTCAATTACTATCTCCAATACTAACAAAGGACACCTGAATTAATCTTGGTTTAAATATATCGCCGCCCATTAGATATTATATGCGAGGTTTTAGATGCATACTCAAGATCTCAAATCCTCATTTTATATGGTATTGAAATATATGATCAGACATAAATGATTGAAAGTAAAAAAAAAGAAAAGAAAAAAGAGCGCTGATTTTATCAATAAAACGGGCTTCCCTTAGATTGGGGAATTAGATCAAGTCATTCTTTTGGGAGGAGATGGATCAATAATTGGATGCCGGTGAGGAATCGTGTAGGCAAGAGCCAATAGGGAGTAGACCTGCCTAATTTCGGCTTGCCACCAAATAAAAAAGAAAAATACCACATTGCTGCTCGTCCGATCTTTTTAATTCCAAATAAATCGAACGTCGACATCCACAATTCATTTTTTTAATTATTAAAATTTTATTTTTACAACGCAATAACGCCAATGAAATACGTTTATTTTCTTTCTTTGGCTTTTTATATATTTATGTAATTTCGCATCCCTGACATTTTCTCATCACTTTCTCTAAAGAAAGCCAACGGAATTATGCAACGAAAATATTGTCCCCGCGTCGCCTGCATTTATTTAATAAAAAACATGAAATTGTTTTTGTAGAATTGGCACAAAAGGTAGGCAGTCAATTTTCATTTTAAATCTACAACATGTCAACAACTCTTTGTAATGTAAAAAGATCATGAGGCTTGAATGAAAGTTTCGGCATTTAATTGAACTATAAATTTTTTTGCTCACTCAATTTTTTTAAATCAATATATATATATATATATATCTAACAGAAACAAATAAAGCTAGTTTATCGGAGTACATGTTTCCAATATTTTTTTTCTTTTCAGGAGTTACCAACTTTAAAGTGTGGAAGGTGATCGGAAAATTAGAAACAATAAACGAGAGAAAAAAAAATCCTAATGTAGAGAGAGAAAGTCAATGCCCTTAACAGCCCGGCCATTTTTTTTTTTTCTTGCACTTTCCTGATCGTTTTCATTTACGCGGATATGCATCACACCCACTCCGAAGAACCAATAAATGATAAAGTTCAATAACGAAATAGGGATAAACGACACAAACAAGAACAGGGGGAAAAGTGACGAATCAAACACGAGAACAAGGTAGAAAAACAAAACAAAAAACAAGAAGGCAGAAAGGAAGACCGACCGAACGAAAGAGCAAACAGGGAAGAGCGAGAGAGAAAGAGACGCGGGACGGTATAAGGAAAAAGGATCTCTCCTTCTTTAACTTGCCCTAAGCATCTGCCTCTCTCTCTCTCTCTCTCCGTCTTCCAAGAATGATGGCTTCACCTTGCATATGGTTCTGCAACGCTAAGCCGTTACCCCCATTTCCTACTTCTCGATAACGCTCCCCAACTTCTCCTTCTTCCTCCTCTCGTGGGTGGCTTCTAATCTTCCTAACTAGCGGCAGGGCTAGGGTTTTCTGTAGTTTTTTTGCCTTGCATTTCCTTATTTGGTGGTGGTGGTGGGTGGTGATGGAGGCGTCAGGGGGGAACACCCCCGACAGCTTTCGGAGCTCCGGGGGGCTAGTTTCGAGGCGATATGGCGTCAACTTTTCCACGGCGAATTTGATTCAGGCACCCCTGTCGGCGCTGCTAGAATATTCAGGCATATTCCGAGGCCGATCGGGCCACCAGGAGGCCGAGCCCCTCGTCGTCAGTGGAGGCAGTGTGTTGGGGTTCCGGGAACAGACGGATGAGTCTGAGAACGGTGGCGGTGGCGCGGAGGTCTCGATCAGGATAATTGGGGCGGGGGAGCAGGAGCACGTCAGGGTTTCTGCTACCGTGGAGCCGGCTGGTGTGGGGGTTGAGGCTGGGGAGCCGGGGAGGGCATCAGCCGACGGACACGCTGGTGTGCAGGGCGAGGTGGTCTCCTCCTCGTCGCAGGTGGCAGTGGCGGGAGGATCGACGGGTGGGGGAGTGGAGGGCGACAGTGCGAATGATCCGCCAACGGGGACGTCAAACGGGCGGGACTCACCGTATCAGAGGTACGATATCCAGCAGCTAGCTCGGTGGTTAGAGCAGATTCTTCCCTTCACCCTTCTTCTGTTGGTAGTCTTCATTCGGCAGCATTTGCAAGGTGACAATCTTATCCTTTTCTTGCGCTTATTTTCCCTTCTCTCGTACCCGATTTGTTTTTCCTGTCTATCGCCGATTTGTTTACATCTCAAAGAAGATCATCTTGGTTTGTTATGAACGAAATGGAGATGATACCAGAACAAGTCTTTATAGAACGGTTGGTCTGATTTAATGACGTCCTAGTATTGTTTGAATATTTCTATTTCAAAGAAATTCTACCCCGCGCCACTTCTGATATATGTAGTTAAACTATCATCATCTTGTGGCGATACATATGTAACCTGAGATAATGTACTTCTGGGATAGGTCTAAGTCTAGCTGGCTTCGTGTGTCGTTTTAGCCATCTTGTTTTGAACCATTTCCAATTTGGAGCCTAGTATACATGAATTTGTTTGAGGGCTTTTAGCAGTATCTTCTTGTGGAACCATTTCTTGGAGCCTGTTTGGATTTTATTTATCAATGGGACCCTCTTTTCATGAAATTTCTCAGAATTAGTGTTTGAGTTGTTTCGATTCTGCATTATCCTGGGAAATGTGCAAAAGGTTTCTTTTGAGTAATAGCACAACTCGTTTTTTGTCAGTGGTAAGGAATATGCTCTTGACAGACTCTTGTTTGTTACTGAAAATGATCTTTGCCATCAAAACCACGGACATTCTGAATGTGTTAATATGTGGATGAACCGTGACAAAGGGGCATACTTTCCTGCTTCTCAACGTAAATATGACTTTTCCTCTCTCAACATATATATGACTGTACTCTATATTGGCAGTATGCAGTGTTGAACCAGATTTGTTTGGTCACCTTAAATCTGTATTTGTGGTTCTTAATAGGTTTGCCAAAGATATATTTGCTTTTAGTAAGCTTTAGTTCCCATTACATAATCTTTTTATTTCTATGTTTATGCATGTGTATGTGCATGAAGCTGTTATGTTTCTCCTTCTCCGGAAGGACTTGCAGGTTTCTTTGTCACATTTTGGATTGCTGCAGTTATGATAAAGTCAAATGATGTCCTACGCAAGCAGACAGCATTAAAGGTACTTTCCTTGCTCGCTTGGCTTTGATGGTAGATATCAATATGAGTTGATTGTAAATACCTATTGCTCAGAGTGGTTATTGTTTTATGGTTCGTACATAGTTTTCATTATTAAGCTGGCATTGGAAAGTTATGTAGTAATAAAGAGAAAAGAGTATGGAAAACGCTATTGATTTTCTAGCTGACATGTTAATGGAGGAAAAGTTTATTGTCTAACTACAGCTTTGTCGTCTTATCTTATAGATCATCTCAGAGAAATAGAGCAATTTATTGGTTTTAATTTCTGAAGCATTTCATTTCTTGATCTCCTTTCCTTTCATTTGCTTACAATGTCTGCTACTTTGCTTTAGTAAAAAAATTTTGCAGTAAGTTACTTCTACTGTCAATTAAGTTTATTTGAATGACATGCTATCTTTCAAGATGGTTGATAAGAGTAAGTTCTGTGTAGAACTGTGACCTGAAAGCTGTAAAATAATTGAAAAATGATGATATGGCCTTCCCTTTCCTTTTTGGAAGTTTCATCCCAAGGTGTAAATAACTGGAAATACTGTTAATTGTATTTTCATGCTTTGCTTCTCTAATTTGAATCTCAGTAATTCCTGTATTTTTTCTGCTCTGGGAAAGTAAAGACACACAAAATTTTCAATATTTAGAAATGGCATTTCATGCACACTTAACAGGGATGTGCAGTCTACTTGATTTTGCAATATAATGGTGGCCTGTTGTTCATGTTATGAATTGTTGACATGGATAAGATTTTAGAGGTTGACAATTATGTTGCTTGCTTTGTTTATATTAACAGTAGTTACTCTAGATCAAAGACTCCTTTTAATATTTTTTTTTAGTGCTACTAAACTCTTATGCTTTTCGTTGGTCATAAACTCTTAATTTATTTTTAGAGAGGCATTCAGTCATCACCTTGAAGTTGTTTCATCTAATGTTAAGTTCCTTTTTTTTTTTTCAGGGTGAGAGGAAAGTTTCTGTTATTGTTGGTATCACCCTGGTACTTCTTCTTCATGTATCTGGGTTTTACTGGTGGTATAAAAATGATGACCTCCTGTACCCACTTGTCATGCTTCCTCCAAAATCAATACCACCATTTTGGCATGCAATATTTATCATCGTGGTGAATGGTACGCATCAAATCTTAACTGTTCGTAGATTATGTTCCATCCTTTTTTAGCATGTGCCTGATAAACAAACCATATGTTGCAAATTATTCATGCATAAAAATAACAGTTTTAAAGGTATTGTTGAGACTTTGTGTGTGTTTGTCTACATGTTTAGGTTTTTACCTTTTAGTTTTTACAAGGTTTCAAAATCAAGCGCTCAGATTGAGCATGTGCTTGATAAACAAGCAATATGCTGCAAATTATTCATGCATAAAACTAACAGTTTTAAATGTATTGTTGAGACTCTTTGTGTGTGTGTGTCTACATGTTTAGGCTTTTACAAGGTTTCAAAATCATGGGCTCAAATTTCCATATTTATTCATGCCTCCATAACCCATTGTTGTTACCATGAAATGGCTATGCCTTAGGTGTCTATTCTTAGCTAATGGACAATGATGGGCACATTTAGTGGTCTAAACTCTGCACTATCTTGATTTCAAAAATAGCTGGAATGACCTATTAGTTTAGTTCTCATAGTTGATTTACTCATGCATAAGGTATACAGATACATCCTTATTTAAACTCTGCACTATCTTGATTTCAAAAATAGCTGGAATGACCTATTAGTTTAGTTCTCATAGTTGATTTACTCATGCATAAGGTATACAGATACATCCTTATTTTGTAACTGAGGCTAATTTTCTACCTCTATTTGGTTCTACCAAAAAACAATTTGAAACTGTCAATAAATGCATAATTATGGCTGACATGTTAAGGAACAGAGATAATTAAGCTGACATTATCAGTAGCTGGAGAAAGAAGAATTTGATCTATGGCAATTTTGACATGCATGCAAGGTGTGCACCATATACTTACACTCAGTTTAACCCTGCCAGGACCTTGGGATGCTTGGGTAATTGGGATGGAGTTCCACCTTTGGTTGCCTCCATTGGAAAATGATGTTAATATGTGAACAGAGTTGGCGTTAGTAGGGAATAAGCGGTTTTCAGTTTTCATTATCTCCTTTCTAGATATAAGCTGGAATCATGAGAAAGAATCTCAATATATGATTTTGTTGGTTTGTCTATGAAATTATTATTAAATATTTTATGCCTGGTTCTCTATCTTGATATTTTGCACGGTGTTGGTAATATATTGTTGTATTTATTTATATGTAGTTTATTTTTTTGTTCTACTTGATGAATTTTTCATGGCATACCGGGCCACTATATTAAGCAGCACTTTTTTCTTTTGACAGATACTATGGTTCGGCAGGCAGCAATGGTACTCAAATGTATGATTCTGATTTACTATAAGAACAGCAGAGGACGCAATTATCGGAGACAGGTATATCACTATATCTATTATGGATCCAAGATTCACTAGCAAGAGCACATATCAGGTCATATGTAGTAATACTGAAAACTTAATAGAAAAATCAGTCGGTAGGTAAAAGTGGGACAAGGGACAAATCAATATGTTTTTGTCTATTTTTAACAATTCAAAATGTAAAAACTTAATTGATGGTCTTTTCCTAATGGAAAACATTGGTCCTAAATGTGACACTTTGTTTCTGGTGATGTAATGCTTCTACTGCAATCTTGAGGTTAATATTTTAGAGGATAAGTTTAAATATATTTTCTTCACTAAGTTCCTTTTAGTTTTTCTTTAATATTTGAACTCTCTAAGCATCCAAGTTCTTTCAGCAATGGTATCTCAAAAATTTGAGTTAATAAATTTTTTTATTTAGGATGGAACTTATTTTCAATTTCAGTTTCTTGAATCAGACTTCACACTTAAACTATGGGAATAAAAAGCTGTGAAAAGCATAACCCAGAAATGATAAGAATTTGGTTTTTCTCCGATGTTCCTCACCTTTTTAATGAGAATTTCTTTGAGAAAGCTGGTCAACAATTGGTAATTGATTGGACCGTTAAAATTCAGTCATTACAGTAATTTTTGGATATGTATATGAGTGTGTGCAGATCAATTTGTTTCTATATGAAGGGAACTATTATGGTTTTGAAACTGATTTGCTATGGTGATACATGCTCTTGTTAGTATGGTCCTAGCTGTCCAACTGTTAGGTCTACATGTAGGGTTTAATATCGTTTACTTTACTACATCAGGAGGTTTAATTAAAAGTACATTGATCAATATCTCCAAGATTTTGAAATCATTCCAATATTTGCAGCTTTTTAGTCTCAGCTGATCATTTTGGAAAAGTATTATTAAAAGTTCAGAAGATGCATCCAGTAATCTTACAATATTCTGTGACTATAATATCCGTTTGTTTGTAATTTTCTTGAAAAGTTCCTCTCTATATAGTTCAATTTTGTCCTCTCTTTTTCTTGATATTTGAGTGTGTTTAATGTTCTTTCCTGATACAGCTTGCTTTTCCTTTTTTTTCTGTTAAAGTAAAAAAAAGAAAGGGGGAGGGTTCCATTTTTTTTTCTTTTGGGGGGGGAGGGGGGGAGGAGAGAGAGCGGGAGGGAGAGTTTAGAGAGAGAAGTATGGAAGGGTTTACAGAGACAGTGAGACACAAAGAGAGAGGGGAGGAAGGGTTTAGAGGGAGAGAGAGTGAGGGTTTAGACTTTAGAGGGGAGCATACCTGTTCCCATGGCAGAGAGAGAGAGACCATCAGGGGACAGCGTCGTCCCTTTGGCTCCTTCTTCCCATCTTTTAACTTTTTTAAACTTCTGGTCAAGTCCATTAAATTTATTTATTTACTAACACAGACTTAAATATTTAAAAAATTACAAATTAATGCAACAACTTGTAAGTTTCTTAAAGCTTTGCTTATATATATATATATATATATATATATATATATATATATATATATATATATATATATATATATATATATATATATATATATGTACATACACATACACACACACACACTCGTACATATCTATATACTTTCCTGTACCTCCGTGCCCATATTTTTTAAAGTCACCTTGTTCGTACACACATCACCATGTATGTAATACATACATATCAAAATTATATATATATATATATATATATATATATATATATATATATATCATATATGTACTCTCCTATACCCCCGTGCCCATATTTTCTAAAATCACCGTCTTCGTACACACATCACCTTACCTGTACGGCTGTACCTGAACGGTTGAATCCCTTACTAGTGTGCCCATGTAACTTAGGCTAATAGATTATAGATTTATTATTTCATAGTTTCTTTATTTTGTTGTCCAGTATTAACCGCTTAGACATCTTGTTAAGTGACTTATCTTTCTCCATTTTTTTACATTTTCAGGGTCAAATGCTCACCTTAGTTGAGTATCTTTTGTTGTTGTACCGTGCATTGTTGCCTACTCCTGTTTGGTATAGATTCTTCTTGAACAAAGATTATGGGAGTCTTTTTTCATCCCTTACAACGGGGCTATACCTGACTTTTAAGCTAACATCAATTGTAGAAAAGGTAGAAGCTTCCCTTGACTACTGTTCAATTTTCTGTTACTTTGCATCCTTTGGTCTAGTTATCCTTCCCTCCTTTGCTAACAGCTTGAGAAAATATCACAACCTTGTAAGACATGACTGATGAACTATTGGGTTCTTTCTTGTGTTGATGTTTCCCTCACTAGGTCCAATCCTTTTTTGCTGCTTTGAAGGCGCTGTCTCGTAAAGAGGTGCATTATGGGTCTTACGCTACCCCAGAGCAGGTTTGGATTTTTTTTTTTTGTTTGGGTTACAGAATCTTACTGTTGCTTCTATCTGGATTGCAAATTGATGCTTGAATGACTGCTAGTGACACATGGAAGGAGTTGTAGAGGTTGTGCTGGCTGTTTGATTAACTGTTCCTGTCTACTTTTCCTTTTTTGGAAGCTGATCCAGGACAATAGCTTTCTCAGATAAGGAAAGCATAAAATTAATGTCTTCTTACGAGAAAAAAAGGAGAAAAAGAGAAGTAGATGAGAACTCATCTTCATAGAACTGTATTGCATATGTCACTTGTCACATCACAGTGAGCCATTCAAGGATGTATCCTCCTTGTCCTATGACCAATAAACCACTCACCCTGTGTTTTGCATGCTTTTCCATTTCTATGTGATTCCTTGTCGCATGTGTCACTGTTAAGCAGGAAATTCTATAATGTTCTATTGGGCGCTTGTCATGGTTGGGTTTCTGTTCAATTTAAACTGGCCTCAGGTCTTCTTACACTGTTAGATGGTATAAGCAACAGTGAGAAATCATGATGATTAATTTCAATGTATCTGCCTTTTTTCAGGAAGGACAATTCTCATATTTATATTAGTGGAATCATTCTATGATTGAAATGAAGATTTTAGTTATTAGAATCTCTGGTCACTGCTGCACACCTTTCAAAAGCTTACATTCCATGAGAATGAATTCAACTGCATGAATATTCTTCAGCAGGTTGCTGGATTTTTAACATTCTGCATGGCGACAAGATTTTCCAAAATTATGGTTTGTGGTGAGCTTTAAAATGGGGGAGGATATATATATCCACAGGGGATTTGTTCTACTTGTATTATCTGGTTGTTTGTTTGTGTTGTTTCACTTGCATCCTGATGAGCAGCGTTGACACCTTGATTCATCTCCTGATATATGCCAATCTGAAGGTCAAATTACTACTATTGTTGGTAGAATAGCTTGGCAAGGATGCCAAACTCAAGCGATCGTACAATGCATGATATTTTCCAGATCATTCTGCTTTGTGAATCTATTTTTGAAAAGTTTTAATCAACAACATTCTTGCTTATAAGAATAAGTACAGGTCAATGCAGCTGGTGATCTCTGTGCTATCTGTCAAGAGAAGATGCACGCTCCTATCCTACTACGTTGTAAGCACATCTTCTGTGAAGACTGCGTATCAGAATGGTGAGTTGAATCTTTCGGTTTCATGTTATGCACATGCCTCATTGAACTTGCCCGGAAAGGCAACAATTTCAAATAAGAATTGACATCTTTTCTCCATGAGGTGCTTGTCTGAATGAATAGCAAGCAGGGAAATGAAGGCACCTCTTCACACACCCATTGCTGGCCCTGTTCTAAGGGAATGCTTTAGTGTGCCAGCCCATTTCTCCTGCTTGAACTCCATCATTGTCTACGTGGTTGTAGCTTTAGCCCTTCCTGTAAAACTATCTACAGTTTCTCTTAGGGGTTGTTTGGCAGCACTGAACACCCTGTGAGTATTCCATGAATCTGTCCTCAAGATTGAGGCAACTTCATGGAACACTAGTTCCGCCTCGATTGATCAAAGTCTGGATGTTTCTGGAAGTCTATAATATATTCTCTGGGCATGTCTCTGCAGCTTTTTGTTACTTTTGTTGATACTGACTTATGAAGGAAGAGCTTATCTCAAGTATTTGCATGGGACCATGTCATTTTTGTTGGTGTGCTATTGACCACGATGCAAACGTGTCTTCAGGTTCGAGAGGGAAAGAACGTGTCCTCTATGCAGAGCACTTGTCAAACCAGCAGATCTCAGATCATTTGGAGATGGCTCCACGAGCTTGTTCTTTCAGCTTTTCTGACGATCTTTCTATGGCATGCAGAGGAGGTGTTTTTTCCCCTTCATTTAGCTGCCCGAAAATGGCGATTTTCTATGGTAAGAGTTGTATCTGATCCAAAAATGCAACATTATCTGTTGTAAAGCGCCCCGGGTATTTGTTACCAGAAATGGTGCAATGATCTGTTGCGAATTCGCCTCTCTTATGAGGTGCTTGGGTAAATAATAATAATAATCATATTACATTTGTTGTATTTTAACATCGAACTGGTTGAGTGTGTGTGTGTGTGTGCATGCGCGTGCGTTTGTGTGCATGTGCGGTTTTGTCGGTATCTTCCGCAGACATGGGCGTCTCCCTTTGCTCAGTGTCGATTTTCTGAACGAGTTTCTTGGTAATCTTTTTGGTGGGATAGGTATCAAAGCGGTATGAACAAAATCGTCGACTTGATTTATTTTAAAAAAACAAGTAAAAAAAAAAAAGAGGACAAGGATCTCAATCAGGAGGCTCCTTCAGAGATGCCCGACGTTCACTTCATGTAGGCTAATACACGGTAATGCCGATCATGTGAATGAATTTTCAATCCCCGCCTTCTTTTATACTAGGTTTAAGTAAGGTGATCTTGTGTCTTATGTCCTTTCACCCTTGACATTGAAAGGACACGGTCACTTTCTGAGGCCCTGTCACCGTCGCAGATGAAGGGGCATATACGGTGAAAGGGCACAGCAAATAATCTTTTCAGTTTGAGTGGGAAATTTTTTCCCTTGTGGTTGCACATTCCATGGTTTTTGGTTCTCATCGGGAGCTCTTTCCCGCTAGCCGTCTCTGGTTCTATATCAATGCAATCTGTATTTCTTTGTCTACAACAGACGTGCACAGGCGCATGTGTTAATGCGCGCACCCACACATGCATACACGACTGCGACCATCCACACACAAAATCATGCTTAAAAATCTTGCCAATGATAACATTGCATTTCTCCAACAAATTCATTTTGATATATATATATGTGTGTGTGTGTGTGTGTGTAGTTGTGTAAAAGACCAAAATTCTTCCCGGCACAAGTGCATCCATCTTTCACTCATTTATTCGTAAATATGCATGTCTGCGACTCTGCAGCTCACAGTTCTCTTGTCAAGTAAAGAATTGTCTTTGGAACTCAAATCCCAAAAATAAAGAGCAAACAAGCTTGTATTTTTTTCTATAAACCATAAACGAAGCCGATTTATTAATAAAAAAGGTAAAAGCCACAGATTCTCTATCATAATTTAACAATTGGAACGAATATTGCCACTTTGGCACGACCAATTCTTTACGGGAAAAGGAAACGGAAAAAAACAAAAAACCGGGAGCAGATTGCCTTGCACGACAGAGATAATGTACATTAGGGATGTAAGGCAGACTTTCTGGGCCGTTGGCACAAAGCATCAGTCACGCAGGAGCCGGGGGAGATGAAGAAAAGTCTAGCGATGGAGGGGCAGAATGAGCAGGCGGTGATGGAGTTCGAGGTGACGATGGTGCACAGGGTGAAGAAGCAGCAGGAGAAGCTGAAGCAGTACGAGGAGGAGGGGCTGATGGGGAGGCAGAAGATGGTTGACGTGCTGGAGACAAGGCCGTCTCCAGTTCAGACTCAAAGCTGATTGGAGACACATCCGTCTCTTCTTCTATTTCTTCTTCCAGGTCGACTACATCTTGCAGTTGATGGTACTCCACGATCTCGCGCAGGAACCGATTCTCGCGTGCATGAATGGAGTTCTCATTAGCCAGTCTTGCCTTCTCAGCCAAAAGCGTCTCAAGTTGATAGCGGATCTGCAGAATAGGACCATGATCACTGCTAGATCAGCCAGTGTATCACTGAGAGGACCTTAGACAGGAAGAATAACCATATGGTAAAATGAGTTTAAGGAAACATGGATGTTGAATACAGTGCAACTTGATCTACTCCCGAAGAATAGAATGCATGGGTCAATGAAAACAAGTTAAACGCACCAAAAGAACAATTAGTTAGCGTACAACATAATTTATATTTCAACTGCACAACTGAGCTCTTCTGCAGTATGGTGTTCTCCATTGTGTTTTAGTAATTATCCATTGTGTTTTAGTAATTACTTAGCATTGACTTGCTCGATCAAATTTATGCAAGAAAATTTCAGACTGTGTTTTATTCGTTATATTTGTCCACTAGACTGCTGACACAAAGCAAAAAGGAACACAAGTTCTTAAGTTTGTCTGAAGTCAGAAGGTGGTTCCAAGCAGGGGAAATCATTATAGGTTGTAACAAGGAGTTGAAAAATAGCTGAAGGTAAGTAGGTCCGATATGGACGTCAGGTGGTCCGTGCAGGCGGCAGCTTGTACTTACTAACAGTTCTGGCTTTCTAATACGAAATCCAACCGTGATCGTCTGTAATGCTTACAACCCGCCATGTTTAGAAGAAAATGAACGCACTTAAGAAACACTTACAAGATCATCATCTTCTGGGCTTTCTCCTTTTTCAGTAGCCTCCCGCAAAACCCTGTTTTCCTCCTCCAGTTGGACGCAGCGCTCCTTTGCAAATGCCAAATCTGCTTTAGCAGATTTTAGCTCGCGAAGTAGCAACTTGGCTTTGGCAGCCATGGCCGATGCAACCTACGATAGTACAAAGAAACCGCCATATTTCAAAGTCAACCAAACAACAACCTCATCACAACATCAGAAAGCAAGCAGCACCAAACAATGGCTGATACGGAGAACTTAAGGAAAAAGAGCTTCTATTGAAAATACTATACAAACACGAAAAACAGGGAACACTTCACACAATCAGTGACCACACACATTTGCCAGCTTACGTCGCGGGATGCCTTCAATTGGGTTTCAAAGTCCCCTTGTGTAGAAGTCACGTTGATGGCAGGCAGGCGAAGACCTTTTACATCTGGGTCAGTTGAATGCTGTCTCTGAGCGTCATAAGCATTTCCTTTTCTCCTGATATGAAGCTTGCGTGTGTCGGAGATAATATCTGCAGCTTTAGCTTCCATGACAGTAAAACCTTCCTGAGAAAAATACAAGCATCTTTGAAGTTAACGCAAGGTGACTTCATAGGCCTTCTTAAACCGGGAACAACTAACGGATCTTTGTCTTTCTCACCCGTCAATAATTAGTTCAGAAGTTAGACACTAAAAAAATGAGTTTACTTATGGTAAAATTCATAGGAACTTTTAGAAATGACAAGAATAATGTGTAGCAGCAACTTCTCAATCTGATCACATGGTTAGCATATTAATAAATTACGATTTGGAAATGAACAAGTATTTTGCTTACCCCTAAGGCATTTCCAATCGTCCCACCAATATAATTGAGGGAGGTGGTGACGGCATTTAAACCTTTCTGGACTGTAGGATTCTCCATTTTTGGAGGGATCTCAGTAGATTGATGTGACTGATGAAACTGCAATTAAGAGATGCGTCATTTAGGAACAAAATTGTACGGCCAGTATATCATCGTATCATCAAACAAACATCTGTCAAAACCAGCATTAAAATACGGAGGAGAAGAAACAGATAAATGGATTTCATACAGACAATATGACAAGCGTTATTATTCTGAAGCTCCTCACCTGAATGCCTGTGGAAGCTTCAGAGGTCTGAGGGCCGCCTCTGACGAGTGCTTCAATCTTCTGGGTACCATTTTCTTCATCAAAGATGGTTTTTGCTTTCATAGCAAGAACACCCCAGAATCCAGATGATTTGGATTCCCTGAAGTCTCTTAATGATGTATATTCATATGCTGCAGATGCCTAAACTCAAAAGCATCAATGCTCTTAGTATGCAATCCAATGCAGGAGCCTGGAAAAAACAGCTCTGAAAAGGAAAAGACCAAATTGCATTTGTTGACCACAAGAGTTACAGCACCTATGGCTAAGGTAAGAAAATATTACGGAAAGGAAAAAAGTTGGAAGATGAAATTGTCTCCAAAAGTGCTGATAGATCATTTACAAAATCCGAAGTAAACGCAGAACATGCCATTGAAACGTTGAAAAAGTTATCCAATTTTGCGTCTCAATTGCATTTACGCACCGAGTCACCGGAAAAGCTAAGTCGGGCCAGATTTTGTCGACCAGGGTCACATACGCAATTGCACAAACCGACCGTTAAGCCTCGTCATGTTAAATTAAAAAGATCAAAGGACAACGGTTGAGGCATTGTCTTCTGCTTCCCGAGCCCATCATCATTGTCGAAGCGACTCCTATTGTCTCATTCATTAAAGAGGAGTAGCCAAATCGACATCGTCATCACTTCCCACTTCAGACCCTAATGGACTTTCCCGGTGTTGAAGCCAGGCACACGAACACGCAAAGAATGATGTTTTCTCGTACATACTAGATACTAAAGCTCCTTAGCAGCAAACTGATTTCTACATCCAAAAGAATTTTCAGACTCATACCATCTCAATAGAAGAAGAATGAATTTCGAGAAAACCAGCCTATATTCTTCTCTGTACTTGGGTCGTCACAACAATGTCGCACGTGCACCCAGTACTTGGTACAGCTATGGTTGCAGCGCAAACTCCCAAAGCCCAATTGATAACAGTGTGGATTGTAGTCAATCTGCACCCTCCGAAATTCGTCCACATCTAGCCTCTAGGTGAGCGTCGGTCTTAACTCCAATCGAGCGAGTGTTGTCAAATAATGACGCAGATCATAAGCTTAAAAGCCTTTAATATATTCCCATAATCAATTTAACTGACATGCATGTTTTCATAATTTTATTTCACTTGCGATATTAAAAAACTTTAGTGCAATTCTTTCTTTGACTTTTGTTTAGACGATTTCATATTTTAGATTGCTTAAATTTGAATTATTTTGACTATAGCATGATCCTATTGATCCAATTTGAATATAATAATGTTTGCATTTACTGACGGGTCAGAACCAAATTCTTAACTATGTTTGCACCATATTTTGCAACAAAAATTCTTCTTATTGTATGTGATTATAAATTAATGATGGATACACAATGCACCCACACATGTAGACATTTAAGTTACCAAGAGATGAAAAACTAGATCCTGACCTGGAAAATATGACGCTCAAGGATACGTTTGAATGGGTAGATAAAGCATCGTGAGACCATCATCTCATACATCTAGTCATTAGACAAATCATCAGTCCCAAAATATTTCACATCTATGGGTGTGATGGCTTGTACCACATTTTCCAATGAAAAAAGGGATGAAAGTATGATGGGACTGAATGAGGTGAGACATTTTCCCCTATGTTCGATGAAAATTAAACAGGATGTCAGATAGGATTTATTACAAGACATTCATCAAGCTCACAGAACACTATCCTAATTACTGCATTTATCTCTTTCTCATTTAGTGTTCAACAGCAAACATGGTGTATGCATCGGTTATGAAAAGACATAGTCCTAAAAGTCAAAGTTACCAACCTAATAGAAGTTAGAATATATAACCATATGGGAAACACATTATGCTAATTCCTTCCCGAGATTGGTTTTATTACCACACCTTTTATGTTTAAGGTTTTTTTTTTTTTTTAAATAAGTATCACGCAGATGTGGTTTGCATCTTTAAAATAATAAAATGGAAATTAAATTATGTCTGGACATGAAAGAGCACTTTCAGATACCAAACTTCAGACAATTGACCTAAAATCTTATAAAATTTTATTTAGGCATCAATAAAATATTATTTTTTGTATATTCATAATGTCTTACATGAAAAGATAATATCCAAAGATCAGGTACGTTCATAAGATGCTTAAAAGAAGGTTTGTGAAAAATGTTAATGGGGAGGTGAGGTAATAAAACCAGTCAGGAGTTGAACCCTCACACACGGCATCGGGCAGCTGTTAGTGGAGGGAATCCCCACTGCAATAGCTATTGAATTTTGTAGATTGACAAATCTGTTGACTATATGAATTCATTTACGAAATGCCCGATCAATTGGATTAATTATTTATAATAAATCACTTTCAAATTTATTTTTTTAATAAAAATACATGTGATTTATATTTTTGGAAATATAAGTTCGCTGGTACTACTTTATTAACATTAAGTAAGTTGATTGAAAGGTTAATCAGTTGACATAATCCTTACATATATATGATGCATAAAATTCTATCTGAATTTTCCAGTGATTGCAAGATGCTTATGATGAATATGATCATATAGAGATTGTAGAATTAATCCGACCTAAATGTGAGGCCTTACATGAACAAACGTCAATCATATGTTAATTATCTTCTAAAAAAATTGCAAAACAGCACAGATCAAATCTCTTCCCAAAAATGTGAGGCCTTATATATATATATATATATATATATATATATATATATATATATATATATATATATATATATATATATATATATATATATATATATATATATATATATATATATAGAGAAAGAGAGAGAGAGAGAGAGAGAGAGAGAGAGGGAGAGAAGAATCTTCGTCATTCAACTGGCCCTCACAGCATGCAGCCCAAATTCATTGAGTTGTGTGCTGTGAAGCCTGGATGGGTGGATGGTTGGAGAATTATATATATATATATATATATATATATATATATATATATATATATATATATATATATATATATATATATACACAAATACATATGTTACATATTCTTCCCACAATTTTCGCGCAATTACATGTCCCAAAAAACAAAAGTTAAAACGTCAGATTTTGCCACGTCATATACATCATATTCCAAACATCCTTTTTATAAGCAACGCAATTAACTTCCGCATCCTGACAACCTTGACCATCTCTTGTGTTCGAATGTATTTTTTTTAGCAATTAATGATCATAAAAATGCACAAATGTTGGTTGTCATGTAAAATTCTCACGTACATACTCATGTTCAACCCTACTGTGGCTATGACTCTCCATTTTAAAAAGTTCAGTTTTATATTTAAGATTGTGAACAATTTTGAGCGACTTATAAGAGGACTATTTAAGTGATTAGTTGACCTGTTTTTTATTTTTTTTGAAGTTGAAACTAAAGCTGCTAAGGAGCCACTTAAGTTCCGCCAGACTCAAAGCCCAAACCAAATGTGAGAGTGAAACAGGTTATTACAGTGGCCACGAGTACAATGGAACAGCTTAAGTTCTAAAGTTCATTCTCTATTTACCATCCTAATAAATAGAGGCCAAATGTTCCGCTGTATAACTCTCATGTCAGTTTGCCGGCCATTCACCGTATCTGCGGCATGACAACATAACGTCAAAGGTTAAATGTCGTAATATATTCCATTCTGAAATCTAGTTTGGAAGTTCTAGGTAAAGATCGCATTTCAACTCTAGAAGAGCTAATACTTGAGGCAATATGTTGGAACACAATAAAAATTCCTCGAAAGTAAATGACAGAGAGGGGAAAAGAAGCTTGGCAACTGATGCATACTCCAAATGCCCTTGATAAAATAATACACGTAGGGACGAATTTACGCATAATTATGCATTTATCTACTTACGGGATCCGATACAGTCGGATGCGCACTTTTATGAAAAAGAACATCTGATGCAAGAAAGAAAACGAGAAAGGAAAAGTCTCAACCTGTCACAAAATCAAACAATCAATACGCTGTCCTCGAAATGAAAAAGGATCATCAGTTGTAGCCGGGAATGGCGCTTAATTGCGTATAGTAGGTGCAACATCTACGAAAAGATCATCTAAGTTGTCTCAATGAGAAGAGAAAACATAATCACGTCTGCAAATCCACGATCCAAACAAGAAACAACCATCTATACGAGAGCAAGAAATGGCATGAGAGGAGAGCCGAACGCATTCAATTTCAGTCTGCTTCAAACTCGTCACAATTCGCAACAAAACTACCGTGAGATTCAAGTTTTCCATTTTATCATTCCAAGAACGAATAAGAAACTCTGTTCATATCCTGGTCCTTATAACAATCAGACGTAACTCCAGCTTTCCCGCCAAAACTCATGAAAGACCGGACGCACTTCATCGAAGACCGGCTACATTCACGCGTTCACTAAAAAAACCCCAGCCGATTACACCGGAAACCATGCAAAAGAACACGACTCAAAACAGAAGAACGAAAGGGGTACTAACCTGCTGCATTTCCGGCGCCCTATGCTCCGGCCAGTCCCTGTAACTCGAGGAAAGGACGGACCCTCCATGGGCTGACGATAAAGACAAGCCCCGGCGCAGGGCCGACGCTCGGATCGCCGCCGCGGCCAACGATGAACCATCTTCTCCAGTGGGAGACGACGGAGGGTCATCCGCGAACGTTGGATACGATTTCGCGGAGTGTCTTCTCCGATACGCCATCCCTGGAGACGACGACGCCGGAGAATTTCAGAGAGAGAGAGAGAGAGAGAGAGAGAGAGAGAAAGGAACAAAAAATACGCAACAAATAACAAATTCTGTTTATACCAAACGAGGGAGCTCGTTACTCGCACATAAATAGGAGGAACAAAAAAATGTATGAAATGACGAAAATGCAATTGATTCTGTGGTCAAGGACATAACAGGGACTCCCTTGTTCCGTCCTCCTACGGGCTACGACCTCGTCGGAAGAACGTCGAAAAACTGAATCAAACCCGAGCATCTTGCTGATTTTCACCTTCTAAAGGCGACAGCGAAGAACACGGCAGAGACTTGGCGATACGGGAGAACCCAGGGGCTTTTCGGTCATTGAAAAATCAAGTCGATCGCGCGGAGCAGTTTCGCGCGCTATCGGAGAGCCTCGTTGTGGTCGTCCATGTTCGGGTCGGACCCGACTTTGATAGGGTCTGGATAGAGCTCCGGAACCAGATGGACCGACCATCGCTGGATGGGTTGTCCATCGTATTAATAATCAGATGCCGATACGGCTTAGGTTTTCTTTTACTCGAAGAGTCGGATACGATAATAGTTACATCTGATCCGGATCCAATCCCTTAGGACCCGTTTTATGGCCACAGGAAAAGAAAAAAATCAAGATTTTTTTTTTGTCAGAAAATAATTTTCTTGAATAGGGTGGAAGTGGACATATTTTCTTCATTCCAAATTCATCCTGTGTTTAATGGTCAGGATAATTTTCTGCAGACTTTTTTTACTACTGTTTGATTAACCTGCATAATAAACCTGGAAAGTTAGCAGAGAATGTTTTGTGTTTTGTGTTTACGATGACCTCGATCTAAAGGTGCATCTTAATGGTTGGGCTATTTTTCACTTTATAGTTGCTGATGTTCCATGTATTTATTCACTGAGTTTCCTGTGCAAACAAGTGAATAGGTACAATGCCCCGACACACACGTCATAGTTGGTTAACGCTACTCGCTACACGTATAAGCTGCAAATTATGGTAGTGCGACACTCTAATTGACATGTTTGTTATGCAAAAACATGAGATTCAATTTCTCTCCCACTCATTAGCATGACGAAGCATATATATATATATATATATATATATCAAAGAACTAGTACTTCAACCCAAGGCTTTCAAAAAAGAACTGTTTCTTTGATTGTTATGTTAATTGTAATTGGGTTCTGTATTTTGAGTAAGGACTTAAACTTCTTATATCATATCATTTTAACTTTGTCCACTTGCACTAAAAATTTTAAACAAAAAACTTATGATATCTTAATCCCTTCATAAGCATCGGTATCAGGCATGAAAATTAACGCTGATGTCAAATCGCGATCAATAATGGTAAAAACAAGCTTTTCATGTGTCTTAAATGAACATCGTCTGCAACTTTGATTACATCACCGCCCCAGGCCGATAGCAGGTAGTAAGGAAACAGTAGTTTTCAACCAGCAATCGACGCCTGTCGATGGGCTTTGCCTCTGGAGCCGCGTTATTCCCCAAGCGCGCAGACTGGTGGAAAAGAAACAGTAGTAAAAGGCGTTCACTGCCTGTGAAAATGCGGACAGTAAGGTACTAAGGTCATTGTGGAACAAACAGATCATTTATGATAAAGGGGATGTGTCCGGTGAAAAGTTCAGGTCAAAGCAGAACATGGCTACCGCGTCCGACGCTTTTTCTTGATGGACGGGTAAGGGATGGTGACTGAGGCTTGGATTCAGAGACGAGTTAACCCTTTGGATCTGCCTTTGAAAGGCCTGCTCTTTACTGGATTCCTTTCAGAAAAACTTGTGTCACCGGCAGAAGAAATTCTCATGTTCGAGATTGAACAATAATCATCCCAACTGCGTGAAAAACTTTGTTGGTTTAATATATAAATCTCCAATTTAGTGTTTCCATGACGTTTTCTCTGCCTCTCTCTCTCTCTCTCTCTCTCTCTCTCTCTCTCTCTTGATATATATATATATATATATATATAGTTCCTGAACACTGATTCTAGTTAAACCAAACATTCAAGAACATCAAATTCAAGACGTCTGAGATCAACTTCTCACTTTTTGTCTTCCTCTCTTTTTCCCGACGGCGGTGCCTGTCGGGTTGGCCGGCGGCACAGGACAGTGAACACAGCCATGACTGCATTTTGTTGAGTTCCTTTTGATGTTTCAAAAAGAAGGCTCAAAGCCCATGAAGCTTGATTTTGCAATCCTCAAAGGAAAAAGAGAAAGCTGAGATGTGTTCTTCGAAAATGGAAATCCCATCCCACTCGGCAGCTAGCACATAATGATGGCCACACTGGACAATCCTTCGCATATTTTTTGAAGACCACACCCACCTGAAAAACGTCTACACACACTCGTTCGCACACCCTCAGAGACCTTTCGTCATTTCCCCATCACTTTAGAAAAAGGTCAGTACAGAGCCATCGGTATGAGTTTGGGTAGGTATGATGAGGTGGGCATGAGACGGTATTTTAAAAAAAACATGGATGCGGTGAATATATATATAATAATCAGAAAAAAAAATCTCAAAATTATATATTATATGTATATAATAATCACTAAAAGACAGAATTTGCAGCAATAAATTTCAAGAAACATATCTATCCATATCTTAGCAAGATGTTGCAAATTGCAACCCAATAAATGGAAATTCGCTGCAATAAATTGCAAGAAACGACTCTCTCGCAGGCAAAGAGATGCCCATAACGATCATTGCAAGGAGCAATGAATGAAAGACGACAGTGGAGCTACAATCATGGAAGAGCTGATCGGCAGCAAAACGTTGTCGTGGTTCAACATGCATAAATGCGTACGTGAATCCTCCATGAGAAGGCAGGCACTTTTTCCTTTGCGTTTTGTTTTTTTATGCCAGTGGGAGTCTGCTTACGGCAAGGATCAACAAGATGCAACCAGAAGGAAGTAGAGGGAAGGAGGACATCCAAATTATTGAAGGAACCCATCAATGTTGGGTGTTCATCTGGTTGTTGAAGGAGAAAAGCATGCCTTTGAAATGTCTTCAGTCTTCATGATGAATCTCACTACCCCAACTAATATTTTGTGCCTTTTTTTAAGCATATCTGCTAATTGCCCGCTTTCTCTCGATTAATAAAATGACAATCTATTTTTAGATCTATGTGTTTTGTTCTTTCATGAAATACTCGATAGGCCGAGATCTGAATGATTGCTCGGTTACCACTGTGAAAGATGTTATGATGTGTGCAGTCTAACAAAGCTTTTATTAGCACAAGCTCACCTATAATCAATACTACCATGGCTCTGCATTTTGGCTTTAACACTTAACTGTCTGATGATATTTTTTCTTCCACGAGATACAACATTCAATTCTGCAGCTCAAAAATGTCATCTGGGGTTGTTTATGAATGATACATTAAACAAATTAAAAGAAGTAATTAAAATTAAATAATTAAATAGAAAGACAAATGCTGGTGAGTTGGATCCATTTGCTAAGACCACCTTTCTCGGATGCTTTCCAAAACCCTTGTGAGCGGACGGGTTTATTATGCTTATCGAATAATGTTAGCCTTAGCTAGAGCTGGTTAAATAAGAGAACTGACCAAACTCCAGAAACTAAGAGCAGCTCTAACTGGTTTTATTGCGTGTTTGGGCAACATTGTTTGTCTTTTATATAGAAGTCCTGCTTTGTTAAACATTGGCTAAGTATTTTTATATAGAAGTCTTGCTTTGTTAAACATTGGTTAAGTATTTCATGAATCTGTCCAAAAAATTTGTGTATTTTCAACATTAATGTTTCATGAATCTAACTTAATTCTTTGAATGATTCATGAAACGCTCACAGAGTCTCTCTACTGCCAAATGACCTCGCGACCTCTTAAGGTCTCAAACATTGGAACAAATTGATAAAACAATTTTTAAATTGTTTCATTTTGGGTCATATTCATGAAATAGTTATATAACTAACACCCAAAATGCTTCTACAACCTCATTTAAGTAAAGAAACATAACCATGCCCCATAGGAATGAGAACTAGTTCTCTTAACAAATCATCAATTCTTCAATTTCACGTACATTAACGAAAGAACTGAGTTGGATTTTGAATTATTTCTAGTCTTTACAAGCGTCACAGCATAAAGAGAAAAAAAAATACGTGAGTTATCTTATCGAATCAGAGTAAGGAGCTGTGTATGGATCTTCACATTTAACAGTTAAAGCCACCCACTAGCTGGTGCATGCTACTGAGTGATCGCTCTCTTCCACTTGATCAGGAGGTCCTGCAAAAACTTGCCACCGACAGCTCAACCGATGGACGTTAGCAACACCAAGTTGGCCGAAGGATGTGGGGAACTTCAAATTTGACGTCTCTGAAAAAGAGAGCATCGCAAACCTAACTTCTTCATCACATTCGACAACCACAGAAGGTCAGCGCCAGCCTGGAGGTCATTCATCGGGTGGCTGAAGAAGATTCAAGCATAAAGATGCAATCCGAGCCAGTAAGCGTGATCTTTCTCTCTCTCTCTCTCTCTCTCTCTGTCGCTTTATATATATATATATGTATATATAAAGAAAGCAAGAGAGAGAGAAGGTGAAATCCTCTAGCCATTTCCATCCAATACAAGATGCATTGCCTCTATGGTGATTAAACACATCTCCCCACGCATTGTATCGGACTAAAGGATTTCTCACTTCCAATCTGATTGAATCAAATTTCACGCCACCTACTAGGCAATAGAGATCGACATTTGAATGGCATGGATACTTTTGAGATTTAGAAACAATATCCTTCTTCGTTTCACATTGTTATGCTCACCTTTGACAAGACAACACAGACAAAGACGAACCACAGAGAGAGAGAGAGTCTAGAGTCCTGTGAAGAAAATGAAAGCAAAAATTTAACAGGAAAACGGAACGCCAAAAAGAGAGAGAGGAAACGCATGCATAGGGGGGGAGAGAGAGAGAGAGTCTAGAGTCTTGTGAAGGAAATGAAAGCAAAAATTTAACAGGAAAATGGAACGCCAACAGATGGCTTCAAGAGAGAGGAAACGCATGCATAGGGGGGAGAGAGAGAAGCCAACGCGGTAGGAGATGAATAAACTAAAGTTCAAACACCAAAACTACAACGATCGAAGGGAAGCAACGTCCTAAAGAATTGCACAGGGGAAATCTACAAACAGAAAAAGAAGAAAAAGGAAAATAAAACAAAGGGTTTCTCCCAAGCGCTAAGACGAAACCAAGAGAAACCACAAAAAATAAAGGAAGAAGAAAAGGAAGTACAGAAAATACACATAAAATATACAGTTGAGCGCTAAACCAGGAAGGGAATTCATCTGAGGACCAGAAAACGCTTTCCATTTAAAGGAAAACCCCGACATACACTTGCACGACTGGCATACGCCGCATTCCAAACAAGGAAAAACAGTAAAGAATAGAAGAAGGGGAAAAAGGAAAAAGAACAAAAGCAAAAGAGAAATGGAGTTTCCCGCCCGTTGGTGGTGGATGTTGAGGCCCAAGGAAAGAAGGAATTTCTCATTTATTTTAATCGTGACTCTGAGAAAATCCGTGCTCGTGGATCTTGTAATATTAAAATGGGGGAAGAGAGAGAGAGAAAGAGGGTGGGGAGGGGGCAGACTGTAAAGGAATCGGTGCAAAAGCAATAAAGAATGAGTTTCAACCTGTCTTTTCCTCTATGGGAAGGCACCAAGCGAGAGAGGGGGTCCTTTTTCTTAATGGGGATGGTGAAGTACGATTACTGTATAAAAATTCTTCACAGAAATATTAACTATGGATGGCAGTTTGAAGCGACTGAGAAGAATGGAAGAGAAAAAAACTCGGTGTTTTATTGCAAAACGGCTGCCATAATCTCCACCAGAAGAAGGTAGAAAGAAATTGGTAGCGATGGAGGAGGAAGCTCCAAGCATATATGGGGTGTTGGTGCTCTCAGTCGCCATCGTCAGCTGGTAATCACGGGGAAGGAACCGGGCATTTGAAATGTTCAGAGAGAGATCAGTTGTGACCCCAAGTGGAGACTGTTGATTTTCTTTTTCATATCTGGAGGAACAGCAGAAACAGAAGAGAGAGAGAGAAGGGTAGCCTGAATTTGTCAAGAAGATTGCAGTAGTCTGATCACATTCATACGGAACAAATAGTAATCCCCAGTACCTACGCCATTATAGGCTTTCAGACTCGTTTCTTTGAGAGAGACAAAGAGAGATGGGTTTTGGCCTTACAGCCTGAAATTTCAGACACACAATCATCCGAATATATGCATCAGCAAAACAGACAAAGTTTTAGTCCCAGTCCCTGCAGCACAAGGACTCCACATTCTCTCACATACAGAGAAAGAGAAAGGAAAGCACCATGGACATTTAAGAAAGGTTACCAACCAACCTGAAAAAAGAACACAGAAAAAGAGAGTATGAAAGAGAGAGAGAGAGGGACGGAGGGAGCTCCCTTCAGTCCAAGTATGGTGAGCACGGGATGAAATTTTATCTCCCGCATCATTCACACAATCACCGAGCAGTGCACCACCCTCCAATATCTTCCCATCCCTTTCTCGTTTTCCCTTCTTTTATTTTTACTTCTTTTGCTGCTGCTACCTGCTCGGCATTTGAATGAATGAGTCGGCAGATAATTCAACCCCACTGCCATCCATGAGTGGACTGAAGAGAGCTCCCTTAAGATCCATCGACACTTTGCTGAAAGACATCAAAATCAAGCATTTCATTCACGCGGACGCAGCGTTTAATGGAAGAAAGCAAAGTTTTCCCATTCCCCATGATGTCATTACCCAGCATTCTTCCTCCCTCCTTTAGTCAGACAATGCCCATCGGTTTCTTTGTTTTTCTGTGATAATCAACCCCACTCACCGTATGATCCTTTTGATCCAACGGTCAGAAAACAATGTTCACCACAAATTCCTAGTGTTCCGAACTCAGAGCAATTATCCTTGAGAACAGAAGATCATTTTCTTGCGGATTTAATCGCCAAGAAAATGAGGCAAGGCAAATAAATACACATCAGAAAACCATGTCAAACATCATGCATTAGCATTAACATCTAAACCGCCACCACCATGAAAATGATGTATGATATTACATCAACCTTCCCTTATGATCATCCTCATCTAAACCATCCCATCATAAAACTGACATGATATTTACATGGATCTTCATCGTCATCATCATCATTAAAAAACCTCATACCAACCATGGGAAGACGGCATCATATCAATACATTATACAAAACAAACAGGCATATAAGAGTCTCGGATAAACCAGGAACCTCGAGAAGCAAAACCACATACAAAGATCTACCTGACTAAACAGACTTAACATACAGCCATGACAAGCACCATATTTTGAACGTTACAACCAAGTTATAACTCCAATAGACAACCAACATTCAAGACATATTCTGGATGCCCAAAATCACTTATACCATGAAGTTGATCACAAAAATTCCCAAAAGTTTCCTAAAACAACAGAAACAAGCCTAACCTGTGTGCTGTGCCGTGGTCTATTGATGCTATTACTACAAAATTAACGCATAAAATATCTTCAGTTAGCTCATCCTCTTAGGACAATTCATGTAACAAGAAAAACCCTTATCAAACAAAGTAGAATGCCAGTGATTTAGCCAGACTTTGGTAAGTTGCCACAGCATTGGGTTGAATCAAACAAATAAGACGAAAATACGAAAAAGAAAATCACTGCTACATATCATAATCATCTTTCTGAGGTTCTATCGTCTCTCCTTTTAGCAGAAACACCCTCAATATTTTGCCCCACGCAAGAGTTTATTAGAAACCAAGAACCGCCATCAAATCTGAGCTCATAAAACTAGCAATAGCAACATAACAATCATTCTACATACATTTCAATGATCTATAACTCAACTCCATTCTGAAGCATCCATGAATCTACAATGGAGATCCATGAAGGCTGTTGGAGAAACGAATCCCGAATCCCTTTCTGAGAACAGCCATCCTACACGTAGAAACTGTCCACTTCTAACTCAGAAACTAAATCCACGTAAAACCCATATCCTTCAAGCCACAGAGTCTAAACACATGAGAGAGAAAAGAGCCCTCTTCCAGATCTCTCTCAGTTTCTGTCCCTCTCGCTCTAAAGCCAAACCCCACCAAAAACCTAGCAGAAACAAAATGAACAGGAATAACATACCCCGAAAAGGCAATGAAGGAAAAGTAAAAATAGCACCCACATCTTTTCCATCATCATCCGCTTCAGAACTCCATGGTTTTCCACTTCTGCAGACCCTGATTCTCCCTCTCTTTCCCCTACCAAAGCAGTGAAGGGCGAGGCAGATGACTCCCCCTCACCCATCAGAGAAGAAGAGAAATTTTTTTTTAAAAAAAAAAACCGCAGTACCACAAAGGAAATAAGGACAGGGCTACATAAATCTAAAGGAGATGAGATCATATTTCATGCAATTATCCTAAATAAACTAGGTGGGAAACAAAAGCTAAGTCGCTTTCACATGGAAATCAGGGTGAGTTTTTTTCACAGGCAGAAAGTGACTGAAGAGAGAGAAGGCTAGAGGGTCGGCGAGAGAGAGAGAGAGAGGGAGAGAGCCGATAGATCTAGGAAGAATATGAACTTGTTGTAAAAAAAGCAAATAGATAAACAAATCGACGACGAACAAAGGGTTCATTTACTAAATGAACAGAAGGGAGACTCAGAGAGGGGGACTGAGAGGGGGAAGTGGGAGGACCTAACGCTCCTGACCAGGAGCAGCGCTTCCCTCCTTACTATTTAAGACAAAAATCTATGTGCTGTCATGGTAAAAGCTTAGTGTTAACGTGCGATGTGATTGCTCGGTCTCATTTACCAAATTGCCCTTAGCAGTTGGAATAGGTAAAATGACTTTCATGAACCCTTGCTGATTATGAGTTCAATCGTGCAACGTCGCCATGAAAATATTTGCTTAAGAAATAAGAACTGACTAATAGACTTTGGAACAATGAATTTATTTGCTTAAGAAATGGCTAATAGACTTTGGAAAAATGATTTTTTATGTGACAACTTGTGAACTAAAGACTAATAGTTAATAATTTTTATGGTCCTCATATGCACATACTTTATGAACCTAAAAAGGTTAAATTACATGCTCATCACTACTCAACTTGCGACACCTGCAGTTTAACTCATGTGAAAATATACAACTCTTAGAAAGCAACATAAGTCATACGCAATTTACTTATGTGATTGAGCGTATGCGTGCACTCGCGGAGCTAGAAATTTTAGAAATTTTAGGGTACTAATTCAACAACTTATTGTTTTTAAGAAAACCTATATATCAACAATTAAACATATCAACCTCTCACCAGACACCATGTGGCTTCATCACTGTGTGTGCCGTTAGATACAGTTATAATAGGTCACGAATGATCATGGCCAATACAGATTCCACTGTAGGTGCAATTCTTCAAAACACCACCTCGAATGTTGGACCTAGTAGATGGCTAGTTTTCATTTCAAATATTTGGGACGTCAACTTTTTATAGTATTGAAAAAAAAACGACTGATATACAAGTTAAAGCATAACATGGGTACCAAAAGCTAGTCTGGTATCCTGTAAGGATGGGAAAGCGTGGGGTCTTCGGTCTTGTTTAGCACTATAACTTGTTTAGCACTATAATGAAACGCTCATTCTACTCAACCAACCAACAAGTTAATGATAAAATATGAACAGCAAAGGTTTCACACACTACCAAGTTAATCTTTCACTTCATATTTATATAGTTCTATTTTGACCTGTACGGCTGATGGGGTCGACGATTAGAAATGAAGGTTATGTAAAAGTTTGGCTAATCGCAGTTTTGTCCGTAACTCCAAAAGCAGAGGTGATTCTGTTTTATATTCTACAAGATTATTTGTTAGAACACAGTTCTAAAAGAATATTCTCCACAAATTAACAGTATATATAAGATCATAAAAGCTTTCTCTAGTAAAAAAAATATTGTCCTTTGACCGTCCCATTCCAGTCTGGCGTTTGATTCGATTGCGCGCCTTCGCCCATCAACTAAAATCGAAAAGATGAAGTACCATTTGAAGATCAAGTCTTTCTGTTGTGTATTCAAGCATGCATGATTGCTGTGCATCGCAGGCAAATTTTCGCCATACTTTTTGCAGACAATGTGTGCTCATGTGAGGGTCACTGTTTGCTCCAGTCTCAGGTTCTGCCCTCATGGAGATCACTATATGGGTGGTCATATTCTTTAGTACAACAATCACTGACATCGTGTAGGCATTTGGTCAGTGAATTATTGGTCACCTTGGTTAGTCTTGGAACATGATATTTAAAAAATTTAATTGCTTACTGGAATCTCTTTCTATAAGTTCGAAGCCTCTCCAGGAGCTGCTCAAGTCAACTTAACATCATTGAGGGCATCGTATTCAAAGACACATTAAGCGGCGGCTCTGCTACTGAAAATGGTGTCTGACATGCTCTTTCTTCAATATGAGGAACACAATCTTGTCATTTTCGAGTGTGTTTGATAGCTTAAGATCTTAAGTCAAGATTGGTCTAAGATTTATTTTATGTGAGAACGACACTAGATTTTGTCATTATATGAAAATTATGATTTGAGATCCTCAATTTATGGTCAAAACTTCGGGTTTAAGGTCGGATCTGAGATTCCCAGTGAGCTTGAATCACATCGGATCTTATATTTGAGGCTGCCAAATGACCTTCAATCTAATGGAACACTGAAGATAAAATCAGCCTTCTGTACGCATAAAATTCATTATTTTTTGTCTCATGTTTGCGTCTCTCAGCAATGCCATATTCAGTCAGTTGTATTGCTGAAGTTGAAGAGAACTTTTACTTAAGGTAGTGAGGAGATGGACTTGATTTTATTCAATATGGCTTTTCACTGTAAATCGGATTGTGGAATTCAGTAAGAAAATCTGAATATAAGTACTTTATCAAGTTCGCATTTAGTGAGAATCTGACTGTTATGGAATCGGCCAATTTCATGCAGAGATTCAAAGTCCAGTTTTGGATCTTGTAGATCAAAATCAGAATCCATCGAATACATCTAGGCCCCATAAGATTGCGATCGGTTTGGATCCCCACCGTCCAATGTATTTTTGTTCTTTGGAATCTTGGATTATCTAGAGAGAGAAAATTCCAGTTTTCAGGTTCAAAAACCGAGCCATTGACCGTGTATGGCTGCACTTTGTTCTTTGGAATCTTGGATAATATAGAGAGAGAAAATTCCAGTTTTCAGGTTCAAAAAACCGAGCCACTAACTGGGTATGGCTGGACTCGGATCACGACAGTTCCGAGTCATATGGTAGTAGCACAAGCGAGAGCAATGGCTGGTTGTGACATTTTAGTAATTTAGGGTCAGACTGGGGTCGATTTTAAGGAAGAAGGAGCGGGAAGGAAGGATTTGAGTGTCAATTTATCCGTCAACTTTCACATTCCGAAAAAGTCGCCGCGCAGGGGGCGGTCGCCGTACTCAGAGCGCCAAGTCCGAGGGTGTACGCCGAGTACTCGGCAAAAGATCGGCTGGCCAGTGGAGGGGGGATGGGCAGCACTCTGCGGAGCTCCCAGCGGTCAAACCGCAGCAGAGGCCACCAGAATCAGGTGAACAGACGGACGTGATCTTAAGATAAAATGACAATTTTACCCACCGGCGGGCCTTTTGCTTAGGTCTCTTGGTTTCGAGGGTAATCTAGTCATCTGCTGATTGACCGCAGTCAAGACCGTACACTTTCTCGGGTTCGATTCTCCACTGTTGAACCTGTGACCCAATTCTGCTGCCAGCACTCCCGGCCACTTCTCAGTTAACCCAGACTTTAACCATAAATTTTCTCTCTCTCTCTCTCTTTCTATCTCTATATATATATATATATATATATATATATATATATATATATAAACTGACTATATTATATGTTATATAAAAAAATGATTTTTTGGAGGAAGAAAATTTTGGTGTTGTAAGAGATGTGTTATTCAAAGGTTAGAAAACCATATTTAAACTAAAACAATTTTTTATTTAGTTTATTTTTCATACTCGATTTCTCCTAAGATTATCTGTACACGATTGAATGAAACTGCTAACAAATTTTCCATGCATTTTAAGTGGTTTGATTTTGATATTCTCACTTTCTTTCTTTTCTCACTATACAAAAAAAAAAGAAACGAGAACCATCTGACTTCTACAAGGGATCACAGATTCACAATGGTAATTGTAAAATATTTATATATATATATAAATATTTTAAAGCATCCATTTCAGATTATTTTGCAAAAAAAAAACGTTTCTAATTTGATTCATATACGTGTAGTACATCTACCTTTTAAGCGTAGGGAGTAGTATTTACATTGAAAGGTGCACCGCTGTTCGCTGTTACTAGAGCCAAAATGTTTTTGCCGTGGTCTGTTCTCACTATGAAATGCCGCCTACCAAGTAAGGCCTCCACGTCTAGGTCTAGTAAAATAAAAATTATACAAACGATTACACAAACTGGGTTAGGCAGTGGTCGACATCAGCCTCATGTAGCTCCGCTACAGGCTCTGATCGTTGATGCCAACACAACCCAAGACCTAAGAAGCAAGGGGAGTGGGGTTTGAGAGATTTCCTGTCTCTTTTCCAAACGATAAGTTGTCGCGTTTGGATGAAATCATCAAACATTACCAATGAAAATCTTGGGAAATCATCAAACATTAATATCGTTGTATGTTGTTTGTTTCTTTATCGGTTCTTGAAACTTGGTTGGAGTGATAAAAGATAAAAACAACACTTAGGAAGAGGGGCCGACATGTTATCAACAACCTTTTTGGATTCAGTTTTTCATGGATCAAGTTTCCACCATCTTCCAAACACGAAATATGCATTAAAGCAATAAGCAGTCAATCGTTTTTAGAACTGAGCCGGCCAAATCATTTGGTTGTGAATCAATAGAAAATATTTAAAAATAATTTTCCAAAAATACATAGTAAATCAACAATTTAGTGTAAAAAATTCACATTTTTTTTTTTAAAAAAGGGTCTAAAATGGCAATCGAATTGGTTGGCCACCTATTATTTCATCAGCTGATAAAGATTGCTCTAAAGTATGCTGCATATATATATATATATATATATATATATATATATATATATATATATATATATATATATATATATATATATATATATATATATATATATATATATATATATATATATATATAT